>JARFXV010002048.1:0-161723 GCA_031761425.1 Cosmopolites sordidus
ACACTACTTTTGGATACACTAATTTAAAATCAAATTTAGAAAAAAAAATAAATTGAACAAGATTATCAGCCTTATTCTATGATGGAATCGATAATGCGTATCTCAACACACTTTTATTAATAGTAACAAGATAGACGAATAGGTAATTTTGAGATTAATCAAAACTATAGTTAATGAACGCAGGTGAGAATAACCTAGAACGTAAAGAAATTGCAATATATCGGAATTGTTGAAGTTTGTGATGGTTGAGTAGCTTTGAACGAGTCATTGAGCATGTGTGGTTTTTTTATAATTAGAATGTTTTAAATTGATGATAAGATAACAATATTTAGTTATAATTAATTCTCAATATATTTTTAATTAGTGAAAGAGAAGAATGGCAATAATAATTTAGTAAGTTTAGTCTGTGTTTTCTTATTTACTGTAATGTTTTCCAGTTTAATCAACATTTTTTACGCCAGAATCGCATTTTCATTGCATTAATTCGTACCTTATGTTTTTCGGCCAATGTCCATATCTCACTACTATATAATATCATCCGTTTTACTATTTTTTACTACTTCTGTTTTTATATTCTTTGGTGTTTTTCTCTTGTGTTCTATATCATATTGAAAATTTTACCTCCTCTTCCCAATCTCCCATGTATTCCTTTTTCTATTTTTTCATTGCTGTCTTTTTCAATTATCGTCTCTATATAAATAATTTTTAACCTGTTGTATTGTTGTTTACTTTGGGAACGGCAAATAGAACAACTTTTGTTATTTTACAATGGAAAAAATTGAATATAGAGACAGTGATAAAATACTTATTTTTGAAAGAGAAAAAAAATGATGAGATTAAAACGGAGCTCAGCGAAGTTTATGGGGACTCTCGCTCTGCACCTTCGCTGTCAACTATAAAATATTGGATAGTTGAATTCAAACGTGGCATACGAGCATTTTTGATGAAGATATTTCAGGTCATCCAAATGAAGTTACCACTTCAGAAATTATTTGAAAAAATCCACGATATCGTGATATTAAAAATATGAAAAAGTTTTCCAAGAAAACAGCACCGCAGTTGCTTACAATTACCAATACACACTCACGTGTGTAAACTTGAAAAGAATATTTAACAATGTTAATACCCAATCGGACTAACTTTTGGCGTCGGTTCATAACTGTTGACAAAACATGGATTCTCACAGCACATTAGAGACCAGAGAACAGTGTAAACAGTGAGTTTTCTGAGGCGAATCTGTGCCAAAGAAGGCATTTTGTAGAGTATTTTGTTTTGAGGGGATACAAAAGATAAAAAAATCGTTAGACTAAGTGTATCGAACTTAAAGGTGATTACGTTGAAAAACAAAAAAAAATTACCTTTGAATTATGTTATTTCTTGTCAAGGCCAGGTACTTATCATACAACCCCCGTATCTGATATATCAAGCCTTTTGTTTTATTTACATTTATTTTTCCTAAGGCTTTATCTAACACTTCTATATTACGTTGTATATATTTTTCTCAATCAGCTATTATTGCCATATCTACTGCAAATATTAATTCCTTCAACAGTATGTGTTTCATTTGATTTACCGCCTCCGTCTAGCTGTACTGAAAATAATACAGAGCCTCACACACACACACACACACACATATATATATATATATATATATATATATAGATATATATATATATATATATATATATATATATTTATATATATATTTATATATATATATATATATATATATATATATATATATATATATATATATATATATATATATATATATATATATATTTATATATATATTTATATATATATATATATATATATATATATATATATATATATATATATATATATATATATTTATATATATATATATATATATATATATATATATATATATATATATATATATAGATGGGAGAAGGGAGACGTCCCTAGGATGGGACGGTCCATAGGTTGGGATAGTACTATTTCTCTTTTTTTCCACTATCGACACCTATGTTTTTATTGTCAAGGTGTTCATGCATTATGAGCAAACTTTTTATAGGAGTAAGATTTCTTAGCTTGTGTTCCCTCTGAAAAACCAAACTATAATTAGATACAAAGACCACACCGTCCACCATACTTTTGGGAAAAAAACCTTTTTCATATATATTTTAAGATACCCACCCATATTAAAGTAAACCGAATTTTAGTTTGTATTAATTTTCAAGCGTCTCGAAGATATAGTTGTTACTACGGCCGTCACGTTAAATATTATTCTATTAAATATAGTGATTTAAAAAATGTTGAAATGCTCCTTTCACATAGTTAAAATGTACGATCATAAAGGAACGAAATAATCAATCACTTATATGGTATGTAGACCATCTGAATGTCCACTTTTTCAAAATTTTGTCTAGCACTCACGTTAACCCTCCTTTCAACGGATGCCCTATCAGTTTCACTTCGCCACGGATGAGACCTGTAGGAAACTAAACTGATAAGGTCGCTGGTGACACTTGTTTTTTTTTTCTTGAGATAATTTCATGCGAATATGTTTAATATGAGTCTTTTATGACATACTGTATGATATAAAATCGTTTATGATATTATTCCGTTGTACGTCAGTCAAAATTGGCAAAGTTACAATTTTAACATATATTTTCTATAAAATTCGGACAAAAACCTTAATAAAGAAAAATACCGTTTTTGAAAATATTTTAAAAAATGGCCAAATTAACATAAAAAATTCATGGTATAGAAAGAAATAAAATATACACAAACTGGAGACTCTCAGATTTGTATCTTAAAGTTGTCAAAAACAGTCCCTACAGCAAGCCGTTATGTGCTTCATGCATAGCCAACTTTTGAAATGTTTGCAAAAAAAAAACGTTTTGCATCTCTTGCAATATTTACAATTTTCCCCTCTTAGCTGGGACATGGTCTGGTAAATCCATTTCAGTGACACTGTAAGCCTTGTAGCTGAGGTACGCACACGTCAGCTGCTCTTCTTTTTATGTTTTTGTATTAGTTCCATAGCAAGATCTTTTTGAAACAGTCTACGAGATTTGGCAAATTCGCCATTTGGACTGTTGTCCTTGTAAATTACAAATGTAAATATATATACATATATATATATATAAATATATATATATATATATATATATATATATATATATAGTATATATATATATATATATATATATATATATATAGATACATATATATATATATATACTTATATATATATATATTCTATATATATATATATATATATATATATATATATATACCATATATATATATACTATATATTATATATATATATATATATAAATATATATATATATATATATATATATATATATATAATATATATATACAGTACCGAATTTTCATGGAAAAGCATTTAAACAGATGGTTTTTGCTGCGATACTCTACTTTAGATGCCTATAAATCATTTCAAGATTGAAAAACAAACTAAATAACTTTTAACTAGCTGTATAGTGAGTGTGGAATAATAATAACTAAAAAATATTCAGATAATTATAATCAGAAAAAGTCGAGAGCTGCTCTAGAAGATGGCATCAAATTTCTTTCTTGTGTCTTCCTAGAACAGCTCTTAACTTTCTCTGATTATAATTTTATTTGAATATTTTTTTAGTTTACTATTATCCAAACACTCACTATACAGCTGGTTAAAAATTATTTAATTTCTTTGTTTTTCAATATTGAAATTATTTATAGGCATCTAAAGTAGAGTAACGCAGCAAAAGCATCTGTTCAAATGTTTTTCTCATGAAAATTCAGTTCTTTATTAACTACTATTAAAAAACTTTATATTCTGCTTTAATTACAATACACTTTGTTTAATTTAAATAATTTATAGTTTGTGTTTATATATCGCCTTAAAATGTAATCCATTTGAAATTAAAAAAATGAGAAAAATATATTTTGTTTAAATATTTTTAATCCCACTGAACGTATATGTGTTTCAGCATATTAAAAATAAAGGCAAATTTAGTTTAATAAAATTTCCATAAATAATGGATCATTTGAAAAAATATTAGTTTGGCTAGTAGCGGTATCATAAAGGTTTGCCCGCAGATAAACATTTGGCTTTAATGTGTTGCGTGCGAAGTTGCCCGGACAGTTAACGATGGCGTTCAGACGACAAACGTTAACGAGCATGTACCTAAAATGGTGTTAAAATATAACTAAATTATTCTGACAACGGTTTTTTTGCATTACATAAAGTCGAATACGTAGTAAATCAAAGAAGATTCCTAAAGTTTTCCTTGAAAAATGTACATCCTATTAAGATTAGCACTTCATATAGACAGATTATCTTGTTTGCTTAGACATATTGCTAATGAAGTGATTGGTGGACTACTGAGGAATTTTTGTTAAGTAAAGATGCTTCACCAATCACCAAACTTCTGTAAATTCATTGAAGGATTACAAAGCTTATTCTCCTCTCGACCTCCTCATGTTATGGGCCAAGAGAGGATATTGGATGTTAGAATCTTAAAGAAATCGTATTGTAGATGGTGAAATATGAAAATATGGTGAAATTAATATGTTTTCAAACGATCAAGTAGTTATAAGCATATTATAATAATCTTATACAATATTCGACTTTTTAAACGAAACAGAACAGACCCAATACAGAACCAGTATTACCATAAACAAATTCATGCTAATGCCGTTTAATGCGCAATTAAGCCTCCAATTCAACGGGTGCGTTCTGTGAGTCCACGACAAAATAAAAATTCTTTATAATTTTTAAAATATTTTTTATGGAAATTCCGATATTTAGAATAGCTTTCAAGAACATGAAAGGTAACTATCTCAATATAGAAATAATTTTAAAAAATGTTAATAGCTTCCATGAGATATGAACAAGAATATGTTGTGAAAAAATGTCCAAGTTGGTAACACTGGTGCTATTCCTAGAGCATTAGGATCCACTGAATAATTTGATGATTCCCCCAGCCGATCAGTTCAAGATCAAATAAAGGGATACTAGATCATTCGTATATTTATACTGATATTGCGTAGTGAAGCGAAAATAATATTTGATTGTATTTACATGTTATGAAAATGTAAGTACTTTAAAACCTTAACAAACTGATTTTTTGTACCAGATGTATGTTACACGTTGTTGATATTATTGAGAAACGGATTCGTATGCAGAGGAAGTAAAGAGACTAACCCAACTATATGAAGAAATTCCAACGGACCGTCAAATTAATGATTCGTCAAATTAATGATTCCGACGATAATTCAATTGCACATCCGAATTTTGTGAACACCAGTGATCACGATACATATTCTGAACAGGAAAGTTTGAGTGAAGAGGAAGAAACTGAGCAAGAAGTGAACGAACACCAAGAAAATATTGGTTGATCGAAGCTTATATTATCGAGGTAAGTACGGAACTAATTGGAGAAAATCAATTTTATCGCGAAATTTTAGAACTCGCAAAGAAAACATAATAGTCATTTATTTGCCAGAAATTAAAGGAGACGCGCCACATGCATTGCCACCAATTCAATGCTGATTGTACATATTTAAAAACTGAATAGATATTGTAGTTCTAAGCACAAACCTATATACAGAAAATATTTCGGTTAGATACATACACAACAGTGACTGTATGTCTACAGGATCTGTGGAAATTATTGGCACTGATCGGTTTGCTATATTTGGCCGGACTTCAACACGGATCACGAACATTTGTGAAAGTGTATTGGTCTTCAAATAGTATAGGATATGAGATATTTCCTACTACAATGGCTCAAGGCATGTTCATGTTTTTATTAAAATGTCTCTAATTGGATAATACCACGATCAGAGATCAAGAAAGCACATAGATAAACTTGCTGCAATTCGTACTGTTTTCGAGAAGTTCAATGAAAAGTGTAAAAAGAATTACTCTTGCTAAATACTTCTTGCATTCAGAGGTAGATGCAGTTTTCGTATGGATATAGCAAATAAGCCCAATAAATATGGACTTACAAGTATTCTCTACTGTTAACTCCAGAATATTCTACACCTCCCACATCAAGATCTATGCTGGTGTTCAAACCGATGGTCCATATATAACTTATAATTCACCTCTGCAGTTACTAAAAGAATGAGCTCACATTTATCAGACTCAGGAAGGAATGTTTCAACGGATCGTTGGTTTACTGAATATGCAGTTGTGAAGAGTCTACAAAGAGAGCACCGACTTACAGATCTTGGTATAATTAGAGCCAATAGAAGAGAACTACCTCCCGAAATAACGCAAATGAAAAATATGCAAGTAAACTTTTCAGTATTTGCATTTAGGGGTACCGTCATATCATATACATCCAAACAAGGAAAGCATGTGCTTGTCGTTTCCACAGTGTACCGAGACGATAGTATTGATGAAGAGAGTGGTAATCTGCAAAAATCTGAGATAATCATTTTCTACAACAGTACTAAAAGTGGAGTAGATGTTGTTGATAGAATGGTCACATCGTACAATGTTGCAAGAAATACAAAACGTTTCCATTGGTGATATTTTACAACTTGTTCAATATAGCAGCAATCAACGCATTTGTAATTTACAAGGACAACAGTCCAAATGGCGAATTTGCCAAATCTCGTAAACTGTTTCAAAAAGATCTTGCTATGGAACTAATACAAAAAACATAAAAAGAAGAGCAGCTGACGTGTGCGTACCTCAGCTACAAGGCTTACAGGTGTCACTGAAATGGATTTACCAGACCATGTCCCAGCTGAGAGGGAAAATTGTAAATATTGCAATAGATGCAAAACGTTTTTTTTTTTAACATTTCAAAAGTTGGCTATGCATGAAGCACATAACGGCTTGCTGTAGGGACTGTTTTGACAACTTTAAGATACAAATCTGAGAGTCTCCAGTTTCTGCATATTTTTTTTCTTTCTATACCATGAATTTTTTACGTTAATTTGGCCATTTTTTAATAAATATTTTCAAAAAACGGTATTTTTCTTTATTAAGGTTTTTGTCCGAATTTTATAGAAAATATATGTTAAAATTGTAACTTTGCCAATTTTGACTGACGTACAACGAAATAATACCATAAACGATTTTATATCATACAGTATGTGATAAAAGACTCATAGTAAACATATTCGTATGAAATTATCCCAAGAAAAAAAAAACAAGTGTCACCAGCGACCTTATCAGTTTAGTTTCCTACAGGTCTCATCCGTGCGAATGTGAAACTGATAGTGCACCCGTTGAAAGGAGGGTTAACGTGAGTGCTAGACAAAATTTTGAAAAAAGTGGACATTCAGATGGTCTACATACCATATAAGTGATTGATTATTTCGTTACTTTATGATCGTACATTTTAACTATGTGAAAGGAAGCATTTCAACTTTTTTTAAATCACTATATTTAACAGAATAATATTTAACGTGACGGCCGTAGTAACAACTATATCTTCGAGACGCTTGAAAATTAATACAAACTAAAATTCGATTTAGTTTAATATGGGTGGGCATCTTAAAATATATATGAAACGGTTTTTTTCCCAAAAGTATGGTGACGGTGTGGTCTTGGTATCTAATTATTAGTTTGGATTTTCCCTATTTTATATAATTTTTTTAACAATGTGAAACTTCTTATATCTATTTGTGTGTTGAGGTTTACATTTTGGATATTGTTATGTAAATATATTTATATACTTGCTAGTATGTCTAATGTTTTGCCTGTTTTGTTCTATATGTAATATTTCTAAATTGTTTATATCTGGAAATTGGTTGTTGATTTCTAAAAAATAGTTGGCGAAATTTGATGTATTCTTTTTTTGGTTAAAAGCAGCTTTGTGTTCTTTAAACCTAGTTTCAAATTTCTGACTGTCTTTCCTGCCTAACAGCTATTGCATTCGTCACATTTAAGCTTATAAACTCCTTATTTTTTATATTGGGTGTGTTTTTCTTTGGCGTTAAAAATTAGGTTTGATAATTTATTTAACGGTTTATAATCGATTTATTACGATTTATTAAGTTATTAAACCTAATTTTTAACGTCAAAGAAAAACAGAACCAATATAAAAATCAAGAGTTTATAAGTTTAAGTGTGACGAATGCACTAGCTGTTAAATAGGACAGACAGCCAGAAATTTTGAAAAAGGTTTAAAGAACATAAAGCTGCTTTTAATCTAAAAAAAATAGATCAAATTTCGCCAACCATCATTTTCCAGATATAAACAATCCAGAAATATTACATATAGAACAGAAAGGCAAAAAACTAGACATACTAGAAAATATAGAAATATATAAACATAATAAAACCAAAATGTAAACCTTCTCAACACACAAATAGATATAAGAAATTCCACATTATTAGAACAATTATACAAATTATATAAAAAACGGAAAAACCAAACTAATAATTAGATACCTAGGCCATGTCGTCTCCACATTTTTGGAAAAAAACTTCTTTAATATACATTTTTTGATACCGACCCATATTTAACCCCTCAGAACCTGACACTTTATATTTTTTGAAAAAAATTTTTGGTTATGTGCAATGTGAAATTGAAAATTATGTGCATGAAAATATATCAAAATAATAAAAAAAAAGTTGTTCCAACGAAAGATATTTATGTAGGATGAATATAAGGCATGTCTAAATATTCATACACTAGGTTCTAATAGAACATATATTGTTTAATATCTTAACAGTAATAGGAGCCTAATTATAAGCAAAATACAAAATAAAAACTTCTTTTAGCGTGTATGATAAGCTTTAAAACAATCGAGATGAAGTCCAACATTGCATTATCTGCATAAAAAAGTAACACATTTATGACCTCTTGCACATCATCTCTGAACGGGAGTTTTTATTGGCCAATGATCCAGGGATCATACCTCACTTCTTCAGGGATATTTGAGGTTCTCTGTGGAAGCAGAACCCGCAGCTTTGGAGTTGAAAGTATTGGCAGTACAATGTGCCTAATAAAATAAATTTGTTTTATACAAGGTTCTATATTTCGGAGCCCTACCCATCCCTTACCTTGGAGGGCACATGTTTCGTCTGTTGGTGGTTAGACTCATCAGGGTACGGACATATGCTCTTTCGCCAAGAATATGGAGTCACTCTCCACAGTCTCCAACGGTCGGGGGTGAATAACTCCTGACTACTGTTGTCTCCGCAGTCCAAAGAAATCAAAAAACTATATGAATAATGGTTGGCTCCCCTCCGTTACTGTCAAGCAACTACCGAATGCTCACACACACACACACACACACACACACACACACACACACACACACACACACGCACACACGCACACACGCACACACGCACACGCGCACACACGCACACACGCACACACGCACACACGCACACACGCACACACGCACACACGCACACACGCACACACGCACACACGCACACACGCACACACGCCCACCCACGCACACACGCACACACGCACACACACGCACACGCACACACGCACACACGCACACACGCGCACCCCATATATATATATATATATATATATATATATATATATATATATATATATATATATATATATATATATATACAGCAATACCCACGGAAGAACAATATATAATACCAGATATCCTAGTGGAGGAAGTAAGAAATGCTATAGAATTGATGAAGAACGGCAAGGCTCCAGGAAAGGATAGTGTAACTGTCGAAATGCTAAAAGCTGGTGGTCGGACGTTACATAAAACACTGGCAAAATTATACTCAAAATGCCTCAAAGAACAAAAAGTACCTGACTTATGGAAAAATGCAGAAGTGATCCTTTTACATAAAAAAGGAGCACAGGAAGATTTAAAGAACTACCGTCCAGTAAGCCTCCTATCAGTGATGTACAAAGTTTTCACTAAGATAATTTCTAAAAGAATATTAAAAAAACTGAATGACGCACAACCAAGAGAACAAGCAGGATTCAGAAGTGGATTCAGTACAATGGATCACATCCAGGTTGTGCAGCAGGTCATAGAAAAGCACAACGAATACACCATGCCACTGTGCTTGGCTTTTATCGACTACGAAAGAGCATTTGATTCCATCTCAAAGCATGCGATAATGGATGCACTGCTTAGCCAAGGTGTAGAGAGAGCCTATGTAAACCTGTTAGAATCGATATATGATGGAGCTACAGCTACAATTCACCTTGATGATCTTGAAGTGTCAATTAATATAGAACGAGGTGTACGGCAGGGTGACGCAATATCGCCTATTCTTTTCTCGGCTGGCCTTGAAGAAGTATTCCGTAAACTGGATTGGGAGCAGGATGGGGTAAGGATCAATGGTGCAGGCTTAAACCATCTTAGATTTGCAGATGATATTATTCTCATTTCACAAGACCCAGAGGAGCTGCAAAGACGCATACAAGAACTGCAAAGGGCTGGCGAACCATTTGGCTTGAAAATAAACCTGAAAAAGAGTCAGGTTATGTTCAATAACTTCGCTCAGGACAGAAGAATTTCAGTTTTAGGAAGGGATTTAGAGATTGTGGACAGCTTTGTATATCTTGGGCAGAGGATTTCCATGGAGGGGAATACCGCCCGGGAGGTGGAACGACGTGTTAAGTGTGGCTGGCAGGCATTTGGTAGGCTCAACATAGTGTTTAAGAGCAGACTCCCACTTTGCCTGAAAAGAAAAGTATTCGATCAGTGCGTTCTACCCGTTATGACATACGGAAGTGAAACCTGGACACTCACATCGCAATCAATTCAAAGACTTCGGGTGGCACAGAGGGGAATGGAAAGATGTATGCTTGGCATTACAAGACGAGACAGAAAGTCCTGCGCATGGATCAGGGAACAAACAAAAGTCTGTGACATCATTGGAAAAGTAAAACAGTTGAAATGGAGATGGGCAGGCCATATAGCGAGGCGATGGGACGACAGATGGACCAAGGCAATCCTGGAGTGGATACCGCTTGATCGCAAACGTCCGCGAAGAAGACCGAATGCACGATGGACTGATGACATCGTTAAGTATATTGGACCCGAGTGGCAGAGGAAAGCCCAGGACCGTGAAGGTTGGAAGCATGCTGAAGAGGCCTTCATCCTGCAGTGGATCGATACGGGCTGATGATGATGATGATGATGATGATATATATATATATATATATATATATATATATATATATATATATATATATATATATATATATATATATATATATATATATATATATATATCGACCTAGTCGACGCCTATATCTCCGCCCCTTTTAGGTAAAAATACAATGCTATTGATAGATTCTGTACCTGTTCTTCCATATCAGATTATTCCAAAAATGCTAACAATTTTTCTGCTGTAAGAGATCTCCTAAAAATAATAATAAATAACATTTTTCAAGCCTTATTTTAGGCATCCACTTATGTTTTTATTTTCATAGATGCTTAACGTTTGAATTTTCATACGGTCGACTTTACTACCCTATAAAACTAAACTCTAAAATTATGTAAATAGTTTGCTTCTCAAATATCATTGATCAAGCTCATTATAATATATTTAAATATAAAACAAAATAAAATAATAATATTTAAAATATCTCTTGGTATAAAAACTTAAGTCATTTTCCATTTTGAAAGGGTTTTTTGCTCCCATTTATGCCATATTTGCAAATGAAACATGACCAGCATGAAGAAAATATCTTTGTTATTAATATTGTAACCGGAACGATACACACGAACGCCACCTATTATTCGTACATCTAATTAAATTAACTTGAAAACGCATATGAATATTTAGACGGTAGGTTTTAGTGGGTTAAGTAAACCGAATTGTAGTTTATTCATATTCATTTATCTCAAACGTCTCGATGATGCAATTGTTACTACGTGATCTAAAACAAAGTTGATGTGCTTTCTTTCACATAATACACATAATAAGTTAGAATATGTTCTGGGTAATCCAAAGGATAAAGTAGACCTATATGAAAAATGTGGGATTGTTTAAATTAGTTTTTAGTCAAGATTATGATCGAAGGTATGTTGGGTAAACTAAAAGATTCATATTAATTAGCAGCGGCGATTCGTGGGGAAAAAAACAGGTGGGGCACGTATAACCAAATTTTGGAATGGGGATAGGGAAATCCGTCGCAACCAAAAATTTTACTTTTCTTAGTATCATACACTGCTGTGTAGAAATATTAGTGTAACTATCAGACATCAAATTTTCATTTCATTTTTAATTTTTTAAGTGGGGCAAGTGCCCACGTGCCCTTATAGACCAACCGCCACTGTTAATTAGATAAACAGAAGATATTGCCCATATTAGATATGGAAGAATTGAGAAATCTTGTGTTGCCCAACATGTACTTGAACATGACAATAATATAAATATTAGTCAATTAAGACTTGTTAAAAGTATAAATAATTATAGGGCTTTAGACGCATATGAAAGCATTCAAATAACAAAATGTAAGAAAGCCATGAATCGGGATAAACGACCTATTCTATTCAGTGAATCTTTTGAATTATTAACGTAACGCTTGGTTAACTAACAGGATTATGATTTTTACCTACGCTTCATTATGTATAATTGGCATATAGAGAAAAGTTTTGGTTTAGAATTAGGGCAATCATCTCTTGATGATACTAACATAGTTAACGAAACACGCGTCATGAAATTGTAAAAGTAATTTGGTATTTAGTTGTAAACCTCTGAACTCAAAAACTTACTGCCTAATGTGATATATTATCCGAATGACTCATTGATTCGAATTATTATGAAAATAATATTGACGCCGAAAAGTACATTACCAATTGACTATAATAAAATACTGAGCACTTAAAAAACAATAAAAAAGAACTATTCAGATCTTTGTTGTAGGACACCCTACAATAATGAAATTACATTTGATTCCACTTTAGGAGACCTAAAAAACGTGTTTGTCAATATAACGAACACCGTCTAATTTATTAATTGAATGTGTATATTATGATTCGAAAATTACTTTCCCAGATATAGATACACTATCTTAATTACAATCTTGATCTTGATATCTTGACCATAGAGAATTATTTATGTCAAATTTCATGGTTATTAAGTTATAAAACGTATTATTGTCTTTTACCATTTACTTATGTTCCTATTCCTATTTTTATATCCCATAGTATCACTTTTAATTTAATAGTGATATCAGTAGGTTAGGTATAAAATTTAGTTGTTTTTGAAATTTGGCACTGTTTCTTTAAGGACCAATTGTTTTTGGAAATCAATATATTAGACTTTATATAAGTGAATTCGTGGAAGTTCCTATAAATCTCTCCTTATTTCTGATGTCATATCTCCTTTTAGATCTACTTTATTAACACCATCATCATATTTTTCCGGGAGGAGCAGATAGTTTAGATTCAAGGATATCATTCAATAATTGTGTGCTTTGGGACTGATACTGTATTCATTGTACAGCTGATATATAGCATGTCATACTGTTACTACCAGTAACATTAACCAACTCGGTATGCAATTTCGCGGATTATACGGCTATTTTACCATGACACAAAAACCCATTTATTGCTTCTCAAGTTATGTAACGACACCTACCTAAAATACAGGAATCTATATATATATATATATATATATATATATATATATATATATATATATATATATATATATATATATATATATATATATATACACACACTGCAGGATGAAGGCCTCCCCAGCATGCTTCCAATTCACACGGTCATGAGCTTTCCTCTGCCATTCGGGTTCAAAATGCTTGATGATGTCATCCGTCCATCGTGTTTTCGGTCTTCTTCGAGCGTTTATGATCAAGCAGTATCCATTCCAGAATCGCTTTGGACCATCTGTCGTCGAATCGTTTCTGACCGGCCCACTTCCATTTCAATTTTTTGCCTTTCCAATGATGTCATACCTTCGTTTATTCTCTGATATATATGCAGGTCTTTCTGCATATAGATCAGAGAACAAAACGAACACCTATATATATGAATGAAAAAATGGCAACCAAACAGATAGAAGTCCTCAAGGCATGTGCAGAGAAAGCCGGTCTACAAATCTCCTTTCAAAAAAAGCGAATTCTTCTGCTCAAAATTAGATGTCCAAAATTTGAACATCAAATACGGCAAGGTAAATAGGTCACTCACTTCAAATACCTGGGCGAGATCCTCGAACCCACAGGAGAAGAGAAGATAGCACGGAAGACTGGAATACAGAAGATGAAGAGGGCATACGGCAAGACACACAATATCTACAATAAGAAATGCATATCCACACACGCAAAAATAAGACACTACAACACAGTAATCAAACCAGAGGTACTATATGTCAGCGAGGCCCTTGCACTCCACACTAAAAGCTGCATAGAAAACATACTAAAAGAAGAACGCAAAATATGAGGAAAATTCTCGGCCCAAAACTGACAGAGGAACGATACAGACTACAATCTAGAAAAACCATAGAGATAATGTCGAACGTAGCACCGGACATAAGAGAAATAAGGTTGAAATTCTATGGACATATCAGTAGACTCCCACCGACAAGACTCGCCAACAGAATTCTTACATATATACAAGGAGTCAAGTCAGACTACCAGATCGCTGATCTGGGAAAGGCACAAATGGATCCGACAGAGATTGAGGATAGAAGAATGTACAGAAACAAAATGCATATGTGGAACATCAGAGAGCAAAGTTTCGAGGAGAAAGGATGAGAGAAGCGTGGAGGATCAGAAAGAACGCTCGAAAATTAGTTAGAATGCTTTGTGTGATCCAACCGGGTCTATCGCACCTAATATTAATAATAATAATAATAATAATAATAATAATAATAATAATAATAATAATAATAATAATAATAATAACTAACTAACTAGAACTTTTAAATACCAAACTGAACAGTGGAAACCTGATTAGAGCGATCAATGGATGGGCGGTGCCAACTCTGACCTATTCCTTTGGTATTGTTAAATGGTCAGAAACAGACCTTGATGGACTGGATAGATTAACACGTCGAACATTGACAAAATTCCGATGTCTGCATCCAAATTCATCTATGAAGCGACTGTACATTCCAAGAAAGTTGGGAGGCAGAGGCCTCGTGAACATTAAGAACCTTTGTCTGAACCAGGAGAGTAAGATGAGAGAACGCTTCATTAATTCAAGCAGCACGCTAATGAAGTTGGTTGCTAAGGAGGACCGGGGTTTCACCCCTTTGAACCTAGATAAATTGAATCGTGTTGATGGTAGAACAACACTTACCGATTGTGTCCGTGAATGGAAACAACAGACACTGCATGGACGGTATCCAAAGTCACTCGAGGATGATACCATTGATGGACCATTGTCTCTAAAATGGCTGACCGATGGGCTGTTGTACCCAGAAACAGAAGGTTTTGCGACATCTATTCAAGATAAGGTAGTAAGAACACGGAACTATGAAAAGCATATACTACACATGGATGTTGTCGACCGATGTAGGAAGTGCGGTATAGTGGGGGAAACGATTGAACACCTTATCGGTGGGTGTGCAGTTCTAGCCCCTAATGCTTATTTAGGAAGACATAATCAGCTGGCGAAAATTATACATCAGCAAATTGCATTAAAGTATTCGCTATTAGATAACGCACCTGCTCCATATTATAAGTACTCACCTTCTCCCGTATTGGAATCATCTGATGCAATCCTATACTGGGACAGACCAATCACAACAGATCGAACGGTCGATTATAATAGACCAGACATTGTTCTAATTAGTAAAAAGGAGAAAAGGGCTTTTATAATTGACATCGCAGTGCCACTCTCTCATAATATCAGGAAAACCGAGTTGGAGAAAACCACTAAGTATGAAAACCTTGCGTACGATTTGAAAAACCAGTGGAAACTGCATAAGGTAGAGATAGTGCCTTTCGTTATATCCGCCGAAGGCCTAATAAGTAAGAACTTTTCAAAAAATTTGAAGAACCTTGGTATCTCAAAATCGATTGCCATAGTGGGACAACGTGCAGTGCTCTTGCAGACGTGCCACATTGTTCGTAAAATTTTATGCTAAGTGAGAGGAGTTGAATTGCTTTCTCATTTTGGCATTATAATATAGACCAGCTTAGGCT
Organism: Cosmopolites sordidus; assembly: GCA_031761425.1. Lineage (NCBI taxonomy): Eukaryota > Metazoa > Arthropoda > Insecta > Coleoptera > Curculionidae > Cosmopolites > Cosmopolites sordidus. The sequence continues at coordinate 16,080 of JARFXV010002048.1, forward strand.
GAGATGCTGAGTTCAGTACGAGGATAATAATAATAAAAACGAGAAATTTAACCATAGCCAGTTAAAGAAAGACTTTTCTACTATGTACGAAAAGAGGCTTACAAAACTTTTAAATACCAAACTGAACAGTGGAAACCTGATTAGAGCGATCAATGGATGGGCAGTGCCAACTCTGACCTATTCCTTTGGTATTGTTAAATGGTCAGAAACAGACCTTGATGGACTGGATAGATTAACACGTCGAACATTGACAAAATTCCGATGTCTGCATCCAAATTCATCTATGAAGCGACTGTACATTCCAAGAAAGTTGGGAGGCAGAGGCCTCGTGAACATTAAGAACCTTTGTCTGAACCAGGAGAGTAAGATGAGAGAACGTTTGATTAATTCAAGCAGCACGCTAATGAAGTTGGTTGCTAAGGAGGACCGGGGTTTCACCCCGTTGAACCTAGATAAATTGAATCGTGTTGATGGTAGAACAACACTTACGGATTGTGTCCGTGAATGGAAACAACAGACACTGCATGGACGGTATCCAAAGTCACTCGAGGATGATACCATTGATGGACCATTGCCTCTAAAATGGCTGACCGATGGGCTGTTGTACCCAGAAACAGAAGGTTTTGCGACATCTATTCAAGATAAGGTAGTAAGAACACGGAACTATGAAAAGCATATACTACACATGGATGTTGTCGACCGATGTCGGAAGTGCGGTATAGTGGGGGAAACGATTGAACACCTTATCGGTGGGTGTGCAGTTCTAGCCCCTAATGCTTATTTAGGAAGACATAATCAGCTGGCGAAAATTATACATCAGCAAATTGCATTAAAGTATTCGCTATTAGATAACGCACCTGCTCCATATTATAAGTACTCACCTTCTCCCGTATTGGAATCATCTGATTCAATCTTATACTGGGACAGACCAATCACAACAGATCGAACGGTCGACTATAATAGACCAGACATTGTTCTAATTAGTAAAAAGGAGAAAAGGGCTTTTATAATTGACATCGCAGTGCCACTCTCTCATAATATCAGGAAAACCGAGTTGGAGAAAACCACTAAGTATGAAAACCTTGCGTACGATTTGAAAAACCAGTGGAAACTGCATAAGGTAGAGATAGTGCCTTTCGTTATATCCGCCGAAGGCCTAATAAGTAAGAACTTTTCAAAAAATTTGAAGAACCTTGGTATCTCAAAATCGATTGCCATAGTGGGACAATGTGCAGTGCTCTTGCAGACGTGCCACATTGTTCGTAAAATTTTATGCTAAGTGAGAGGAGTTGAATTGCTTTCTCATTTTGGCATTGTAATATAGACCAGCTTAGGCTGAGATGCTGAGTTCAGTACGAGGATAATAATAATAATAATAATAATAATTTCTGGTAATCAGTCAAATAAAGTAGCGAGAAAAGCAAAAATAATTGCCAATAAATCTGGCATTGACTTCGATGATTCAAACCTGACAGAAAAATTGTTGGATCTAAAAGATCGGTTTAGGCAAAAAGCTAAATCGAAAGGAGCCAGGCTAGCAAGATATAATGAACTAGAAAAGCGAAAACATCAAAATTCAGTATTTGCAAACAGCCAGAAGAAATTTTATAGACAACTCGAAGCAGAAGGTAACAGCAAGTCAGAACTTAAGAATGTCGATGTGTCTTCCTTTGCGGAATATTGGAGATCGGCTTGGAAAAAATCAGACGGCTACGAAAAATTGGCTCCTTGGGTTAAAACCATTCAAGAACAGACAAATGCTCTCCCAGATATGGAGTCTAACGATTTCACAGAGATTGACATTTGCACTGCTGTCAGGAAGACTCACAACTGGAAGGCGCCTGGACCAGATGGATTGCATAACTTCTGGATTAAAAGCTTTACAGCCGCCTATCCCGTACTTGCAAATGCATTTAAAGAGGTTTTAATAAATCCAGACACTTTCCCTGACTTTCTAATGGAGGGCAATACATACCTACTGTTCAAAAAAGGGGACGTTAAGCAACCCAATAACTACAGACCAATCACATGTCTGTCAGTGTTATATAAACTGTTCACAGCCCTACTCAATGAAAAAATCTACCAACATTGTGATAAAAACAACATTTTCGAAGAAGAACAGAAAGGATGTATAAGAGCAAGTATAAGAGATTCCCTTTCTCCAATTTGGTTCTGTTTAGCATTGAACCCTTTGTCCACACTACTCAACAACAGCAATATTCGATATAAACTTAACATGAGGAATCCAAGAAAGCTCTCTCATCTACTATATATGGATGACCTTAAATTATATGGAGAAACTAGAGAAAAATTAAACTCATTGATAAAAACGGTTGAAACATTCAGTAGGGATATCAGAATGTCATTCGGACTGGACAAATGCTCTACCATTAGTATACAGAAGGGAAAGGTTCAGAGTCAACATTCAACACTTTGTAACATACAACAACTAGAACCAGAAGAGTCCTACAAATATTTAGGAATACCCCAAAACCATAAACCAGTCAAAGAAGATGATCATAACCAGTTAAAGAAGGACTTTTCCACTCTATACCAAAAGAGACTTGCAAAACTTTTAAACACCAAACTGAACGGAGGAAACCTCATTAGAGCGATCAACGGTTGGGCGGTGCCAACTCTGACATATTCTTTTGGCATAGTTAAATGGTCAGAAACTGACCTTGATGAGCTCGATAGGTTGACGCGCCGAACATTGACAAAGTTCCGATGCCTGCATCCAAACTCATCTACGAAAAGACTATACATCCCAAGAAAGTTGGGGGGTAGAGGCCTTGTAAACGTAAAAAATCTCTGTCTCAATCAAGAAAATAGAATGAGAAAACACTTCCTTGATTCAAACAGTACGTTGATGAAATTGGTTGCAAATGAGGATCGGGGTTTCACCCCACTGAACCTAAATAAACGGAATCGTATTGATAGCAGAACAACGCTCACGGACTGTGTTCGAGAATGGAAAGGACAAACATTGCACGGAAGGTTTCCTAAGTCACTCGAAGATGACACCATTGACGAACAATTGTCTCTGAAGTGGCTGACCGATGGACTCTTGTACCCAGAAACAGAAGGTTTCGCGATATCTATTCAAGATAGGGTAACAAGAACAAAAAACTATGAAAAGCACATACTGCATTTGAACGTAGTCGACAAGTGCAGGAAATGCGGTACTTTGGGGGAAACAATTGAGCACCTTATTGGCGGTTGCCCGGCCCTTGCTCCTAATGCTTATTTAGGACGGCATAATCAGCTAGCAAAAATTATACATCAACAAATTGCAAAAAAATACTCGCTATTAGAAAATGCACCTCCTCCATATTATAAGTACTCGCCTTCTCCTGTATTTGAATCATCCGATACCATTCTTTACTGGGACAGACCAATCACTACTGATCGAACGGTTGATTATAACAGCCCGGATATTGTTCTAATCAACAAAAAGGACAAGAGGGCTTTTATAATTGACATCGCAGTGCCACTATCTCACAACATTAGAAAAACTGAGATAGAAAAATCCACAAAGTATGAAAATCTGGCATACGACTTGAAGAACCAGTGGAAACTGAGTAAGGTAGATGTAGTGCCCTTCGTTATATCCGCCGAAGGCCTGATAAGTAAGAGATTTTCAAAGAACCTCGAGAGCCTCGGGATCTCGAGATCGATTGCCATAGTGGGACAGCGTGCCGTGCTCTTGCAGACGTGTCACATTGTTCGTAAGATATTATGCTAGGGTGAGAGGAGCTGAATTGCTTTTTCATCTTGGCATTGGAATACCGGCCAGCATGAGCTGAGATTCTACAGTAAGGATGAGCAGAAGAATAATAATAATAATAATAATAATAATAATAATAATAATAATAATAATAATAATAATAATAATAATAATAATAATAATAATAATAATAATAATAATAATAATAATAATAATAATAATAATAATAATAATAATAATAATAATAATAATAATAATAATAATAATAATAATAATAATAATAATAATAATAATAATAATAATAATAATAATAATAATCCTGTCTCCGGGTATCCTGTCTCCGTATACCTAGCGCCCTCCGGTAGTAAATAGCTTTCCTAAGGTAAATCGGGGCTCTGCCTTGGGTGACCGTTTTTCCCTTGAACCCAAAAAAATTTTTTTTATGGAGACTGAAACAGATAATGGTATTATACAAGGCGGTAGGGTTTTGCGGACAAGAACCCTTAGGAACCGTCGGCAGAATTTGTCCGGGGTTGGTGAATCTGGAGCGACTGGCAGTTTTCAACTCTATGGCACCACAAGAATGGCAACGATAAAGGTACCCGAGCAACAATTTGAAAATCAAAGACTCGCACCACCGAGCACTTCATCACAAGATCAGTGCAGAATGCAGATTAATAATGAAATGGAAGACGGAAATATCCCGGTTCTTGCTGGCTCGCCCCCCATAGGGAGGGCTGCCACTAGAACTGAACGCACTCCACGTATCAGATGGACACGCGAAATGAATATTGAGGTAATGCGTACCTACTATTACGTGAACCAGTGCGGAGATAAGCCGCTTCCTGGATGGAGATGGAGAAATGCACTCTATCAAGAATATAAGAAGAGGTTTCCTGGAACTCGGCTGTCTGAGCAAAACTTTGCCGACCGTAAAAATATAATTTTAAATAAAAAGTATCTCACCGAAACAGAACTAATGAATGTCAAGAGAGAAATTGGTAATGAATTACACCAGAACATTACATATTAGCAACATGAAGAAGATAATATAGGCGTCCTCACCTTAACCACAGAGGCCCAGCCTATAGAACAAACTCCTAATTTTCCACCGGGGGCCGCACCGTCTAGCAATGAGGAAGTGACCTTACAACAGAGCTTGTCTAATGTACGAGAGAAGTTTTACAGTAATTTGGCCCATTTTAATGGGTCAAATCCACTAAATAGACCAAAAATTCCAATACTGCGAAATATTACAAAAGCTCGTATTACTCTAATGCAGATCAATAAAGTTCTGGAATCACATCTGGCTGGGATACTAGATCTGTGTGATATACATCTTGCATTGTACTGTGCAGCAGTGACTGCGATCAAAATTTCAGGCCAAAAATCATACACCCCCCAGTGCGAACAGGCATAATTTCCAGAAAAATACGCCTTCCTGGAACACACGCCTTGAAAACAATATCGATGATTTCCGAAGGAAAGTCGACGTCATCTCAGAATACCTTTCTGGTAATCGATCAAGTAAAGTAATGAAAAAAATAAAAACAATTGCCAATAAATCTGGCATTGGCTTCGACGATCCAAACTTCTCCGAAAAATTATTGGATCTTAAAGATCGGTTTAGACAGAAAGCTAAATCTAAAGGGGCTAGGCTAGCAAGATATAACGAGCTAAAAAAACGAAAGCACCAAAATTCAGAATTCATAAATAGTCAAAAGAAATTTTATAGAGAGCTCGAAGAAGGCAGTAGCAGGTCAGAACTTGAGAATGTGGACATGTCCTCCTTTGCAGAATATTGGCAATCGGTTTGGAAAAGATCAGATGACTATGAAAAAGCGGCACCTTGGATTAAAACAATTGAACAGCAGACAACTGCTCTCCCAGAAATGGAGTTTAACGATTTCACGGCGACTGACATTTGCACCGCCGTCAAGAAAACTCATAACTGGAAAGCTCCTGGACCAGATGGATTACATAACTTCTGGATTAAAAACTTTACGGCGGCCCACCGCCCACTTGCTAGTGCATTTAAAGAGGTAATGATAAATCCTGATACTTTCCCGAATTTTTTAATGGAAGGCAATACATATCTTCTGTACAAAAAGGGTGATGCTAAGCAACCCAATAACTACAGACCCATCACGTGTCTGTCAGTATTTTATAAATTGTTGACAGCCCTAATCAATGAAAAATATTACAAACATTGTGATGAAAACAATATTTTTGAAGAAGAGCAGAAAGGATGTATAAGAGCAAATATGGGATGCAAGGAACAGCTAACGATCGATGCTGTAGTTCTCGAACAAGCGCGGAAAAGAAAACGCAACCTAAACATCTGCTATATAGACTACAGGAAAGCCTTCGATAGTGTTCCACACGATTGGTTACTAGAAGTCCTGAAGATTTAGAAAATAAGCCCTCCCATCATTAACTCCTTAAGGTGCCTGATGGGGAAATGGAAAACAAATCTCTTTATCGATCAACAATGCATTACAACTGCGAATATCGAGAGAGGAATTTTTCAGGGAGATTCCCTTTCTCCAGTTTGGTTTTGTCTAGCCCTAAACCCTATGTCTACATTACTGAACAACAGTAATATAGGATATAAACTAAACATGATGAATCCACGAAAGCTCTCGCACCTACTATATATGGATGACCTTAAACTCTATGGAGAAACTAGAGAAAAACTAAACTCCTTAATAAAAATGGTCGAAGAATTTAGTAGGGATATCAAGATGTCATTCGGACTTGATAAATGCGCTACCATTAGCATTCAAAAAGGAATAGTCAACAATCAATATTCAACACACTGTAACATACAACAACTGGCACCAGAAGAATCCTATAAATATTTAGGTATACCTCAAAACGAGAAATTTAACCATAGCTAGTTAAAGAAAGACTTTTCTACTATGTACGAAAAGAGGCTTACAAAACTTTTAAATACCAAACTGAACAGTGGAAACCTAATTAGAGCGATCAATGGATGGGCAGTGCCAACTCTGACCTATTCCTTTGGTATTGTTAAATGGTCAGAAACAGACCTTGATGGACTGGATAGATTAACACGTCGAACATTGACAAAATTCCTATGAAGGGACTGTACATTCCAAGGAAGTTGGGAGGCAGAGGCCTCGTGAACATTAAGAACCTTTGTCTGAACCAGGAGAGTAAGATGAGAGAACGTTTGATTAATTCAAGCAGCACGCTAATGAAGTTGGTTGCTAAGGAGGACCGGGGTTTCACCCCGTTGAACCTAGATAAATTGAATCGTGTTGATGGTAGAACAACACTTACGGATTGTATCCGTGAATGGGAACAACAGACACTGCATGGACGGTATCCATGGTCACTCGAGGATGATACCATTGATGGACCATTGTCTCTAAAATGGCTGATCGATGGGCTGTTGTACCCAGAAACAGAAGGTTTTGCGACATCTATTCAAGATAAGGTAGTAAGAACACGGAACTATGAAAAGCATATACTACACATGGATGTTGTCGACCGATGTAGGAAGTGCGGTATAGTGGGGGAAACGATTGAACACCTTATCGGTGGGTGTGCAGTTCTAGCACCTAATGCTTATTTAGGAAGACATAATCAGCTGGCGAAAATTATACATCAGCAAATTGCATTAAAGTATTCGCTATTAGATAACGCACCTGCTCCATATTATAAGTACTCACCTTCTCCCGTATTGGAATCATCTGATTCAATCCTATACTGGGACAGACCAATCACAACAGATCGAACGGTCGATTATAATAGACCAGACATTGTTCTAATTAGTAAAAAGGAGAAAAGGGCTTTTATAATTGACATCGCAGTGCCACTCTCTCATAATATCAGGAAAACCGAGTTGGAGAAAACCACTAAGTATGAAAACCTTGCGTACGATTTGAAAAACCAGTGGAAACTGCATAAGGTAGAGATAGTGCCTTTCGTTATATCCGCCGAAGGCCTAATAAGTAAGAACTTTTCAAAAAATTTGAAGAACCTTGGTATCTCAAAATCGATTGCCATAGTGGGACAACGTGCAGTACTCTTGCAGACATGCCACATTGTTCGTAAAATTTTATGCTAAGTGAGAGGAGTTGAATTGCTTTCTCATTTTGGCATTGTAATATAGACCAGCTTAGGCTGAGATGCTGAGTTCAGTACGAGGATAATAATAATAATAATGGATGAAAAGAAAGAAATAATATATATATATATATATATATATATATATATATATATATATATATATATATATATATATATATATATATATATATATACACTGCAGGATGAAGGCCTCCCCAGCATGCTTCCAATTCACACGGTCCTGAGCTTTCCTCTGCCATTCGGGTTCAAAATGCTTGATGATGTCATCCGTCCATCGCCATTCCAGAATCGCTTTGGACCATCTGTCGTCGAATCGTCTCTGACCGGCCCACTTCCATTTCAATTTTTTGCCTTTCCAATAATGTCATACCTTCGTTTGTTCTCTGATCTATATGCAGGTCTTTCTGTCCCGCTTTGTAATGCCAAGCATACACCTTTCCATTCCCCTCTGCGCAACCCGAAGCTTCTGTACTGACTGTGATGTGAATGTCTATGTTTCATTTCCATATGTCAAAACAGGCAGCATGCACTGATTAAAACCCTTTCTCTTCAGACAAAGTGGGAGTATGCTCTTAAATACTATATTGAGCTGGCCAAATGCCTGCCAGCCACACTTAACCTGCCGTTCCACCTCCCGGGCGGTATCATCCTCCATTGAAGTCCTTTGCCCAAGATGTATGTAGTGGTCCACAACCTCTAAATCATTTCCTAAAATAGAAATTCTTCTGTTGACAGCAAATTAAAATTAACATGCAATTAACAGCAAATTAAACATGACCTGACTCTTTTTTAGGTTTATTTTCAAACCAAATGGTTCTCCGGCCCTTTGCAGCTCTCGTATGTGTTCTTGTAGCTCATCTGGGTCTTGTAAAAGGAGAACGATATCATCCGCGAATCTAAGATGGCTTAGATATGCACCATTGATTTTTATTCCCTGCTGTTCCCAATCCAGATTACGAAATACCTCTTCAAGGCAGGCTGAGAAAAGAACAGGCTATATTGAGTCACCCTGCCGTACACTACGTTCTACGTTGATTTTAACTTCATAGTCATCCATGTGAACTGTAGCTGTAGCTTCCTCATACATGGATCTCAGTAGGTTCAAATAGGCTCTGTCTATCCCCAAGCCAAAACCAAGCACAGTGGCATGGTGTATTCATTGTGCCTTTCAATGATCTGTTGGACAACCTGGATACGGTCCGTTGTACTGAATCCATTTCTGAATCCTGCCTGCTCTCTTCGTTGTGCGTCATTCAGTGTTCTTAATATTCTTTTATATATTATATTAGTGAAAACTTTGTATATAACTGATAGGAGGCTTATACGGCGGTAGTTTTTTAAATCTTCCTATGCTTCTTTCTTATGAAGAAGAATCATTTTAGCATTTTTCCATAGACTGGGTATTTTTTGATCTTTTAAGCCATTTTGAGTACAATTTTGCCAGTATTTTATGTAGAGTTCGACCACCAGCCTTCAACATTTCAACCGTTACATTGTCATTTCTTGAAGTCTTTCCACTCTTTATCGCTTCTACGGCATTTGTCACTTCTTCCAACAGGATATCTGGCATTGGCTCTTCCGTGGGCATTGCTGTCTTTAACTGGTGATATCATATATATATATATATATATATATATATATATATATATATATATATATATATATATATATATATATATATATATATATATATTATTATCATCATTATCATCAGCCCGTGTCTACTATGTCATTACCTTCAGCCTCTTCAGCATGCTTCCAACATTCGCGGTCCTGGGCTTTCCTCTGTCACTCTGGTCCAATGTACTTAACGATGTCATCAACCCACCGTGCTATCGGTCTTCTTAACGGATGTTTGCGATTAAGCGGTATCCACTCCAGGATTGCCTTGGTCCATCTGTCATCCCATTGCCTCGCTATATGGCCTGCCCATTTCCATTTCAATTACTTTACTCTTCCAATGATATCACAAACTTTCGTTTGTTCCCTGATCCATGCACAGGACTTTCTGTCTCGTCTTGTAATGCCAAGCGTATTTTTCCATTCCCCTCTGTGCTACCCGAAGTATTTGAATTGATTGCGATGTGAGGGTCCAGGTTTCACTTCCGTATGTCATAACGGGTAGAACGGACTGATCGACTTTTCTTTTCAGGCAAAGCGGTAGTCTGCTCTTAATCACAATGTTGAGCCTGCCAAATGCCTGCCAGCTACATTTAACACGCGGTTCCACCTTCCGGGTGGTATTCTCCTCCATTGAAATCCTCTGCCCAAGATATATAAAGCTGTCCACAATCTCCAAATCCCTTCCTAAAACTGAAATTCTTCTGTCCTGAGCGAAGTTATTGAACATAACCTGAATCTTTTGCAGGTTTATTTTCAAGCCAAATGGTTCGCCAGCCCTTTGCAGTTATTGTAAGCATCTTTGCAACTCCTCTGGGTCTTGTTAAACGAGAACGGGATCCTCTGGGTCTTGTGAAACAAAATCTAAGATGGTTTAAGTTTGCACCATTGATCTTTACGCCATCCTGTCCTCAATCCAATTTACGGAATATTTCTTCAAGGCCAGCCGAGAAAAGAATAGGCGAATAGGCGTCACCCTGCCGTACACCTCGTCCTACATTACTTCCCACTTCAAGATCAGTATATATATATATATATATATATATATATATATATATATATATATATATATATATATATATATATATATATCATCATCATTCAGCATGCTTCCAACCTTCACGGTCCTGGGCTTTCCTCTGCCACTCAGGTCCAATATACTTAACGATGTCATCAATCCATCGTGCTTTCGGTTTTTTTCGCGGACGTTTGCGATCAAACGGTATCCACTCCAGGATTGCCTTGGTCCATCTGTCGTCCCATCGCCTCGCTATATGGCCTGCCCATCTCCATTTCAACTGTTTTACTCTTCCAATGATGTCACAGACTTTTGTTTGTTCCCTGATCCATGCGCAGGACTTTCTGTCTCGTCTTGTAATGCCAAGCATACATCTTTCCATTCCCCTCTGTGCCACTCGAAGTTTTTGAATTGATTGCGATGTGAGAGTCCAGGTTTCACTTCCGTATGTCATAACGGGTAGAACGCACTGATCGAATACTTTTCTTTTCAGGCAAAGTGGGAGTCTGCTCTTAAACACTATGTTGAGCCTACCAAATGACTGCCAGCCATATTTAACACGCCGTTCCACCTCCCGGGCGGTATTCCCCTCCATGGAAATCCTCTGCCCAAGATATATAAAGCTGTCCACAATCTCTAAATCCCTTCCTAGAACTGAAATTCTTCTGTCCTGAGCGAAGTTATTGAACATAACCTGACTCTTTTTCAGGTTTATTTTCAAGCCAAATGGTTCGCCAGCCCTTTGCAGTTCTTGTATGCGTCTTTGCAGCTCCTCTGGGTCTTGTGAAATGAGAATAATATCATCTGCAAATCTAAGATGGTTTAAGTTTGCACCATTGATCTTTACACCATCCTGTTCCCAATCCAATCCAATCCAATCCAATATATATATATATATATATATATATATATATATATATATATATATATATATATATATATATATATATATATTCGAATGAACTATACACATTGCAGTTTTACAATAAATGTTGGGTATTACTAGCACTAATAATTAATACTACAAGCAAAAATAAATATAATAGTATAATATTAAAAGTTTATATCACAGGTGCAGTTCGCTGTCGTATTCATACGTCGATGCATTCCAAGGCAAGGTGGGCAATCGTTTGCTTTTCAACGCCACATTTATCGCACCTCGGTCTTTCCTTCCCATTCAGCCAGGTTCAGGTTGCAGATTCCGTGACTTGTTCGGATCCTGTTTATGAACGCTGGTAGTTTGATTGTTGGGTCCTTTACTAGATGGGAGTTTGTGCTGCCTCGATCTGTCCATTGTGATACCCAATATTTATTGCAGTGGAAGTCTATCAGCTGGTTGGCGGTTGTCGCGGGCTGATATTTGGACTTCAATATCTGCTACTGGTGTTTAAGAGGAGCAGCTATACAGGACTAGCTGAGATATTGGCAAATTAAAATACATTTTCACATAATCGACCTCTTATCACATTTACCCTCATACGCAAAATTTTCCCCACTGTCAAATTAAACAACAAAGATCTTCCGCAAAGCATTATTATACAATACCTATGTTTATATATCGACAGAAGACTACCATGGCAAACTCACATAATGATAAAACGAAAGCAACTTGGTTTATAGTTTTCGAAACATTATTGGATGATCGGTAGAAAATTGAATATCTCTATTCAGAGAAACTTCTTTATAAAGTAATGCTTAAACCCATACGGACGTATGAAATTCGTCTCTGAGGGTGTGCAAGTGATTCCAACGTAATCATCATAACACATCCATCAATAAGACCGCGGTCAATAAGGTCTGACCAATAAAACACACTTTTTTGCAAATTTCGACTTTATCTATCAATATATTCACCTTGAAGAGCAATACAATAATTCCAAAACGAACATTAAATTAACGTTAAATCTAACATTTCCACAAATTTTTTATAGAATGATTTCTCTTTGCTTTCACAATATCCTTCAGTTTAGGCAATTATCTCTTCATTGGAGCAAAATTTCTTTCCAGTGAGCATTTTTTTGAGAACTGAGAACAGAAAATATTCGCTGAGGCCAGATCTGAAGAATACCGTGGACAAGGAAACAATTCGAAGTGCAATTCATGCAATTTAGCCATCGTTGCCAACGATTTGTGACACGGTGCATTGTCTTGGTTATATAGCACTTTTTCTTATTCATTCATTCACATTCAACACACCAAATATGCGCTATTGGTAGTTTTACCCTTCTCGATAATCAATGAACTATATTCCATGTGCATTCCAAAATACAGGGGCCAGAACCTTGCCTGCCGATGGTTGTGCCTCTTGTCGCTTTGGACGGCTTTCACCGACTGCTGTCCACTCAGCTGACTTCCGATTTGACTCCGGAGTGTAATGATAGATCCATATTTCATACATTGTCACATACCGCATAAAAAATCCTTTTTATTTCTCTTAAGCAGCTCTAAACTTTGCTCAGAATCATCAATATTATATTGTTTTTGGTCCACTGTGAGCAAACGTGGTATCCATTTCGATAGCAATTTACGCATTCCCAAATGTTCATACAAAATGATGTAAATGCTTTATTTTCGATATCTTCATGATATCAGCTATCTCCTGTCGCTTTACTTTACGGTTTTGCGAAATAATTTTGTAAATTTTTCTGATATTGTCTGGTGTAACCACCTTATTTGGACGTCCAGAGTGTTCAGCACCATCGGTGCTTTTAAGGCCACATTTGAATTCTGATTTTCCTAGTTTGATTTTCCTAGATTTTCCGGTAATGTTGACCAAGTCATTGTTTTGTTTCACCGGTATTTTTCTTCATCAAGAAGTAATTCTTAATCAACACACGAAATTTTTTTTTTCCATTATTTTGAAATTAATAAAAGTAGCGTCACTTAAAGTACTATAGCTCAAAAACTAGTACACAGATTGTCATAAAATTTTAACACATGACGTTTGAAGATTAACACAATCGACCACAGGTAAGAATTTTTCGTAAATGACACCATCTATATGTCAGACCCGGGACTTACTGACTGATGTGTTACAGAGGTTTCTGTTCAAAGTTCTTCTTTATATTGTTGACATTCCGTGGTTTGTTTTTAATGAAATCACACATCGTGGCCTTCAAACTGTGAGATCAGAAACTAAAATTACTCACAGATCATCTTTACGGATATTACTGCAACAAAATATTATTCTCCAATAAATCAGTTTTAAAATCATAAAGGTATTTATATTGAGTTAGTATTCCAATTCCGATTAAGGGAGTCGGATTACTCAGTGATATAAATCTAATAAAAACAAATAGAACGGAGCCATTCAAGCATTATTAGGATATTGAGTTATCGTAAGAAAAAAAAACCCCAAAACTGCAGTTAGTTAAACCATTTAATTCAATAGAAATATTGTAGATCGGCCAAGCAATGAACGACAGCCGACCGTAGCAACAAAAAACAACCGCTGAAAACCATAAACTTATAAAGGAACGGTTGTCCAAGCAAGTATTCAAGTTAAGCCAGATCAGGACTTGGAAGGTTGATATGGAACTAAAAAGATGAAATATTTAAATTTTAGTTAATTTACACTCTGGTAGGTAGGTGGTAGGTAGAGGATATTTTCTCCTAGGGACTGACCTGGGTAGGTAAAAGATATTTTCTTCTAGGGACTGAAAATATTCTCTAGGGACAGTTTATATCTCCAATAATACAAAGATGGGAGAAATACTAAAGGAAATAAACGAAAAGCTAAATACACCGAATAATATGGATGGTAAACAAGGATCCTTAGAAATGATGAAAAAACGGAGAGAAGAATAGGAAAAAGATATGGGTCAATGAGACCATTATTACGATCATTTAATCAAAGATGGCCTGAGGAAAGAGAATCTGATAAAAAAAAGGAGAAAATAAAAAGTCCAAACTTGTTGAAGTTAGAAATAATACAGAATTTTGCAATAAAAATAAAAAATGAGAACAAAAAGTCCTCGAATAATTGTCCTTGAACGAACCTTTACATCCTCTTCGAGTAACAGTGTGGTGTGCATTATGGGCTAGAGAGGTTATTGAGCCATATTTTTTATGAATATGGCGATGGTGAAATGGTAAATATTAATAGCAAATACTATTGCTAAGAAACTTTTTATGGTTCTAACTAAATAATATACTGAGTATGATATTTCAACAAGATGGCTCCAGTGTCATTCAACGGCCATTCTCGAAATTGTGATATTACATACGATCCCTCCTAATCCCCCTCGATATTTTTCTGTTAGGCTTCCTCAAGAATAAAATCTACTCTAACAATCCACAGGCGATTAATGACCTGAAGAAAAACATTCGTGAAGTTATTGGAGATATTGAACCTCAGTTGTGCCCAATTGTTATTGAAAATAATTTTAAACAAAGAATGCCCAAGTATACAGAACTGCCGAGGGCGATATTTGCAAAATATTATTTTTGAAACATGAAATAAACAAAAAAACAATAAGAATATATATATATATATATATATATATATATATATATATATATATATATATATATATATATATATATATATATATTCACTCACGCAAATTATTACGAACACCTGACAAACAGAAAAATTATCAGATGAATGGAAATGTGCTCTTATCCACCCGCTACACAAGAAAGGAGAAAGGAGAACTAGAATCTCTTTACTACAAGCCACCTACAAAATCCTCTCAGCATGCTTTCTTCAGAGAACACAAGAACAACTAGAACATAAAATTTTCGAGTACCAGGTAGGCTTTCGCACTGGACAAATATTTAACTTAAAAGCAATACTGAAACCCTACCTGATTAAAATCGGAGTATACCAGGGAGATGGGTTATTCCCACTCCACTTCAACCTGGTCCTGGACAAAATCATAAGGGAATGGGGAAAAAACTGAAAAATCAAGGACACTGGAAAACAATACGACTCGGACGACCCAAAACAACATAGAAATCTTATACCTAGCCTTCGCAGACGATCCAGCCATACTCGCAGACAATGAAACAAGTGCAACCAAACATATAGAAGTCCTCAAGGAATTTACAAAGAAAGTCAGCCTACAAATCTCCGTTCAAAAAACAGAATTATTCTGCTCAAAAATAGACACAAAATACGGTAAGATAATTAGGGTCACACACTTCAAATACGTGGGCGAGATCCTCGAACCCACAGGAGGAGAGAAGATAGCGCAATAGGCTCGATTTCAGAAGATAAAGAGGGCATATGGCAAGACAGACAACATCTATAATAATAAACGCATATCCACACACAAAAATAAGACACTATAACACTGTAATCAAACCAGAGGTACTATACGCAAGCGAGACCCTTACACTAATATTTTCATGGATGTTGTGTTATGTTACATCCAATATTTTCATGGATGGTAGATAATGTTTCTAAATCATTCTGGGTGTCGATCCGTTCATTCTGTAAAGAGTCACGACATTTATTCAAAATCTCATTTGGCATTCTCAAGTGTTGCCCGCTTCGACTGAAGAGTGCAGCCAGACGAAAAGTCCAGTCCAGTTGGCGAAACGTCGTGACTATTCGCAGAATGAACGGATATACGTTCGACGTTTTGGCTTCCACTTTGAAGCCATTATCAAGAGAATCTAGTTGATTTACTCCGAGGCCTCAATCTGCCTACTCTCCAGAGTTTACAACTAGAAAAAACCTTGGTCGGCGCTATCTCTGCTTTAATAGAAAAGGTTGTAGGTGGAGCGCTGGTATGATGGGTGGGGGTGAGACGGGAGGTGGAGGTTTGACTGGAAGGGTTTCTGATGGGCAATCAGGAAATAAGCGTTTCCATGTATTTGGAAGTCTAAGACTGTCGTCCCTTTTGTTTAAGCAGTCTGGACGTTTTTCGTTCTCAATTGCTTCACAAATTATGCGGGGTTTGTAGGACTATATAGGTGCGATTACTTTGGCATGGATGAAATCTATTTTGTGCTTGTTCCAGCTGCTCCCAATCATATATCGGCTAAACCAACAGACGTATCCAAAATCGCATATACAAGCATTCCCTCGCCGTCCGAAAATTAGATCTCTCCTCAACTCTAGCAGAACATCATATCCAAAAAGGTCACAAAATAAATTTCGACAAGGCCAAAATAATCGCACCTATATATTCCTACAAACCCCACATAATTCGTGTATTTTATATATTATATTATATTATAAATATATATATATATATATATATATATATATATATATATATATATATATATATATATATATATATATATATATATATATATATATATATATATATATATATATATATATATATATATATATATATATATATATATATATATATATATATATATATATATATATATATATATATATATATATATATATATATATATATATATATATATATATATATATGTGTGTGTGTGTGTATATATATGTGTGTGTATGTATATATGTGAACACATGTGTGTGTGTGTGTATATAGAGAGAGGCTTTATATGCCTAGTAAACCACACAAGAATATTTATTGTACTTAAAGCATAATTACCCTACACCTTGCAACGGAATAAATTTCGATTCCAACCAATTGATACAAAACATTGTATCAAATCCCATAGCAACTAAAATAACCACTCAGAATGCAAATGATTATAATATAAAATATTTAAGATTTATCGGGTTAACCAATTTCTGATACCAAATTATTTTATGTAATAAAATGTAATAAAACACATATCGTTAACTTATTGTGAATATATTAAATCCATAACTTATTCCGAACAATTACATTTTCTTTTCTTCTTCCTGTGGTGCTACAGCTCGTTAGTGAGTTTTGATTACCTTCAACCTTAGCCTCAATCGAATCCGACGCTATGTACGTACCGAGCAACAAAGCAATGAAACTGGTGGCGTAACATTCAGTATTCCAAAACTGGTTGACTTCCCCTAGTGGAAGGTAACATGTCAGCATCTGATGCGTCTTCAGTACGAGTTTGAACCTCAAGATTAACTTGTTAGCCCGTAACAATTTTTTCTATACAACAATTTTTTTAGCGACTTGGGCACAGTGCGACAAAAACTTTTGTAAAAGATTAACGGGTTTAAAGGTTTATGAAAACAGAGTTTTGTTAAGGCACATGTGTCAGGTGGTTTAGGATATTACCGAAAACTCGATTGGAAATACACCTCGCAGTGGAAAAACCTTCAACAAGAAGTGATGAAAATGTTCACAGACTCCGAGATCTTGTACATCCTGACGGTTGACGGTTAGAATATCGGGGAAGAGTTGAATTTGACTCTCAGAACCCTTCATCTAATTTTGGCCAATAAATTGTGTATGAAGAAAATCTGCGCGAAAATGATTCCAAAAAACCTGTCGAAAGAACAACATTTTGGGATATTGGAGAACATTGGAAAGGTCGTAACCGATCAGCTAAAGGCGATTCCAGTTTCGAGTTCCAACACTACTATAAAGACAGACACAAATCGTCTTCAGTGATGTGGCTTCCAATTGAATAAATAAATTATAAAAAATCATTCTCATTACTTTATTTATATACCTCGCATCAGGTGTCGTAACAACAATTGTTTTCGTAGGTTCTTGGGCATGAGACTGCTAGGTCCACCGCCCAATCATGATTATAAAAAACACAATATTTTTCAAATAGACTCCCATGCTATCTTATAATGAACGATCCTGTATTACTCCAGTTTTCCACTACTTTTTTTGTATATTACCATCTCCTTTCACGTAACCCTATAAAAAAGTTTAACAGACTAATTCAAATTTTATTAGCCAAGCTTTTTTAACGCCATTTAGTTTTTATAACGCCATTCTATTGAAACCACATGTCTCCCAAAGCAAAATCTTCCAACTCGACTTTGATAACTGTCATTGTAACTGTCGCTCCTTTATTATTTTCAAAATGACCCGATAATGACTCCAGTCCGAAAACCACACTAAACAGTAACTCCCACAAATCTCATAGGGTTTTTCATCGCCCTAAATACAAAATGTGCCCCATGAGTGAAGATGATCCGCTAGTTTTACGTCTTGCACTTCTTGCATTTTTATAAGAGTGCACGTGAATGTCTTTATGCAAAATTCGCTATAAAGAGACCAAAATGCAAAATATGCTTGGAGTCGGCATTTTTGATTCTTCAACTACATTGTTGTGTAAAATAGAAATATTTTCGCATGAACTGAAGAACCTACAGTGTTAGGAAAATGCGTTAAACAGTAATAATAATGTGGACATTTTGATTTCTACCGAAGTTCGACAATAATTTTCTTAATACAACGCTTGAAAATATGCCATTTTCCTAGTACAATGTCGTTTAGACTGTACAAAGACGTTTTAGACTGTACAAATTTTTACTTCACTTAAGAGTTAATGTAAGTTTTAATCTACACTACAATCTCCATCGTTGTCAATCTTCACCCATCTCTTTCACAGAATTTCTATTCCCTTTTTGTAAAATGAGGTCGATTTTAAAGTCAAATAATATTCGAGTGCAGTTTTGAGGGTTGTCGCAGTAGGAAAAATTTGTCCACTAAGAAAATAATCCATAGATCTGAAACGATGATAATCTGATGGTGCAGCATCAAGAGAAACGGTTATGTCGACAAAGTACTTTCCATCCAAACTCTTTATTTTTTTCTTCTTCGATTTTTTTTATTTCTTCAGTTTTTTTTGGATTCGGGTACTATGAAGTCTTGCATTGTTATGCTACATAATAACACTTATTCGATTAATCGCAGCCTATCAAGGTAAAGATAATAATCTTCAGCACTTATAGTTTCATTAGAATTCAAAACCTCATAGTGAATAATTCCTACAAAATCACACCATACTGGCAGCAACACTTTTTAGAGTAAAAATCTGGTTTTGAAGGTGGTTTTAGGTCACTTTTGGCCACCAAAGGCACTCATATTTACCACTGTTTTTATGTGGATTGCTATATACAGTCCACCTTTAATCTGAATCTGTTCTCTCCCTAATCTGAGCAAAGGTATATCCAGATGGTTACACATTCAATTTTGTTTACATCTGAAAGCTGGTTCCAATGTTCCTTCTCTTTGCACTATATTTAGTTGTTTTAAATACCGTTGTATTGTAGGTCATGAAGTTCTAAACTGTAGGGTTAATTCCTGGATGGTTTATTTAAATCAGCTTCATTTTCAGTTAACAACAGATCCTTAGCAAACGCAACAGGCTTAGTGATCCTTTTAAACGCAACAAATTGTATACCGTCGAAAAGATTAAAATCGCAGTTCTTAAATGATTAAACTACTTTATTTTCAAAATTTGACAAGAAACCTACAAAATATCAATTTATTTAATTACAATATACGTTATGTTATATAGGGTAATTTTTAATGCATCTTAATGAATTTAAATTCAAATAAAACAATAACCAAATTAGATGCCTTAAAACAATTAATTTTATGTGAAATAACCCTCAAGGGCATTAATGTTTGAAAACAATTTTAGATAAATATCCGCCACTTCTGACAAAGCGCATTCCAATTTTCAATTCAATTCAATTTCCGAACACCTTTTCAAGCAATGCCTCTGTCGTAGAATCCGCACCATACGGTGCATTTTTCAGCGAATAGCAGTAGTTATTGGATCATTTGCTGTTTATCAAGTTTCATCAAGTTTGTTTATAACATAATCAGTTAGCCAAAAATAATCCTTGTCGCTAAATAAAATTTTGCGGTTAAATTCTGGTCATTCACCGAACGTACGACGCAAACGATGGTCTTGAATCCTGAGTTCTTGGACAAGCTGGATCTTGTCCGTTGGCGCCAAGCCAAGATCTTTACGCAAAATTTTCAAGGTAGTCGAATAACAAAGCCAAAGTTATTGCGAACGGAGACGAATTGATAAATTTTGATCTTTAACAACACTGCCAGCAACATCGGTGATATTTTCTTCGGAACGCATAGTTTTTTATCTTGTTTTTGTTTTAATATCCAACAGCGGGAAATGCGTTCTGAATTTTTCGATAATTCGGCGAAAATATCATTCGGTTGGGCGATTATGTGCATCATAAAATTCACAAAATGTTGTATAAGTTTGGTGCACAGAACACAGATAATAAATATCGACAATTTGCAAGCGTTGCTCCGGTGTTTAACTTTCAATACTTATTTGCCAGACTATGCCGAATAATTTTGATACTACAGGCGCGCAAACTCAGAGTTCATTTGATAACAACAGACACACTAAAAAATCACCCCGTGTTAGCAGATGACTATATCGTTCCAATTTAAAAAAGTGATATTATTTATTGGTATCCCTGATAAACTCATAACATAAGAAAATAAGAAATAAATTGATTTTTAAAAGCGGAAATCATTTATTTGTCGATAAAATAATTATCATCTCATTTATTAATTAAATATGTATATTGTAATTCTAAAATTATTTCCCTAGATATAGACGCAGTATCTTAATTACAATCTTGATCTTGATATCTTTACCATAAAGAATTATTTATGTCAAATTTCATGGTAAATAAATAAGTATAAAAAGTAATTCGTCTGTTACCGTTTACTTGTTTAATCCGGTTTTTAATTTATTAGTGGGATATATCCTAAAAAGACAAATCATGAATATAAAGTGTTTTTGTTTGATTAAAAACTATCACTTTCTATAAGAAACTAAAATAACTTAGTAGAAATCAAAATATCAAATCTTCATAGTTAAATATTTTTATTGTACCTATCTATTAACATTATATTGATTAACATCATAATTACATCAAGCCAACATTAATAAATAGTCATATTAGTTTTATTACTGTCTGACCTATCAAACATATCAAAATCTAAATGTACATTTTGAAATACGAACATTTTAGGGCATTAATCCACCTTTAAGTTACATAATAACCGAAAAATATAATTTTCCTTGAAAAAAGACCTTAATAAGAATGGGGTATCGTTGGTTTTATTCCTAGGCCATATAGTTCCATAGAAAACCAACGTTTGTATGATAATGCCTCGTTTTTATTCACTATAATCTGTGTTTGTTCTTTATTTTTTAAATGTATCCGAACATTTTTTATTACCTGTCATTTCGCCATTTTATGTAGTTCTGGAAATGATTAACCAGTCTATGGAATTACTTGCTGGTGTTATAGTAGCAAGAAAAGGGGAATTTTCCCCATTATTAATATTTCTGCCCACGGACCCACTATGCAACATTTTGAGCATATCTGGTACCCTACCCGGGGTTTAGCGGCAAGGATGGTATGAGATTACATCAGCCTTTCAACATAGCTAATTTATATGCTCTATATGCTCTATTTCAGCTTTCTTTACCGCCTTTTTATTGTGCATAAGCTCAAGGTTCTTTATAGAGTTCAACATTTCTCGATTCATAGGCCTTTCTCATATTTTATTTATCTTTTTCCCTTCATACATTCTTCGTAATATTTTTCTTTTTCAAATTGCTATCTTTCTCTACAATACCTTATTCAGCCTTCATAAATCTAATTACTGTTTTATGTGAACTTGTTGAATCATGATAAAACTCCAGCTTCAAGAAATCAAGATTGAATATTAAAGTTGGATAGATCCTAAATATCTATAGTATGAGACTGAAGAACAAACAGACAAGTACGAGATTAGAAACCAAGATGCACAAACAAGCAAAAAAATTAGAAAATTCAGGAAAACGGAATGTTATATTTTTGGAATCTCTGAAGAACAATAGATGTGATGAAAAACAAAAATAGATCTAAGGATGCCAAAAGGAAATAGATGTGCTGGGCCACTATGCAGAGTTTTAAACCCTGGGGTTTTATCATGATTCAACAAGTTTATATAAAACAGTGATTAAACCGACAATGTTGTACGCCTGCAAATTATGAAGGCTGAATAAGACATTTCAGAGAAAGATAACTATTTGGAAAAGAAAAATATAACGAAGAATATTATGGAGGCAAAAGATAAATAAAATATGAGATAGACATATAAATTGAGAAATTTTGAACTCTATAAGGAACTAACGTCACGTTGAGCTCATGAACAATAGAACGATAAGAGGAATAACATGGAAGCACATGCAAGGAGGAAGAACGAAAGAGAGACCAAGAAGAAAGTTGAGGGAGATAGTGGAAGATAAATAAGAGAAAGAGCTAAGACACTGCAGAAGCTTGCAAGGGACAGACGGAGATGGGAAATAGCTATTTGGAAAAGAAAAATATAACGAAGAATATTATGGAGGCAAAAAGATAAATAAAATATGAGAGAGACGTATAAATTGAGAAATTTTGAACTATATTAGGAACTATCTCACGTTGAGCTTATGAACAATAGAAAGATAAGAGGAATAGCATAGAAATACAAGAAAGGAAAAAGAACGAAAGATAGACCAAGGAGAAAGTTGAGGGAGACAGTGGAAGATAAATGAGAGAAAGAGCTAAGACACTGCAGGAGTTTGCAAGAGACAGACGGAGATGGAAAATAATTAGAAGGCTTTTGCGTCTGAAGGCAAGGCAGGAATAAAGCATATAGAGCATATGAATTAGCTATGTTAAAAGGCTGATGTAATCTCATACCATCCCTACCACCAAGGCCCGGGTAGGGTACCAAGTATGCTCAAAATATTGCATAGTGGGTCCGTGCACAGAAATATTGATAATGGAGGAAATTCACTCCTCCGCATATACGTGGAGGGGGAATTTCATTACGCGCTTTCCTTCAGCTATCACTAACACCAACAAGTAACTCCCTATACTGGTTTGTAATCATTTTCAGAACTACAGAGAATGACGAAATGACAGGTAACAAAAAATATTCTTATAAATTTAAAAAATAAAGAACGAACATAGATTATAGTGAATAAAAACGTGGTATTATCATACAAATGAATGCTGTTTTCTTTGGAACTATATGACCTAAGAATAAAATCAACGATACCCTATTTCATTAAGGCCCCTTCTCAAGGAAAATTATATTTTCGACTATTAGGCAACTTAAAGATGGAAGGTTTTCCAGGTTGTTGGTATATTCTCGTTCATGCTTCTTATATCACTTTTACAACTTCTTTTATCAGTAAAGCCTATTGATGGTTGATAGTAAAGCTTATTGAAGTTGATTATGACAGAAGGATTCGGTTTTGTGAAAAAATGACTGGAAGAATCGAAAATTATCCGAATTTAATAGAGAATTTTTGTTTCAGTGATAAAACAACATTTTTTTCTTAATGGCTTTGTAAATAAACATAACTGTAGATACTGATGTAATAACAATCCACATGTGTTTCGAGAGATGATATTTTATGTTAAAACCGAAAAGTTATTGTTATATTTCTGATGTATCATTTGGTAGTCATTTAGAAGAGATGATTAACGTGTACGTCAGAGAAATATGTTTGTAGCATCATAGCTTTACTAACCATAAGTAAGTAGAACAAGGCACAATGTACTTTCTTATTTAAGGTAAAATTACAAAAAAAACAATAATATTATTGTGTCAGTTTAATGTTTATTTTGTCGCCGATTCAATAATAATTCCAATAATCCAGTAATATAAAGAAAGTTTTCTATATTGCTCTAACGAAAATCCCCACCGACTGCACGAGAAACCCTTACAGCACAAAGGTTGCATTCCGCTCGTTTCTTTGCCGCACCCTGTATAAAGACGTGTCTGTCTCCCAGCAATTTTGCTTTTATAATATTAAAATTTGTGCTGCGAATTCCAATGGAAAAACTAAAGTGTCAAACGCAAATATCGAAATATAAATTGCTTTTCTCAATTTTTATTGCAGTTTGATGCAAAAATAAACATGCTATATATATATATTTATTTTTTTTTATCATACATGTGCCACCCATTTAAATTTTAAAAATCTTGTTTTGCCTTATACAGCTTTGATAAACATATAAACGAATTTCCAATAAGAGTGTCGGAACTTTAAAATGAGGCACAATGATAACTACAAGTGATAATCCGGTAATAATTATTTTATTTATTCTTGAAGAACACATAATGGCGTTATGTTTTGAAAATAATGTCGTTCAAATGTCTCCCTTGCCTCAGTCAGGTGGGATGCATTTGGAAACCCAATTTTCGATTACTCTTTCACATATATCAAATGGTATATTTTTATTGGTGGCCCGAATATTTTTTTGAAGTGTAAATAGGTTGAAAAATATTACGGCTCTCAAGATTGATGGGATACCGTAACAAATAATTAAGAACAGAGGAGAAGAAGTAATAAAATCCCCCCACAGTTTCGTAACACAGATATGGATATCGAAATAAATACCAAATGAATGGGAAACAGCAGTGATATGAACTATATACAAAAAAAAAACAGGAAGATCGAAATGCAAAAATTTTAGAGAAATATTGCTCCTGAGCACACATCCCAAAATCCTCACAAACTTATTAAGACAAAGGATAACTCCTTATTTGGAAAAAAACAGGAGAATATTAATTATAAAACTGGAAAATCTACTAAAATCTACTAAAATTGGCCACTTGTTTTTAATTCTATAAAAACTAGAAAAATCCTGGAAATTTAATGTCGGAGTAATAGAACTGATCGTAGACTTCAAGCAAATTTAACATAGCTACAATCGAAATGTTGTTTAAAGTAATGATGGAAATGGAAATCGCAATGCAACTAAGCAGTTTAACAAACATGGCCGTGAACAATTTAATGGGACGAGTCAAAATACAACAAATATTAAGTAATAATTTTAACATAACACAAGGTCTTCACCAAGGAGATAGATTGGCCCCTACTCTACTTGATGTCACATTACATAACCTAATATCAGTAAAGCAAATCGACAAAAGTGCCATTTTAACAAAAGAACTGCAACTGGTAGCGTATGTAAATAACGTTAATATGGTAAGAAGGTTCATGAGGCTAGTGGACACATATATAACAATGAATGAGAAAACACTCTAAATTGGCTTGGAAATTAGCACTAAAAAACAAAGGAGATGATTTCAGAAATGATAGGGTTAACCCTATCATTTCTGACGCCTACGCCAAAGTAAAAAATATAAACGATATCGAACAGAAAATGAGGCACAGAATTATTATAGGGAATAGAGCCTTATACGTCCGATGTAAAATACCTAACCCATTACCGCCCAATGATCTATTTATAGATCACAAAAAAACTTATAGATATTATAAGAAAAAACATGTTTAATATCTTTGCCTGCAGATATATCAATATTTAAGATGAGTTTAATACCAAAACCCAATTTGCAAACCATTTTTAATATTAGAAGTAATTTATTTATGTATTTAAATTCACCAAAAAAATGTGTTGCTGGTGTAATCTAGTTCAAGATATTTCGTTTCGTAAATTTCAATAAAAATATTCCTAGTTTCTTCAAAGGCGCTAGAGTTAGAGTGGTTTAACTTCTGAATAATTTCGGAAAAAAATAAAATATTGTTAAATTATTATTATTATTATGTAGGACTAAAACATTGTTTATATATATATATATATATATATATATATATATATATATATATATATATATATATATATATGTATATATATATATATATATATATATATATATATATATATATATATATATATATATATATATATACATATATATATATATATATATATATATATATATATATATATATATATATATATATATATATATATATATATATATATATATATATATACATATATATATATATATATATATATATATATATATATATATATATATATATACATGCAAAAAGAATGAATGAGACAAGATGGCCACGAAAAGTGTTGGAATGGATACCTCCAGAAAGAAGAAAGAGAGGACGACCAAGAAGAAGTTGGAGAGACGGCGTTGACGAAGCCATGGAAGCGAGAGATTTGCAAGAGGACATGTGTCACGACAGAACGAACTGGAGACTGGGGACGGAGAGGCGGCGACAGCCGTAGATAATCCGAGAATGATGATATATATATATATATATATATATATATATATATATATATATATATATATATATATATATATATATATATATATATATATATATATATATATATATAGATATATAGATATTAATTATTATATTATTTTATCTTTTTACCTGTTATTTTATTAAGCCCGGCCCTGTTTACGTTTTTTGCAACTTTGCCGGGTTGGTCAATCGATCAACGATATATCTTGAACCGCACTATACTAATATATACTTTTATATATTATTCAGAATAACTTTAAGTCATATTTTTATTCATATAAGTGTCTAATATGTGTAAGTTGACATCGTTATTAGTTTACAAAAGCATTTACGATTTTCGATTATTAGCAGATAAGATATTGCTGATCTATATTTAGACCACTGGCGCAAATGTTATTCATAACACTGCAAGGTGGCGCGGCAGTTGAAAGCCATCAAAACGGTTTATAACGGTTACACTTGAAATGTCACGAAATATTCTTCTAGTGTTTGGTGGCAAGGGTTCAAGCTAGTACTATCTAATGGCGTCTGTTACTATTTTCGCTTTTGTACTTTTGACGGCTCTTGAAATAGCATCGGTAAGTCTGTTTTGTTTCAAATTAAAGATGAAACAATTGAAGAACATCCAGGAACTAGCTCTACTGTTTCTAGGAAATGCCCTAAAAACAAAGGCTCGATGCATCTTTGCCAAAATAGAAAAGGTGTGGTACCAAGTATTCTTTTGGTAGAAAGGATTTTGATGTTTCAGAAAGGGCATAAATAAACAAATTAGTGAACGATTATGCCTCGCTCACACCTTTACAGCTTGTCGAAATGTATTTTTCGAATTATATATTGGAATACATAAAAAAAAACATTTCGATATGCACAATGGGTAAAAAATAAACTTAATTTTCTTTAGATACTTTTTATAGTTTTATTTTCTGGATACCACCAAATTCCTTCAGAAAGAATATACTGGTCCACTGATGCAGATTTAGGTGTTCCGATTGTACAAGCCGCAATGTCTAGAAATAGATATTCAAAGATAAAATCAATGTTATATTTTTCCAATAATGGCAATTTCAATAAAGATGATAGAACTTATAAACTTCGACCCCTAATTGAAATGTTTAATGATAAATTTCAACAATTGGGAGTATTTACATCATATTTATCAATCGACGAAATGATACTTACATATTACGGACACTGGCTTGAAACAGTTTATACGAGACAAACCCATTAGAATCGGGTGCAAGCTATGGCCACTATGTGAATCGAATGCATATTGTTATAAATTCATATTTTATTCCGGCAAATATATTTAATGACAAACAGGCTTGACTCTCGGATCAAGAGTTGTTACAAAATTATTGTCGTGTGTATCAAATTCAGATGAGCATATTGTCTTTTTTGACAATACTTTTACGAATCGAGCCTCGCTGGTCCATCTTAAAGAAATTGGATTTTGTGCAATTGAGACTGTGCGTGAAAATAGAACGAATCAGTGTCCTATAAAATCTAGTAAGGAGTTGGCCGAAGAATCTCCGGACTCTTTTAACTGGCCATGACTGGCTGATTGGTAAATATGGTATAAATATAGAAGGATTTGTCAAAGTTTAAAAAGAAACGTACTTGAGCGTTAATGGGTTAAGTCTAAGCAAAACAAACAAATATAACACAACGGTCAATAAGTCCCCGGTCTGACAAATTAAACACACTTTTTTTGTAAATTTCGACTTTATTCATCAATATATTGTCGTTGAAGAGCAATACAGTCATTTCAACGCTTTTTTAACGTTTCTGCACCTTTTTTATAGAACGATTTCTATTTGCCTTCAAAATAGCCTTCAGTTTCGGCAATTACCTCTTCATTGGAGTGAAATTTCTTTCGAGCGAGCATGAGGTCTAAGAACAGGAAACATGCAATTTATTCATCGTTGCCAACGATTGTCTTGGTTAAACAACATTTTTTTTGAGATCTTGTCCTTCAAGCGCACCAATAACGCTATGTACTATCCGCTATTGTTGGTTTTTCCTTTCTTGAGATAATCGATTAACAATATCCCATTGCCTTCCGATGGTTGTGTTTTTGGCCACTTTAGACGGTTTTCACTGGCTGCTGTCCACTCATATGACTGCCGATTTGACTCCGGAGTGTAGTCATGGATCCATGTTTCATTCATTCTCACATACGGCATAAAAATAATTTTTATTTCGCTTAAACAGCTCGAAACATTGCTTAGAATCGTCATTACGTTGTTGTTCTTGGTCCGCTGTAAGCCAACGCGGTAGTCATTTCGATAACAATTTACGCATTCCCAAATGTTCATACAAAATGGTGTAAACACTTTCTTTCAATATCTTCATGATATCAGCTATCTCCTGCCGCTTTATTTTACGATTTTGCGAAATAATTTTGTGAATTTTTCTGATGTTGTCTGGTGTAACCACCTCATTTGGACCAGAGTATTCAGCAGCAAAAAATTAAAAAATGAAGTGGAAAAAATAATTTCATATTTTATTAATTTAGTCTCTGTTCTGTCTATGATCACGCTTCTAGCGACTTCTATAGTCTAACATCCATAATGTCATTCGCGGTAGCGAAATAGATTGTGGGTTGCCGAAGCGCACCGATTAAAGAACACGTGCTTTGGGCACAGACAAGTTTGTGCCGTTACTGTTTTCTTTATTATCGGGTGCGAAAAACAAAGACAACAATGCATCCATTCTCAGACATCCTAAGCGCTGATGTCTGTAATGGGCGGAGCTTATCGAACCTTTTCAAACAAAGAAAATATCCATTGAAATTCTCATAAGAGAATTTTTATTAGTCATTTTCTTCTCTTTACAAGTTTAGTAAACAACATATTTGAATTGCTCGTAAAACGTTTTTATTCGGACCTTTTCTTTTGTGGAAGTAAATATAAGGTGATATTACTTTATCTATTATGAGTGTCAATTTCAGTTTTTTTTTTCGGAGGATTTGCAGGTATATTTTGTTCAATTTATTATTGGTAAGTTGATTTTTTACAAAATCTGTTATATAAATTGTATTAACAATATTGGTGTTTCTGTTTTAGTTTCAAATGATGATGTGTTTTGTGCCAGATTGTAAACATTACAGAGAACAGAAAAATTTGCAGATTTTTTACATTTTCATGGACGTATAAAAATTGCGTAATATCTAGGTGACTAGATCGGGAACCCTCAAAACATTCACTGGTCTGTAGTTGCCATTTTGTCAACAATGTTAGAAAAAATGGTCCGAAGATATTTGATTTTAATATTAAAAGAAAATTTGCGTTTGAATCTCCGGAGAAATGGTATGATATTTAAATATATATGGTATAATATGCCCATATTTATACAGAAATGATAAGCTTTCAGAAAAATTGAAAGATTACACTAGTTATATTATTTATTACAATGACAGTAATGAAGTAGTTAATGAGAGCCACAATTACTATCATCAAATCCAAGGAAATCTTCACATTTTAAAGCGATCCAAGTGTTACTTATGTATATGGACATTCCAACAAGTTGCAGTGGTTCTTATTGAATATAATCAATCATAGGCAGAAAATTTAGAACTATTGAAGAATTTGTATGTTAAATATTAGTTACCTAAATATTATATATGAACGATCATAGAGAATCGCAGAAAGAGTCGGAAAATTACTAAAATTGTGTGTAACCTGTTTGTAAATGTAAATTACTTAAAATTAAAAAATTATCTATCGGTAATGTACGTTCAGGACGATTTTATGAAATACAGTGAGGCTGTGCCGCTGTTACAAATGTATATCCAAAACAATTTAACATCAACATTTAGTGAATCTATGGAATTGCTGAATGTTTTGTGTACCGTCCCTATGACGACTGCGAAAAGCGAAATATGTTTCTCTACCCTCAAACAAATCAAAATATTTATAAGAAACACTATGGGCCAGGAACGGGTGTGCTCGTTAGCAATGCTATCTATTGAAAAAAAACTTGTGAAGTTAATTTCATATTTAATGATCAAGTCTTTTTTGCTCTTTGCTGCTCAGAAATTTAGGAGGATGGACTTCAACTATAAACAGATTTAATGGTCATGGTTCTATGGTGAGTTTAGCAAAATTTTATTATCTAGGTGCCTATTTAAAAATTTGCTGTCTAACAGTTACACTCGTATTTCTACACAGCAAAGTATGTGTATGATACTAAGAAATGTAAAATATTAGGTTGCGACGCATTTCCCTATCCTCCATTTCAAAATTTTGTTACACGTGCCCCACGAACCGCCACTGATTATCGGTGCATTTACTGCCTCGTTCGGTTTTCCTTGGACATAGTCTGGGTAATATTTATCAAGCTATTGTTGTGCTTCAACGGTATTTTTCTCTTCATCAAAAAGTAATACTTAATCAACACACGATATTCTTTTTCTCCATTGTTTAGAAAATAACAAAAATAGCGTCACTGAAACCACAACAGCTCAGAAACTAGTAGAGAGATTGTCATGATATTTTGACACATGATGTTTGAAAGTTACCACAATCGATCACTGGTAAGAATTTTTCGGAAATGATGCCATGTCAGACAGGGGACTTATTGACTGATGTGTTAACTATCAAAGATATTGATCAGACCAGTTGTCATACAGATAGTAGACATACAGAATACAAAACGTGGATCTTAACTAAAGAGACCGAGAAAATGCTTGCCACACTTGAAAGCAAAGTATTAAACAAAATTATATGGGTCAGTCCATGATAGCGCCTCAGATACAACCACGAATTATATCAGATGGCTGGAGAAAGAAATATAGTGGACTTCATTAAAATACAGAGACTAGGATGGATTGGATACGTAGAAAGGATAGAAGACGGATAAGTCTCCAAAAGGCTGCTGAAACGACAAGTGATTGGAAACAGAGGGAGAAACAGATCAAGAACAAGATGTGTAGAAAAATGCGCCAGTATTATTAAAGATAAAGTCAAACCAAAGTAAGAACCCATTCTTGGAAAAAAGAAAATCATGGTCCAATAGGGCCGTAGAATCACTAGAAGAAGAAGGCCTAACTGTTTTATTTAAGGTCAAGTTGTTCGGGACTTATTGCTGTAAACCAGGGATTTAACATAATAAATCCACAAAGTAATCCAACGCCGAGAAATCACATGATCTTGGCGGCCAGTTGACATTATCATTTCGCGAAGTAATGCATCGAAGAATATTTTCTTGCCATAAATCGATTGTGTGCCGAGATGTATGACAAATCGCACCGTCTTGTTCAAAGAAAACGTTATTTATATGCACTTTTATTTGTTCAGGCCAACGGTATTATGTTAACTTATTATTATAGCGTTCACCATTAACAATAACATGATTTCCATCATCCTTTTCCAAAAAATAAGTTTCCATCATCTCTTCATTCTGAAAAAGCTCTAAACTCGAAGAGATTTACCACTAAACACCAAATCACTTTTTGAAATTTCTCGACGCACGTTTCGCTAACCATGTTAAGATCAGCTGATAATGTCAGCTGATAATCACTTGATAATTTTCATCAGCTTAAATCCTGCAGTTATGTTGGTCACAAAGCCATTAGGCCAAAAATGCGTTTTGTCAGAAATTGTTTTTTTAAAGAGAGGATCGGCTTCTAACTATTCTAGAGCTCAATTCGTGTACCATGTATGTTTTCATGGAGAGCTGACACTATATTGAACGCAGCAGTCTAGGAGTGGCATTACATTTCAAACAGTGTTGCCGCAATGACGTTTTAATGTTCTCTCTTATTGGAAAACTCCTTATTTGATTGAAATAAAAAAAAATACATATATAGATATTTCGATGAGAGTATAAAATATTTCCCCTGTTCACTATTTTTAGTATTTTTCGGTTCCTGGTTTTGCGAACCTCGCTAGTTAGAAGAAAATAACATAAAGCTAGGTAGCGGTTCTTACAGGTAATCTAATGCATATTCTACAGCTATGTTCTTTTTTCTCGTCTTTATATTTAAGAAACTAAATAGTTGTAATGTGTGAACATGGCAATGCAATGGACGAAACATTATTTGCGTACAAATTTCATAATTTTATTGAGTTAATGGAAAAGTTCAGGCCATTTTTTTTTAGTAAAATTATATTTACTAAAAATTATATTTAATCAATATAGTACGTGCCGTTCTGTTTAATAATCTTTCTTCATATATGCTGTATATGCAAAAACCCGTGCTCATAAAAGTTCTGAGGTTTCTAGCAGATTTAGATAATTTTTTCAAGTCTTCCAAGGAAACAAAGTTTTTGTCATAATAAATAACCCAGTTATGTAGTAAAAATTTGTGTCCTGTGTCTTGTCCTGTCCTGTCCTGTGTGGTTTTATATTGTCTCGATGGTACGCAATGCTCTTTCTGTTAACTACTTCAGTCCACTTTGTACATTTTCTTGCTTAATTCATTTAGTTCTGAACAGTATTTCTCTGAATTCATAGTCTGGTTTTCTGGCAACAGTTCATAATAAATAATTCCCTTCCGGTCCCACCAAATACCTTCTTCGGGTGTAAACTGGCTTTGGTGTTGGTTGAAAAGGTATTTACATCACTCGAACACCATCTTATATGCTTAACATTATTAAAAACATTCTTTTAAAACACATTCACTTTAAAAATTGATTGATTTCGTTGCGATTCAATAGAGAATGGCAAGCAGAAATTCGGTCTATCAAATCTTTCACCGTTAAGCCTTATTGTAGGTTAACCGTAAGTGGTAGTCATACACCGGCCTTGTTAATTGACGCCGATCACTTTCAATTAGCGCATATTTCGTTGCCATCAACCTTGACCGGTCGTCCAACACGAGGTGCATCGCTGAGATTAAAATTGTTTTCACCAAACTTTCCGAACCACTTACCGCACGAGAAATCGTCAACCCCCACTATACACAGCACATATCTTCTACGAATCATTCTTGTTTTTTTTTCAAATATAAATAAGCATAAAATGTTGAAAACGCTTCTTATTTTCTATTATCCTTAACATGCTTTTTAAAACACTACGAAATAATACAATTTTTTCCCCATGTACTTGCTCAAATTTTTTCTCCCAAACAACACCAAACTTGTGACTTTTCAACAATTACTCGTGTGAACTACCCTTCGGTTTCGGTTTTACAGTACCATGCCACCTAGCGCCAAAAACGAAATTAATTTTTATATCAGCCCAATACAATGAATATGGTTAAATGTATTACATATATGGGGTTCTTCATAAAACATGTTTTAATATAATTTTACCAAGTACCGTTGATACCATTGACACCTACTCAATGGTATCAGCAAATATCGCTGTAGTCGAAACCAACATTAGATAGAGTATTATAAGATTTTATTTACTGTTTCTTTGGATTTCGGTCATTTTAAATAAAAAAATAATTACTTTTTATTAACATTTCGCTTATTTTTATTTTAACCATCTCCAGAACATACACTTTAATAAACAAACTGTAACATAAATATAGTGTATTGAACTGTATGAAAAGATATGGTTGTAAGTTGTAGGAAAGTGCTATTTCTCAATTTTTTTCTACTATCGAAACAAACGTTTTTACTGTCAAGTTGTTTATTCATTACGAGCAAACTTTTCATAGGAGTAAGATTTGCCAGCTCATGTGCATGTGTTTAAGCCGAAGCATCCACCAAATTTGTGAAAACAAATTTTTCGAAAACTTTTCATAAGTGAGAAAGGTGCATTTTTCATCGGTAGAAAAAGGTGGATATAACATTTCTACCATAGTTTTTCGTCTCTTTTATAGTTCTGAATGAATTTCGAACATTTGGAAAAGATTGCATATAGAAAAGAAATTCATGTAATTTCAAAATGGCCACGATATAGGTAAGTTGGCACAGTTGAGGCACGTAGGTTGGGACATTTGAGGTACGTGTTCTCATATTTTCCCGAATCTTCTAGAATATTCCATCGAATTATATCGAATTATCTCGAATAGTCTAGAATATTATATCGAATTTTCTAGAAAATTCTAGAATATTCTATAAAATCCTATCAGAAAAATTATATGGAACATTCTAGAATATTCGATAGGATCAATGACATTCGAGCTTCGAGATGTTCTATCCCCACCACTGTTCTTCAACACCAGCTGGTGGTATATAAGGAGCCTCACTTCCGCTCTGACGCCAGTACAACGCAAGTTATTACCTCACGGAAAAAAAAAACAAAACAACATCCATCAATCATGACCTGCGCCAGCACCACCAGCTGACCGCAGGTCCCCCGTCTTTATCATGAACACAGATTATAGACCTAGTTCCTTTGTAAATCCACAAATGTCATGTCAAATGTCTGACGCTAGTTCAATTTTTGCCAGTGAAGAAGTGAAAACGAAAAACAATAATCAAACAAAACAAAATAGTGTAAAAAAAGTACAAAAGTGGTAAAACCAAAATATAAAGAAAGAAATTTATTCAAAAGAGAGAGAGAGAGAGAGAGAGAGAAAATTTAGTAGTTTAGGTCGCATCGATATCGAGATCATTTAGCGACCATAGAATCAAATTATGAGCATATTACTCATGGGAAAGATAAGAATTAGGTATATATATATATATATATATATATATATATATATATATATATATATATATATATATATATATATATATATATATATATATATATATGAACTAAAATATAAAGTGTAAAATGTAAAATGAGTCGTAATTTACAATATCACAGATGAGTTGGATCACGAATAGGAGTATCACAGATGATTATACCACAATTGTTGTTATCACAGAAAAGTCAACTAGTTTGCTCACACTTTGCTACGATCACTGGAGTGAAAGCAAAGCGCTTGAAATGACTATATCCTGGTAAAATAATTTATTTCTTTTAGGTAAGCAAATGTGTTACACATGTTGGCGGAGCAAAGATTTATAGAAAGATCTCGACTTAAACCGAAGAAAGATCTGAGAGGAGATTAGACAGTGCAGTCAGTTAGAATGTGTTTGATGTCTTAGAGGATTATTGCAATATTCACAGAAAGGAGGGCCTTCTCGTTTTAGCAGAAATTCATCAGAAAATCTGCAGTGACCTATCATGAGTCTTATCCATTTAACTGTGGCTTTTCTATCCAACAGCCGCTCTGGAGGGGATCGAGAGAATGAAGGTTTAAGGACTCTCAGTTTGTTAGGTCTCTCAGGATCATCCCAATACGACTGAAACCTGCGCATATATGGTAGTCCGTGCTCTATTGAGCGTTTTGCGAGCTGATCAGCTTCCTCATTATCTTTGATGTCCTTACGACCAGGGCACCAAACAGAAACAAAAGAAGAATCCTGAGAGATGATGTCTTCTACAAGATCTGTAATTTGCGCAATAACTGGATGAGAAATGAGGCGATTTTGAATCATGAATACAGCATTTTTGGAGTCGGAAAATACAATCCAGGAATTTACAGGGTTTAATCTTATATATGAGAGACATCTTTCTATTGCCACTAATTCAACGGTAAGTTCACTGGTTGAAGAGGTTCTATTATGAACAAAGTCGCAGCCAACTCCTTGGTCTATCTTAGATCCATCTTAGAGAATGCTCCAGTTATGAGTCTTAAGGACGTGTTCTGTATAACATCCAGAGAGCGCAGGTAAGATTAATGAGCCGTTGCGAAGATTATACAGCCATACTCTAACTTGGATCTAATTATAGCCTTGTAGAGTTTAAGTATACAGTGGTGATCCAAACCCCAAGTATTGTTTGAGAGCATTTTAAGTATTCCCATATCCCGAGCAGATTTATCCTTCAAATAGTGAATGTGGTCTTTCCAAGATAGTTTACAATCAAATGTGAGACTTAAGAACTTGTGACACGGAACTGCGGGGATGATCTTGTTTGATAGAGTGATGGCGTGTAAGCGTGGACAATTGCGTCTTCTGCAGAAATGAACAACTGTTAATTTTTCGGAAGAGAGTAAGAGATCTGCAGAATTGGACCATTTTCTCAGAGAGGTTAGATTTTACTGAATGATTTTTGAATTGGGGGAAGAATAATATAGCAGGAGATCATCAGCGTAAAGTATATGTGAGATCGTAGGGCTGAGGTATCTTTGGATATTATTCATTGCTATATTAAAAAGAGTCGAGCTCAGGACTGAACCTTGAGGGATACCATTTAGTAGTGGAAATTGGTCAGACATATGTCCATCAATCTTGACTGCAAACAATCTATCAGCGAGGAAATTATAAATACATTTGAGAAGCCGTCCTCTGAAGCCCCACTTATGTAGGGTGTTCAAGATGGTGGGTCTCCATACCGTATCGAAAGTACTGGATATATCTAAAAAAGCTGCGACTAGGTGATTTTTCCTCTGAAAGGTGGTCCAGATATCATTGTGAAAAGCCATAAGATGATCTAGCATGGATCTTGATTGTCTGAAGCCTAGTTAATGTAGATCTAGTACATGATGGAATTCTAAGTGCCACGAAAAGCGATTATTGCCCATTCTTTCGAAGATTTTGCCTAAATGATCTGTTAACGAGATTGGTCTATAGCTACTAGTTAAGGAGCGAGGTTTACCAAATTTGTATAAAGGAGTTGGGAGTCACGAGGTGTAGAAAGTTGCACCTTAACAGATGCTTTGGGAGGACGTACATCAATATTGAGTGGAAGTTGACTCCATTGTTTTGCTGCGGCTTGCTATGGTTACATAATTAGGCATATTTGAGGGAGTGGAACTTTTAACATTTGCTTTCAAAGCAACAAAGTAAGGAATTTTTTCAGAGACTTTGATTCGTTGAATTTGAAATTCTTCCCTATAGACTGGGCCACCTCTATATCTTGGAGAATGACCACCCTCACAATTGGGGCAAATTTGAGAAAGGAGACATGGGGAGTCATTATGAACAGCTTTACCACAAGACGGGCATAGTGGAGAAAAAGTACAGTTCTGTGAAATGTGGCCGAATCTTTGGCACTGATAGCACCTCATTGATAAATAACCAGCTTTAATTCTATCAAGCAAGGAGGATTTTCTGAAGGTTAATATTAGACTGCTAGTTGGAACAATTGAGCCTTCTTTTATGTGAGTCTTTTATGACTGTCTCAATACTAAATTGCTTCAGGTTATCTGGATTTCTGACTCTTCACAGTTTAAAAGGTCTAGGCTAGAGATAACTCCCTTGCAATAGTTTAAAAATTTATGCGTCTCAACTTTGACATCATATGTGTGGATTTTTAAAGATCTAGAATGTTTTTTGCTTGTTTGGCATTTAAAATTAGCAATATTTCGACTTTTAATTTTTTAATTGATTCCAAGTCGCCTACATTTCCAAGAATAGTTTTATGAATTGTGGAATGGAGAAACATTTTTGAATGGGCCTTTAGTGTTTTTAATTATGTAGCATTTATCAAAATCAGAACTAGTGTTGTTTCTTTTTATAGAAGACGCGATCCGGGATCTCTTTGACTCTAAAGATGGGGGGAAGTTGATTTGTTAGTGAACATAGATATCCCGCGAGTTTGCAAGAAAATATCTCAACTGCAACAGTGCTCCTTGTTACACCAACCCTAAATACTCCAAAGGGATGGTAGGTACTTTGGAGGCCCCATTCGCGACATGTGATACCCTCACTTGCCACTCAGCCATCACCACGAGTCGCACAATAATTTAGCTTAAGGGAAAAACAGATAATCAAGACGGTACAACTCCCCCTCTGAACTCTCAAGGCGCTATTCAAAAGAGCAAATAAGCTATTTCTTACATTTTCAACAGATACTAAAAATGACAAGCCGTAAAGCAAAAACTACTAATCATGGTGTTTCTGATTTTGACTCATTGCTTCGCACACTAAAATATATCAGAATCGAAAAGAACGGTATCAAAATCGAAAGAATTCCCTGCTTGAGCTTACAAACTAAGCAAATCTAGTTTGTCGTGCTATATCGCAAAATTGGATAAAGAAGTTTCAAACATTTCAAATATGTCTTATAAAGAGTTGATGCCTATCGTTCGCCGTATTACATCGTATTCGACGCCAAAGGTGGTATAACATTTGTATTAATTTTAATCACACATTTTTAATATGTTTGTTTTTTGATTCCATAGGTGTTCAGTGATGAACAAGAAGAAGCTTTGGTCGAATATCTTGTGCGATGCTGTTATATCTATTGCGGCTTAAACATAACCAAATTGAAACAATTAGTTCATAGGCTAATTGTTTCAAATGAACTGTCATGAAATGAATTTGCGCACAAACTAAATATCAAATATCCAGCATCATAGGATACAGGTGAAATGGCTGGAAAATCTTGGTACAATGACTTCATGCTGCGGCACAAAAAACTTTCTTTGTGCACGCCCGAACAAACAAGTCTCAACCGGATCAAGGCATTCTGCAAGAAAAATGTCAACCCATTTTTTGATCATTTAAGTGTGCTTTTCGATTTGTACCATTTTGATCCACAATCCATGATGGAGCAAAGTCGATCAAGCTGCTGTACAAGAACGTTGCACTATGGTAACTATGGCGCTTGCCGTAAATGCCGCCGGAAATTCTATGCCGCCTTCCTTTATTTTTCCGAGAAAGAATATGCAAAGCTGTTTCATTGATAATATCTCATCAGGAAGTGATGCCGCTTACAATGAATCTTGCTGGATACAGCAGAAAGAATTTGTCAAATATATGAAGCATTTTATCAAACAGCTACTCATCGATAGACAAAGCGACACTGTTTCTTCTTGATAATCATACATCTAACTCATTTATTGAAGCGATTGAGTAGGCATTGGAAAATGGCGTTCATATGCTTTCTTTTCCACCTCATTGTTCTCACAAAATGTAACCATTGGATGTTTCAGTTTAAGGTCCAACCAAGGCATACTACAAGATCAAATGTAGCCGTTGGCAAAAATCTAATGTTGGAAAGGCATTGGATATTCGACACATTCCTGAACTCTTTTGCAAAACATGTTGCTGTACATAAAAGTGAAGAACCATCAACATCAAGTGCAACACAACAATCATTAAGTATTTTCTCAGTTTTGTCTAGATTTGGAGCAGTTACATCAGCAACACCTTTGAAAAAGTCCGACCGCGGGCGTAAGCCACTGAATAGCACCATTCTCACTTCACCAGAAAATGTTGTCGTACTCAAAGAAAAGTGAAAGAAGAAGGAAAACAGTGCAAAGAAGCGACGAAAATCAACACAAGACGCTCCAACCAAAAAACGAAGCCAAACCGGTGCGAAGACTTCCAAACCAGTTCGAAAGTTATCGTCGTCGTTATCGGATGTTATGATATGCATGTAATGCATGAGAAATTTCCCAGCCAAATTAACTCGCGACAATTCTGTTGAATGTAACAAGTGCCAGCGACCATTTCATATGAAGTGTGTAAATATGACTAGCAGCTACTATACCTGCCAAAATTGCGGCTCTGACGGGGACTAGCATGAATTTGATTTCCTTTATTCTGTTTTCATGGCCTTTTAAATAAATAAATCAACCATAAATGTTGAAAATCTTGCGTTATTATTTGATTTTTCGAACTCTTGTGCATTTCTATAATTGTCCCAACCTACGGACCACATTTTTTTGTTGTCCAAAATTCACGTGTTCAAAAAATTAACAATAACTTTTTTATTTTTTGTAGATAAGAAATAATTTTCTTCTGCAAAAGTGTAACCAAGAACATTACCTTTCCAACGATATATAGAACTCGAATGCTATCGCCAAAATATAAAACCGGTCCCAACCTACAGGCGTCTCGCTTATATACAGCGTGCCCCACTAGTACGCTATCGGTTGATATTTTGATAAAAGCTGGAGATAGAGAAAAAATGTAAGTACAAGAGTTGTACAACTAAATAGGCTACATCATTTAAAATTAATTTTAATTATACAGGATGTCTCACAAAATCCGTGGCGGGGTATAGTTTTGTTTTTTCTTATTGAACACCCTATATTTTCATCAATCTTTTCATTCTGCTATTGATTCTAAACATATTGTGAT
Source organism: Cosmopolites sordidus (assembly GCA_031761425.1). Taxonomy (NCBI): domain Eukaryota; kingdom Metazoa; phylum Arthropoda; class Insecta; order Coleoptera; family Curculionidae; genus Cosmopolites; species Cosmopolites sordidus. Next base: position 56,509 of record JARFXV010002048.1, read on the forward strand.
CAATATGTCCTATGCCCAATTCGTCAAAAATATCGAGAGTCTAGCAACTCTATTTTGCAGTGTCACACATATAATTTTGATGTAGGATTATCATTTTTGGTAGGAATATCAATGAAACTATGACTCAAATTTTAACGCAAACAATATTTGTCTACATTATACAGGATGTCCAGGATAACTGAAATAAATGAAAAAAAATCAAAATATATCTCAGTTTCTTTAAATCGAATGTCTAATATTTTTTTTTTACAATATTCCTAAGGCAAAATACTTCTACTCTTCTTAAATATGTCCTATACTTGTCTGTTATAATTTCCGAGTTTTTACATTTTTGTTTTTAATATTTCGTTTTTGGTGGAATTTACCTTAGACGTTTTAGCAATAACGTCAAAAAATTTAATTCAAATGGCAAATATTGTTCTAGAATAGCTCTTAAACAGTTTTTATATGATAGAGAAATAAAGAGTGTACTTCTTTCATAATTAATAGAAAATAAATGTGAATATTCAATTACAACTTAAAGAACGCAAATGGCCTAGAACCAAATTGTCAATTATTTGTACTTTGTGAACTGTCAAATTGTGTAGTACAGTGTTTATTAGAACAGAAAGCAGAACGATAATGAATTTTTCTAGTAAGGAATTGATAAACATGACCTACGTTTTGGGTGCAAGTGACTAAAAACTATTTTTTAGCAAGTAGAATTTATACGCAAAGATTCGCTAACGCCGAAAGTCATCGTAATGCATTATCGCTTATACGACTGAAAAAGCGATTTGAAAGAACTGGATGTGTCGATTATGACAAAAACTGGAATGGCAGAAAAGAGCTATCAGTGAAGAAAACAAATATTTAGTTCTTAAAGCTGTAATTAAAAATCCGCATATTTGATGCTGGCAAATAGAAAACGAGGTAGGCGTTAAAAAAATCGACAGTGAACAGAATAACTAGAAAATATAAATTTCATCCGTATCATATACAATTGGTTCAAAAACTAAATCAAAATGATTTCGATCGAAGGTTTGTATTTTATAACTCGGCAAAAAAAAAACAGAAGAGAACCTAACTTTTCCAAATATATTTCATTCATGGATGAGGCAACTTTCCACAAAGATGGCTACGTCAACCGACATAACTTCCACTATTACAGCAGCGAAAATCCAAGATTCATTATCTCTTTAATTCATCAACATAGATGTCCCCTTAATGTGTAGGCTGGTATCATCGGGGGTCGCCTCCTAGGGCCACATTTTTTTAAAAATAGAGTTAATGGTGAAGTTTTCTCAATTGTTTGTAAAATAATTTTACAGAGTGGATTGAAAAATTGCTTTTAACTATAGCGAGACGAATGTGGTTACAGCTAGACGACGCTCCTCCACATTTTAGCAGGCAGGTGAGACAATATTTGGACACGAATTATGACAATAAATGGATTGGTTGGGGAGGTCTTGTACCGTGAACTAGATATTTTCTTATGGGGTTTTGTTAAAGTGCAAGTTAGCTCATTAGAGTCAATAGTTCTTTTGAACATAGGCTTAGACATATTGAACATTTAATTCAATTATTGTAGTGACTTCTTTTTTATAAATGTTTGTACCTAAACTGTCCATTTACAAAAAGTAAATATTTATGACGTTTTGTTTACTGTAACGATAAGTTTTGTTATTATAGAGTAACATAAGTAAATTGCTTTCAAATCAAATATTAAAACATGTGATGACCTAAATTCTTAATATATCATGTCTTATCATGAATTTATTAATTAGTTTGATAATAACATAAAACCTAAGGTGAATTCTATTAAAAATTAGATATTAAAAACAAAAATGTAAAAATCTTGGAAATTATGGCAAATAGGTATAGGGCATGTTTAACAAGAATAGAAGCATTTTATCTATATATGATGTTAAAAACAAATATTTTTTTCTGCAAATGTTGATATATTCCTTTTCTGGCCCATTTAAAGCAAATATAGTCAAAAAAAGTCCCCAAAACCGTAAAAAAAAACATTAAAATTCATAGATTGGCAAGAGCATGTTGCATAGTTAAAAATGCAAACCGTACTTTGGCATTTTTTCAAGTTTTGACCTCATAACGAACATTTGTGGAATTTTATATAATTTTGAAGTAATTCTGGTATCATGGCCAGCTTTTAATAAAAGGACTGGAATCAGAAATATTTCATAAACAGTCACAACTATACAAGGAATGCGGCTTTACTAAAGGATATGCGGAATACATTCTCGAAATAACCTCTAAACCACTTTAATTTAAAATGATTAGTTAAAGTTACAATATCATTACTGTACATTTTGTATGGGTTTTTACAATAATGAAGCAAATAAATAAAAATATTTTATACCAAATTAAATTTACGCCACATTAGATATGCTCTCTTTGGCAACTGTAGCAACCCTTAGAAACGAATCTACTATTTATAGCTACTCAGTTTTGATTCGTCCAATCAGCTCGTATTCAGTAAATAATTCATTCATCAGCTTTTTATTTTATTTAAAAATTAATATCAATTTATTGTTATATATAAAGGGTGTCCCAATAAATATTTCGGTAGTTAAATTGTTGTTGGTATTACCATTGTTTTTCAACGACTTAACGATATTGTTTATCTCGCATGTGTCACTTAAAGACTCGGCAATTAGACTGTGTTAGGATTGTGCAAACTTATTGCAAAAATTCTCGTTCATGTATGAAAACAATTTGTAGACTTCGTTCAATTTTTGAGCCTAATCTTATCCCAAGCGACAACGCAATTCGCAATCTTATACAAAAATATGTACCAGTGCGTCCAGGTAGTACTCGATCCGATAAAAATATCACTATAATACGTGAACATGTTACGAAAATTCCAGAACCTTAGTTCGTTATCGATCTCAACAACTGAACTTAACCAAAAAACTATCTGCATCAAATTTTGAACACAAATCTGGTATTACGCGCACATAAAATTAACTAACCCAACAGTTACAACCCCCGACCATGAACATCGCCGTGCGTTAGCTAATTAATAAAATTATGTTTTCTCTTTTCGAAATCTTTCAAGAATTTCTCAATAAAAATACTGGCTAGCCATTTGGTCTTGAGGCACAAGTTCCGTATAGATCCAGCAAATCAGTACGCTTATGATTATTGATTTGCTCATTCTGATTTTTTGTGGTCCTTAGTGAGGTTGGAATTTAGAATTTCTAGCATATATATATATATATATATATATATATATATATATATATATATATATATATATATATATATATATATATATATATATATATATATATATATACCGCGCTCCACGTTGGTGTTTTATCGCTCCCTCATCCGCCATCCAAAGCGCCAGCAAGCGTCTCCCAGGACCGGCTTCTAGCCTTAAGCCGTCATCAGCTGGACTATAGCTTGAACGCCTGGAGAGCAGATGAAGGAACCGCTCATCCCCTTGGCAACAACTCAACTTGAAACTACTCAACTGCATTTAGTTTCTGATCCTCTAGTCTCACTCTATTGGCATCCTCTATTGTCAATTTGTTGACACAAAATGTGTTACCACCATACGTAAAAGGAATCACTGATAGCATAGGCAGACTACTAAGAAAACATAAGATCAGAACAGCCTACGAGCCGCACAAAACCGTCGCAAACATCATAAAAAACAGCAAAGACAAAGGTAGACTGGAAAACATGGGGTGTATAACATATCTCGTTACGACTGCAACAGAACATACTTAGGACAAATAAACAGACGAATCTCGGCCAGAATACAAGAACATGAAAACAACTTAAAAAACAAACAAACCACTTCTACTCTAGCACCATCTACAAACAGGACGTAAAATCAATTTTACTAAAGAAATTTTACCAAAGTAAATAGCGAATATTGAGAAACTACAAGGTCCGAACAATCAGAGAGCCTTTGAAAAAGAAGAGAGGCGAAACGACGCCCGCCACATTCCAAAAGTATGGAAATCGCTTCTGAAAAAACACAGCAACGTGGCGATAAGGAAGAAACATCAATAAATGGGCGCCCGCCAGCGTTGCCGAGCGCCACAACTAATCCCGATACAATCCACGCAGTCGCCGGCCGCCTATAAGAACGAGAGCAGCGCCCCGTTGACAACAATTGGACTCTTCAGAAGGAGTGGACAACACTTAAAAATGCCAAATGAGATTTTTGCGAAACGTCAAAATCTTATTTGGTCAAAGGTTTCCGAATCTATTTTAGTAAGTAAATATTTTTATATTTTCTTTTAGTTTGTCTAATTAGCTTCGATGTTTCTTTTCTTACTTCCAAAAAGATGTTATAATTTATTATTGTTTTTTGACTGTTCCACTCTTTGCTTTACTTCGGTTTAATAGTTCTTGCTCGCAAACTTCATCCCACCACGGATGTTTTCTACGTTCTTGTAAAGGTGCCAACTTTAAGGCTTTTTTAATATTTTTTTGTTTCAATTCATGCCAGTTCTGTGCTGGTTATTTATCAAGCTCTTCTGTTAGGGTTGGTTTTATTTTCGTAGGGTCGAACTTTGGTTTTAGCAGTCTCTTTTGAATAAGTTTTCGAGGTTTTAAGCTAAGTTTGATTCTAGTCAAGTAATGATTCGTGTCTATATTAGCTCCTATCCTGACATGAACATTCAAAATCTCTTTATAATTGGGGTACGAAATGGCAACATGGTCAATTTGAAATTAACCCATCTGCGTGTTTGGGCACCTCCAGATCTTTTGTTTTGATATTTTCTTCTTAAAATGGGTTAACATTATTTGTAGATTAAACTGCAAACATAGTTCAACCAATCTTCTGCCATTATGGTTAGTCCATTTATAAGCGGGAAAACTGCCGACTGTTTTCCTATACTTTCATTATTTCCCTAGTTTGGGAGTTGAAATCATCCAATAGGATTTTTACATGGTTAGAGGGAATTTTAGAAATAGTCTTTTCCAGAATTTCCCAGAACTTATTTACTTTTTCAGGGTTAGATTTATTTTCTTCGTCAACTGGGAGTTGTGCATTGATTAATGTATAATTTTTGTTAGCACATTTGAGGGATAGTGCATAAGTCGAATATTTACTGGCTGGACATTAGTTATAAAACCAAGAATGCTTTTTGAGATAACGAAAGCAACACCGAGATGTGCTGTATTTTTGAGTATTCTTTTGTCCGTTTTACTTTTAAAAAGTCTGTAGTTGGCGAAATCCAAGGTGTTATCATCTGTCAACCTGGTTTCTTGCAGAGCTAAAATTTTGATTTTTTGCTGATTCCATATTCGACCCAATTCGTTTAGTTTTCCTGGAGGCAGGAGAGAGTTGATATTTATCGTTCCAAAGAAAGTTTTTATTTTCAGTTTCAGAGATTGGCCAAAGGTCTCCGAATCCCTCTGAAAGATTTTGCTTTTAAGCCCGAACGCCCCAGAATCTGAAAGTCCGGTTGTACCAGCAAAGCATGTAGAGGATTGTTTACCCCCTGGGGTAATTATGTAATTACTAGAACGCTTCATCTTGTACTTTGAATTAAGGTTTGAACCATGACGGTTCAGAAGTTATGACTGAAGGGGTTAGTTCCAGAATTTAAATTTCAGCCGCACCGCTAAGCGTCTGGTTTGAGGCGGTGAAATGTTGCTCAGAACAGGCAGCTATTGAAGGGGGCCGGTTCGTATGGTTCGAGATATGGTTCGCATGACCCGGTTCAGCTGGGTATCAATGAGCCTGGTGTGGCAGCTATTAGCCCAGACAGGTACACAGTTGTCTGCTATGGCGTGTACTAGAGCCAATGCGCTAGTTCTGAAGGTCTCAGCATTATCTCCCCACAACGTGTTAGCAAGCTTTTGGATTAGTATAGTTCTAGTTTTAACCCTCACAGATAGGTTCTTCAGGTATTTCTTAAAGGTAAATGTCCGGTCCAGCGCACTTAGCCAGATACTTAAAGTGGGTGTTGTGCATCAGCATGATCCCTTCTATCATGATTATGAGACGTTGGTGGGCATCACGATTATTTAGGTGAAAAACTGCGACTTCATTTTTATTCGGATTCAACTGGAGACCCGATTTTTTCAAGTAAATGTTAATTGTATAAAGATCTTGTGTCATCGTTCTCTCAGTTTGGACTAGGTTCAGGCCTTGAGTAGCGATCACCATGTCATCCGCGTACATGAATTTTTCAGCTCCAGTTATTGGTATATTCGACACGTAGATGTTGAATAGCAAGAGTGCTAGTATACAGTCTTGAGGTAGACTTTCAGGTATTTTTTAGGTTGGAAAAAGCGTCTTTGCGTTTAGATATTCTTGCATAAGTGTGTCGCTCAGCATTTTGTTCATAAGTTGTAAGAAATCGTTGCAGGGGACAAGTTAATATATCTTGAGAAGTAGGCCCTCCCTCCGCACCGTGTAGTAAGCTAAGGTTAGATCAATGAACATGGCAGGAGTTTTAAGTCGATGTTGGAATCCGTTCTCGATGTAATGTGTGATGCGATGACCTGGTCACAACAGCTCCGTCCGGGCATAAATCCAGCTGGATCAAGAGGTATTAGGTTGCTTACTATAGGTAGTAGTCACCAGTATATGATTATCTCTAAAATCTTGCGACAGACGCAGAGGAGTGCTACTGGTCTGAAGTAGTTTTCTGGGTTGTCATCAGCTTTCCCGGGTTTAAGAATTGCGATGACCTTGCATTTTTTGAACAGTTTTGGGAGTTTGTGTGATTCAGAATTTCGTTATACCGGGTATGGGGCCAACGTTTTGCGTGGGCGCCCAACTGTTGTATAAACTCACAGTAGATATTATCTAATCATATAGCCTTCCCGCATTTTACTGCACCAATATCAGCATCCAGTTCTTGCTCTTCAATGGGGCTTAGGATCGGCAGCGGCTGCTGTTGGCTATTATGGGCGTGTATCCTACTTCCCTCCTATGGGTCTTGTCGATTTTGACTCATGAAAGGTTCTTAATTATTTTGCAACAGCTTCAGGTTTGTCCGAATTCTAGTTTCCTTAAAAGTTCCATGCGGTCCAGCTGATATGCGTAACATTAAGATCTTCGAGAGTTTCTCTCCATCTTATAATTCTGGAATTATTTAGTGCCTCTAGAAGTTGAGTGTTTTCAGATCCAAAGCTATACCAGAAGTCTCATTGATATAATTACACCCCTTCTACGAGGGTAGTTAGATAAGTTTTTAGTCTTAATATAAAGTCTAAAATATCCTAGTAATATAATTGCGCATGCGTTGAAAGATTCAGCCGTTTTAGATACTCAGTTATTGTTTACCAGTCTATGGGGACCCTGAACCATCATTTGCCGCCGTGAAATTTTGGGCAGCTGCATTTAAACGAAGTTATATCAACTTGGCTGTCGATGATCGATCGCCATCAATTTATTCGACCAAAAACTGAAACCACTACCGATGATATTAAAAATGTTTACCAAATGGTACTAGACGATCGTCAATTTAGGTTAGAGAGATAGCAGAGGCTGTGGAAATCTCGAAAGAACGTGCTTGGAGTACCGCAATTGCCCACTAAAGGACCAAAAACGCATTCGAATGAACATTTCTGAAGTTCTGTTGAAGTAGTTTAAGCGAAATAAGAAGTTTTAGTGTCCTCATACTTCAGTGGTTGCTGTGGAAAAATTTACGACTTGAGACTCGAATTGATTAACCACCAACTGTATTCACTAGATTTAGCCACCAGTGACTTTTTTCTGTTTTCTAGGCTCAAAGTCTCTTTCGGAGGACAGAGATTTTCATCGCATGAGGAGGCTATCATATTTGTAAGCGACTATTTTGCAGAACAAGATGTCAACTACTATTTGGACGGTATAAAAAGATTGGAGCATAGCTGGCAAAAATATATATGATTACAAGTAGATTATGTTAAGAAATATAACTGAATTTGTCAAAAAAATACCTGTTTCTGTGTTAGGCTGGAAACTTTTCAGATTAACCACGTATATGCAGTTTTATTTAGTACACGTAACATTTATCTATTATTTGTGACAATATACATACTGCGTCTACGACGAATTTATGTTCTCTTAATTTGGTGATATGCTCGTATTTTTGATTCTATGTATTCTACCAGGTCTGTAAATATAAAACCGGAATTTGCCCATAGATGGTCCAACAATACAAATTTCATACGACAGCATAGATTGTAAAAGCCTTGAACATATCGAATTGTGTGCCTGGAAACCACGATTTGCGGACAGCATTGAATCTCTGTTACTATTTGAAGAAAACTGCTGCAGAATCGCATCGAGTGCTTGTCGCATCGCATGAGAAACGAAGAACGTGGAGGACCACCGGAAAAGTTTGAAGACAGCGAACATTGTTGGATGAGGATGACGCTCAAATGCAACAACTCGCAGATCAATTAAATGTGGCCCGAGAAGCCGTCTCTATGCGTTTGAACGCCATTGGAAAGAACCAAAAAATGGAAACATCGGTTTCGCATGAACTGAATGAAAGCAGCAGGAAAACCGAAAAAACCTCTTTCGAAATGCTGCTCGCCAGGTACAAAAGACGGACTGACTATGAAAAGTGGATATATTTTGAGAATCCTAAGTGTAAAAGATCATGAGTAATTCCAGGCGAACCGTCGACATCAACTGCAAGGTCAAATCGCTATGGAGGGAGGAAAATACTTTGTTTGGTGAGGTCAGAAGGGTGTGATCTATTATGATCTGCTAAATCTTGGCGATACCGTTAATACTGAACGATTGAAGCATTTAGTTGGGAATACTAAGTATGTGGCTTACTTACCAGACTTGGTTCAGTCCGATTACTACTTATTTGCATTGGTAGGACACCGGTCAGACACCGGTGCACTTGGTCAGCACTACAATTCACTCAGAGGAACAGTTTTTTTTGGCGTGGCATCCACAAATTGTCAGACAGGTGGTAAAAATGTATAGCTAGCGATTGGTAATATTCTTACATTCAATACATTTTCATACCATAAACGTATATTTTTATACAAAAATTCCGATCTGATATTTATATACCTCGTACAACCTTTTTCCAAATAAGTGCTATAAGGATTCTATAAGTGGTGTTCAGTAGCATTATTATTTTGTAGTTATTGCATATGGTCATCTCGCACTTCCAGTATAAGTATTATTAGTCTTGCCTTCAACTCTAACAGCACCTTTTTGTCAGCTGATATTTCGACAATTAGCTCATAAATTATCCATAGCATCATCACAATATGTTATACACCTGGTTTGTTGAGAAGAGAACAAATACTCATGAGAATGCATCGAATTGCAGTACGATTGCAAGCGGAAGCTAAAGTGTAAACAATAGTTGAAAATGTTCAGAGATGATTAGACCCAGCAAATCAGCACGCTTTTGATCTTTGATTGACTTGTTTGTTGACCGGGGTGAGGTTGGAGTGTATCATATCATTAGACTAAGCAGTGGAAGCAAATCATTTTTCTGGCGAATAAAAAATTAATTTGGATGGGCCTGATGGTTTTTCTTTTTATATTAATGATCTCACGAAGGAGAAAAAACTTATAGAGACGGTAAATTGAAGGAGAAAGTGTCATGGTTTGGGCGAGTTTCGGCTACAAAAAAAGTAACTTTAAGTAAACTTTATTTCTTTCACATTGAGTTAACTCGCAGAAATAAAAAAAATGTTCATACAACAAAAGTTATCTTTTAATAATAAGCTTCGTCAGTATTTCAACAAGATAACATTTCCTATTCTTTCGGCAAAGTTTATGGTGAATCAATATAATTTAGACATATGGAAGATTTGAAAAGTAAGTTTGTGTGTCATAGAAAGACCACAAAAGATACAAATGATGTATGTTTATTTCTCTTGTCAACTTTCCTCTATCCTATAACATTGTGAATGTGTCTAACTTTTAGATGCATCTGAAATCCATTAAAGTATTTCATATATATATTTTTTTTTTGAAAAAACTTTGAGAATCATAAGGCACTGCGGGCGATGGTTTAGATGATTCAAAAGTGGCGATTTCAATTTGAAAGACAAAGAACGTCCATGTCAACCGAAAAAAATTGCAAGACGATTTGCAAATTCAACAAAATATGGCAGAGAGATTTAATGTTGGCCACCGAAACATTTGTCATCGTCTGCAAGCCATAGGAAAGATTCAGAACACTGAAAAATGGGTAACACATAAGCTGAAAGACAGACAGATTGAAAAGCCAAAAACGGTGTGCGAAGTTTTGCTTTCTCGGCGTGAAAGAAAGACTTTTACATCGGATCGTGACTGGAGACGAAAAATGGATATATATCAAAAACCTAACATGCAGAATATCATGGGTTAACCCAAGACAACCATCAAAATCGACTGCAAGAACGAATCAATTTGGAAAGAACATAATGCTGTGCATTTAAGAGGATTAGAGGGGTGTCGTGTCTGAAACCAGATGAAACAGATAATGCCGTTCGCTCCTATCAACAGATGATCAATTTGAACCATACAATGATCGAAAAGCGACCATAATGGGCTACAAGACACGGAAAAGTGATTTTATATTACGGCAACGCCCCACAAATAGCGAAAGTGGTTAGAAACACCATTTCTGCACTCGACTGGGAACTCTTGCTCCACTCACCGTACTCACCTGACCTCACCTCACCAGCCTCTTCCAACTGCCACTTGTTTTCATCGATGTCTCACACACTTTCCATGAAACACCTTAACAATTACGGAAATGTCGAAAAAGTACTTGATGACTAGACCACCTCAAAAGATATACGATTTTTCTGGAGAGGCATCCACATTGTGAGAGAAATGGGAGAATATGCAACTAGCGATAACACATACTTTGAATAAACCTTTTTTTTAACTTTCTTCCAAATTAAACTTGTTTTTTTAAAGAATTTTTAAAAGCCACACCTGGTATATGGCTTACTTTTCTGATATGTATATTGTTTTATGTGATATTTATCCAAATCAACGTGAACTTTGGTCTGGGTGGTCTATAAATATTATAAAAACTTCCTATATTGACACCTAAAGACAATATCTATGAATTTCTTTTTTAACCAGATTTATTTTCCAGAAGGGTTTAAAGACAATATTCGTAAACAATTTCGCTTTTATTGTCAGTATTAGCCCATATTTTTAAGTTGCATTGTAGAGTGAGAGAAATCACAAGAAATGTTTGTTAGATTATGAAAACACACCGAATAATTCTATTGAATTAATAATTAATTTTTTTCTTAAGATTTTAATGAGCAAAACGGAGAAGTCTTATTAAAACTGTAATCAATATGCCATGCAAATTATCAATAAATACTTAACTACACCTTAAAATATTGTATGTTGTAAAATGATTTTTCAGTATACAAATACCATTCAAAGTTATTTTATTTGTCTTTTTAATGGAGAAGATGTGACCATAAAATCTTTTTAGTATGCCGAACCAATCGGTATGCTTTTTGTTCTTTCTGAAACAACTTTTTATTTCTCAATGTTTATGCACCGTTATGCAATTTAAACAGAAGCAAAAATAGCCGAGACAAAGAAACGCATCCTATTTACCATATTCGTTACTCTTGACCTACTTCGTCCTTCCAGGGATTCCTAGACTGTATGATTCATTGTCTAGTTCTGAGAGCGGCTTAGGCAATAAGCCTCAGCGCCATCTCTAACCAGATGGACAGACTACCGGTTAGTAAATAGCAGAACACTATACAATTAATCCCATAAAATAGTTATTAGGTTGCATAATTTTATGAAAATGCACAGTGGGCAAGTGGAGAATATTAAAAATATTGAAAAAATTTGAACAATTGAATATTTTAAATATTTGTTTTTTGAATATTTTTGCATAATTTTAGTTTGACATTAAATTACTGGTCATAAGCTATTTATACTCCACGAACTATTCATGCTGAGTTCCAAAAAAAAAATCGAACACGTTGAAATATAGATTTTACTGGATTAATTGTACAATTTTAAAAACTGGGAAATCTAGGAAAATCTGAGGAATTAAAAAAAAACTAAGAAATTCCACTTACATATGATATAAAAAATTCCAATATGTAAGTTGACTACGGTTATTATAGCAATCTGTAATTCTAAGGGGCCTAAATTGAATTATATGATATATAACTTATTGTATCATGAAATCCTAGACTCGTTGTATATATATATATATATATATATATATATATATATATATATATATATATATATATATATATATATATATATATATATATTATATATATATTGTATCATGAAATCCTAGACTCGTTGTATATATATATATATATATATATATATATATATATATATATATATATATATATATATATATATATATATATATATATATATATATATATATATATATATATATAATATATATATATATATATATATATATATATATATATATATATATATATATATATATATATATATATATATATATATATATATATATATATATATATATATATATATATATATATATATATATATATATATATATATATATATATATATATATACAACGTAATATATAACAATGTAATACATAACAATGTAATATATATTACAGATTGTTATATACCAGCTGTGGCGGTTAATAATTTTTATTTTATTTTATTAATATTTATTTTTATTTTATTTTTATTAAGAGATGGCGAGGGAAATGAGGGTCGGTTCACAGTCCTATTTCTTATGTCATTTTGTTGTACGACAGTACCTTTTAAAACGCTATAGATATTTAAACAATTTCGAATAAGCATCATAGTTTTTTCGTGTAGTAAACATGTCCAGTTTTGAGCCAAATAAAAAGCATTTGCGGTACTTCACTTCTTGTTCAATCAAAAGAAAAACGCTAATGAAATCCGTCGAATACTAGTGTTAAACTTAAAGTGATAATTTTCCATTACAAGACGATTCTAGGCGTTGGTACAAAAGGTTCAAAAGGGGCGATTTCGACTTAAAAGACACAGAACGCCCAGATCATATGAAAAAAAAAATGAAGATGCCAAATTGGACGGAAGGTCAGAATTGGACGTAAAACTGATGAATTTGGGCTTTTTGGAAAACTTGACGGATATGGCTGGTTTCGCAACAACGACTTTTTAACAGCATATGTAGTTTATATACGACAACTGTATATTTGTTGCTTCTTACAAATTTGTCATCAAATAATATTGTCACGACATCTTACGATATCACGATATCTTTGTATATGAAATATCTTGTTTATAGGATAATTAAATTACAGTTATATTATTCAATTGCCACTAGAACCTAAATTTAATTTAGTTTTGTTAATCTAAATCTAGTTTTTTCATGGTGTTTACATCATTACCGGATTTTTTCAACGCGCATTTTAAAATCTTTCCATTATTTAACATTAATAAGGCCAACATTATCCAGTGAAAATAGTGGGATGTGTTAGTATTTCGATATTCGTTAATGGGATTCTTTTTTCAGATGACATTTTTTTTTCAGAGAATAAATCTTGTGTCTTTACATTTCTGAAGAATGTATCCATCATAATCACGCCGGTAATCAGGACGACTGAAGCCGGATGAATGTGGTCGGATACTTGTGTGGTGTGAATCCAGTGGTCCAACTACACATACATATGATGAGATCATGGCTTAAAGCCAAACCAATCTTCAAAATCGCTAAAGAGCTGGAGAATTGCTGGTAATAGAACAAAAGCCATTAAGAAGAAATACTTTATTGATAACGAATGAGCGCACAAGGTGAATATTTTTAATACATAAATATTAACTACTCAACTATCAAAATAATTCAAAATGTAATTTTATAGTAATTACACAGATCAATATGATTTTTTTAACATTAATGAGAATGCTCTTTTTTGCGGTTCATTTAGGTGGTTATTAAAACACCTTTTCACAGAAATGGCCTAGCATATCCGATTTTCAAGCACCTGCTTCGCCTTTATATTATGGGAACTTTGAAATTATGAACAAAGTACAAAGTGGGCAATACATCGCATGACCAAAGTATAAAAAACAAAGATAAGCAGTACTTTGACTTTGATATAAAATATTGCTGGTTTTTCTGTCTATGGGACAGTAGGGCAGCAAAAGAACATTACAGTAAGAAAGACTGGTCTCATAGAACTACTTTTGAACCTGGTACAAATATAAAATATGCCCCTCTTGTTAAACCCAAAAAGGTGGTTCTTCCGCCACTCCATATTAAGCTTAGACTAATGAAAAAGTTTGTCAAAGCCATGGACAGAAGAAGGCATATTTATTGAATTTCTAGGCAACAAGAAAGATGAAAACTATAAAAATCTCATAGATGAACTATTTGAAAACCTATAATATATTAGAATGTCGCATGTCCTTAAAAATACATTTTTTTCACTACCATTTGGATTTTTTGCCGGAAAATTTGCGTGCAGTAAGCGACGCACAAGGAGAGATGTTTTACCAGGACATTAAAACGATGAAAGCCAGATACCAGGGACGCTGTTTTATCCACCACCGAGACCCTTAACAAAAAATGTAAGTGTTAAAGTAATTAGCTCATCATTTTCGGATTTAGAACCACTAAATACTTCATATACACCTATTTTCATCAATGTTACCTCAAAAAAGTTCAAATTTGTTGACTTGTGTTATTTTGTTTCATTCAAAATTACATCAGAACTGAAAGTTGAAAAATATTACATTTGGCGTTAATTCCTTTAGAAAAAATAAAGCAAAATTATCACCGAACCAGACTGTTTTCAAAACCTTTACTTATAATTTATTCTGAAAAAGTAGCATCAATTTCGGCTAATGCAAACTGAAAAATTGTAAATATAGGTATATACGATAATTTTACAGTTTTATTTTTAAATCGAATAAATATATATTTTTAGAAAATTCCAAATTACACTCACTTCAAAGTTCTTTGCCTACTACTAAATTATCTATGGTACCAGTACATATGTGTATTTATAATAATTATATTTTTCCAGAAACAAGATTTATTCATATTTAAGTTTGTTCTAAAACTCATTCCTGAACGGTATTGATTGCCGTATATCTCAGTTTTAATTTATTGTTTCCAAATATATAACTACTACAAGAATTTGACTATCCTGAAAACATGTTACGCAATGTAATTTCCTCTTTCATTAGAGTACTTAATTCATTAGAGTACCCTATTACAGGAAAGTACCTTATACCTACAGGAAATTTTGCCTTAAATTCTGATATTAAATTATCAAGACTTGAATCACTAAATAATTTTTAAAATCATTAATATTATGTTTGCATATGTATCTAAATAGATTATCTAAACTTTTGCGCACTTTACGTATCGACATGATTCGTTTTTTATGTTGGTATTACTGTCCTTGATATCTGATAAAAGTTTCGTGTCAATTCGCTTGTTAAGTTAAAAGTTATATTCTCTTTTGTATTTGTTAAAAATTTTTGCTGTTAAAAATGCTTTTTTTTAAATGAATACATTTTTCCAGCACTAAATTTGCATGAAATTTGTTAAAAAGAAAGTTCTTGTGCGGATGCATTGAAAATGTTAAGAAAATATTACAGATATAAAGCTATGTCAAGAAAATGTTTACAGACAGTAGAACCAGTAAAGAGTAACATTCTAGATATTATGTCTAGGTTTGTCGTAAAATAATGCACGGTTTTTTTATCACAATAACGCACCATCAGAAACCATAATAATTATTCATAATTTTTTCGCTAAAAATGAAATAAAAATAATTTCATAATCACCATATTCGCTAGATATGGCACTCTGTTAATTTTTCTGTTCCCTTAATTGAAAAAACACTTCTTGTATATAGATTTAAGTTCGTACAAACTATGCAAGACGTACAAACTAAGGCAAGACGTTGGCCACATTAAAGTTTTTTCGAAGATCCGAAAAAATGTGGAACTAAGAGAATTGCAGTGAGAGGGTATTACTTTGAAGGAGCCAAAATCAATATGGATCAATAAATAAATATTTTGTGTTTACCAATAATCATAAACACATTATGATTTCTAACGACAAACATTTTTTTTACTTGGTATTATTCAGTCATCATTATTACTTGATTTTATTTCTATGCAAAAAATACTTACAGTTGCTAATATCGATTCATTGCATCGATAATACATTGGCAATAATATGGCGAAGGTGATGATGTAAATCGTTTTTATTGTTAAATGAAATCCTTAAGGTTTTTAAATGTTACATTTCCTTTATATTTTCAAATGATATACTAATGAGTACAATTTTCCTTTTTCATGGTCATTATTAAATCTAAAGATATAAATGTCATAATAAGATATAAAGCAACTGTGTAACAATAACTGAAATATAAATTGAAATTATAGTTGTTCTGATAATATTAAATGATATTTTTAAGGAAAACATGTTTCAAGCATAAAAAAATCTCATTAATGTGAAGAATATTGATTCAGACTGTTGCAGATGCAACAGAAACTGGTGCAAACTGACTGGCGGTTGCAAAAGAAAATCGAAAAACGGGTAATGTGCTATATCGAGTGTTTAACAAGGAATTTCGTTTTAAGGAGAAACTAATTTTTTATTTATTTTTCTGTCCCTAAAATAATTCATTGTTTTTATAAGTTCCAAGTTGAACGACCCTATGCATTTTGTTCCATAAAGTATACAAATCTTGTTTTAGGATAAGTCTGGCATTGTTGCAGGCCTGTCATAGATACTGCAGACTCAATATACTGAAAGTTTTTTTTGCCATTAGAAAAAATGAAGCCTTTATTTTATACTTTATTTTCTGATCAAAATTGTAATTCGTGAACTCATCTTTATTGAACCTTATATGTTTTAACTATGTTACATATTTTTTGATAATCCGTTGTAATTTGTATTGACATAACGATAAAAAATTAAAGCCGTTCAAATAAAAGAAATTGCGACAAATCAGATTTTTCCAATCTTGTATGTGTTTAGTTTACAGTTCAAATATTAAAACAGAAGGAAAGTTAATATTGAAAACACATTTTCCGCGAAGCTATTGCATGGTAAATTATTTGAATCCAGTATTTACTTTGTTGTCAATTCCAAAATTATTGTACTCATTCAAGATATAATTTCACCATCTTCATAGCAGTCATTTAATTTATCACTTTTTGTGTAACTCTGCATACTTAGACATGTCACTTTTAACAAAATAGAACTTTGTACTAAACTAAAAATTTACGCTTTGACGCAGATGTAGGAACACTATTATAAATATTTACATTATTAAAATAAAGGCATTGTTTTGTAGAAAATTTGCCAATTTCAATACTATATAAATGATATATAAACATTACGTATTTCGTAATTTGTAATTAATACTTGAATTAAATTGTTTAATTTTTAAAATTGTCCGAAAAATCTACTACTCTTATGATGTCCATAGTACGAGGATTGTTACTCATGTAAAATTATAACTAATCATGCCCACATACAGTATTATGGGACTAGTACTGTGGCTAGTTTAATTTGGTTTCAAGAATGCCAAGCACATGCTAGGAATACAGAACATCGAGGAAGAACTGTATAACATCAAGGCCACGGCCTTATCGCTAAACAAAAGAGCAATTGCAAGCTATTAATTTACAGAACATAGAAGACCAATTAAAATGTAAACTATGTGCCATTGAAAAAAGTTCTCTGGGCTAACGAGTCACGATTTTGGTTAGACAAATAACTCTAAGTTTTCCATGACATGTGCATGGAGACATGGAGAAATGTGCATCGTACTCTAGGGATGGCGGTGTAGAAACTATTTAGTCTGTTTACCGTAGATTACCTAGTTGTTTACTACTCTTATACATTATCAATATATTTAAAAAATTAGAATTACGCCTTAATAGAAGTGGCAATGTTGCATTAATGCAAATATGCTTTTTATTTTTGGAGAAGCTGCTGCCGACCAGATTAGAAATATATCAGAACATTTTCAATGTCTTCGAGAAAATGGGTTAAAAGACTGCTAGGCTGGCATAGATTCAAATGCAGGGTATTTTTAACATTTAATTTAATAAAACACTTGATCATGTGTATTTTAATGTGAGGTGAATTGTTTAAAATGTGTTATAATATGAAAAATTGGTGCTAGTAATTTCAACTTCGACTTTAAACGATAATAATATGTAAGTTTTTCTTTTTATTTGTAACAAAACAAATCAAATTTATGCTGAAACGTATAGAATAAATGACTATAAAATATTACATTTTAGTTTCAAATAGTTCCTTAAGAGGCCAGGCCAATGAAACAAAAAAAAAATGAATTGGGAATGCCGCCAATTGTTAGGAAAATTTCAAAAAATGTTGAAAAGGTTAAAGGTTTCAAAATGATATAAAGAATCGTTGGTAAAAATTTATGAAACTTATTTCCCTTACACCCTGTATACGTTGCATACTAATGCTTGAACTGAGCTCAAACAATACGCGCCACCATATATTTAGTAAGAGTAATATAAGACTTAGAAATCTTTACGGTCTGTCAGGTAGACCATCACGATCCCTAGATCTTCTACTAATGAAGCACATGTCGTATATTATCGAGACATGATTCAGGTTCAGATTCAGATTCAGGTTCCTGCAACCCTGAAAGTCGTAAGACAAGTACAAGTAGCCTGGGATGCAATACTAGATTAAATGGTCCATCTCATTTAATATCTAGACGAAACAAGGTACTGACTTCGAAACTGATGGACCACATTATTTTTTTTATGTGAAATATCAAAAATTACTATTTAATAACTAATTCAAATTATTTATGTTACTATCTATGTCAATCAGCATAAACCTTAGATTTGATCACAATAATAAAATAAAATACTAATTTAAATATAGGGTTTTAACAACAGGTTCACTAAGCTTTTACGACCAAGCTATAGCGCAGATTATAATATTGTAATCAGTGGCTAGTTTATTCGCTAAACCGTTCGCGTTATTTCTCGTGTTTTTAATCAGGAATTTTCTCTGAAAACAAACCATTGTGATGCAATCGGAATTTATTAAACTACCTATATTCTAGTTGTTATTTTTAACAAACAATAAAGTGACTGATGATTCCAAAAATGTGCATTAACTCTTTTCGGACGAGATATTTTTAACTTTTATAATTAACTAAAACGAGAGAATTATTAAATAAAAGATTTAGTTTTGCTTAATGATAATTTAATCCATTTAAATAACAAACTTTACAGTCACTTAATATGTGATACTGCTGGAAACAATCTCCAAGGTTTGTTCGGAATGGCGTTGCAGTAATCTATCGTCTCTCTCCTTGCATCCATGATCTTTCTGTTGAAGCAACCGGCACAGTCTTTTGTTTTTCTGTTTTCCGCTATACGCATAATGTGCAATCGACCATTACATCATCAATATCAAAATTCGGTGGACGAAATAATGCTTCGCTTTCTTCGCGAAAATCACTTTTAAACTGATAGACTAATTTTCAATCATAGTGTAGGGACATGGGGATTTGGTTTTGTTTCTTCATTGTTTCTTTGTATAAAATTTACGAATGTACGACACATATTTCACTATTTTCACAATATTTCACCAGAATGTACGCACCATTTTTGCGACTTACGCATGAATATATTATCAACCCACCCACATACATATGTACTATAACTTGATAACATCTGTGATGTAAGTATTTCAACTCTCTCACCGATAGCGCTGCGCAGAGTGTTACTTATGGGTTGCACACTGGAATCGTGCTCAACATTTTTATGAGAATTTTATTTACTGCATATTGGTTCTAGCATATTTGTTGAATTCCTTTGGAATTTGTAGAATGAGTTAATTAGTAAAAAATAGTTGAAATAAATATAACGGTTCCTGAGAGCTTGAAGGAATTTTCGTTCCAACTTTTAATCCAGTTACAACATGAATTCTAAAGAAATACTTATCCGAGAAGGTTGTATCAGGTCATAGGTATTACTCATCTGTTGGTAGATGTTTATCTTGGGTTCTATCTTCTGCGTCGTTTTCATTATTACTGATATAGTTCACAAGACTGGTCATGTTTTACGAAATTTGAAAATGTCACTATTTGATGATCACTATAGCTGCCTTTATTTTCATCAATTTCTAAATAAAATTCATCATCATTGGTTTCCAGATAAGTATTATCAAATGCCAAGTTATCCGGACATTTTTTCTTTTTCTGGACATGATTATAGTTTATTTCAATTTTTTTCATACGGTGAAGTCGGCCGCGGCATATATACATGTTACGTGATCTGAATAGGTTAAGACATGTCAAGCAGTGCTCGACTTCCAGAACAAAAAAATTGTGACTCGAGCAGTGTTCGAAACACATCCTCAAAGGGTAAAAATCAAATTTTGCAGAGGATTACCGTTCCCAATGAGGTATTCGATAAATTTTCCCGGCGCATAACATAATTTTCCAAAAAATTCAGCTACTATGTGGACGTTTTCATTAATTCGAACCACTATTAATGGATCTGACCTTGGCGTGGATTGTTTTCAATGCTTTCTTACGGCTCATTGGTTTAATTTTATAACAATTTTGTTGTACTTTTATTCAACTTAAAATACGTTATTATCACATTGCTCAATTCTTCTATTAGAACTTTCGGTGTGAAACACTAAACTCGAAAATACTTACAACTAAACATTAAATAACTTTTTTAAACTTCTCGACGCAAATTTCAATAACCATGTTAACATTATTAGGAGATGGTTCAATCTAATACTAAAATTAAACTATGTTTTATATCTATGACAACTGTACCTAATACAGAGTCTAAAAATCACGAAACAGAAGCTTAGCAATGAAGCTATCTAAGCGTTAAATTAATTATTGAAAAAGTCGACTGAACGGAATAGTTCCTTTATGCCGATTCACGGTTTCCTTACATTTTTCTATATGAATAGTTTCATATAGAAAAATTTGAGGGTTGCTAGTTATATATTCCGAATTGGTAACAATGGTGTTGCTAAGCGCCATCTGACATATACATCGTAAAATTTGACATTGTTGACTGTATTCGTACTCAGAACGTTTTGTCGTACGGACGCTATTTATGCTGTTTAGTGACTTGAAAATTTCATCTCAGTCAAAAAATGGAATTAACCCGTGAGAATTTTCGTTGCGATGATTTACTACGACTTTCGACGTTGATTATCACACCAACAGTGCATCAATTAACTCACTTCGACTTTTAGTGATGAACCCTAAAGCACCATCTAAAACACTGTATAGCACTTGTTTAGTAAATTCAATCGTGGCTGGCGTTCACTCACCAGCAAATATTTATTTATTATTATTAATACATACTCATATTGTTATCATATCTCTGTAAACATAAAATTAAAAACAAACAAAATTAAATCAATCCAATCTTTGGATTACTATTACACTTTTTATATTTAAAATTATATATTTTATAACGCAAATAGATATTGAATTGAAGTAGTAACTAATTATGAGATCAATAATGTTGCTAGATGATAAATAATCCCAAACTAATTAATCATCATTGTCTCTATCACAATTAATACAAACATATCTCTTTAAAGTCATCCTGTTAATATTAAGTTGTTTGGCTGCAGCATTTACACAAATTTTTTTCTTGCTCTACAACTTTTGCTGCATCACTCAATTGTTGACTAGTAGTTAAACCTTTTGAAGCGTTTCTAGTTGAGCAAGCATTGAACGCGCATTGCTAAACTGGCCCCAGTTGAGGCAACAAAATAAAAATTAGGTTATAAAAAAATCATAAGAGTTAAAAATAAATAACCATCTATAATCGAAAGAACAATAATTAAGTAATCTTTAAAACTTACGTGATTCTTATTAAGTGTTTTTATTCGAGTATAGTTATAGTTAAAAATTATGATTACCTGTATTATTTTTTTTAGAAAAAAAACAAACCGTTGTCTTATTTTATCAGAGCACCGGACAGCAATTGACACTCGCACTATCTACTCCCCTCCCATAATCCCTTCTTTTCACCATTTACACTTTTATTGTAGGTTGCTTAGTTCTCGAGATATTTTGATTGAACAACTTGCCCTTATAATCAACTAGCCCCGCTCTACCCTACGTGTGCGAAACGATAAAGCAAGATCGTCATGTGACATACTGTGAGATTAAGGCATCCATGGACATTAGTATGACAAGCATACACAAGATTTTACTTGAACATTTAGCCGCGAAAAAGATTTGTGCGCTTCGTGTCGATTGGTGCAAAGAAATGTTCAAAAAATACAATCGTGGTGGGTCAAAAGCAGTGTATAACATCTACATAGGTGACGAATCTTGAATCTATTCGTAGAAGCCCGAAAGTAAACAGCAGTCGACTGTATGGGTCTTTCAAAATGAGTCAAACCCAACTAAAATTGCAAGAAGCATTTTGAAGCAAATGGTCGGCTGTTTTTTTGGGATAAATGGGCATGTGGCTACAGTGCCACTGGAAAATCGTAGAAGGGTCAATTCTGAATGGTACACAACCATTTGTTTGCTAGAAGTCTGAAAACATAAGAAAAAACGACGAGCGACGCAGGATCATTCTTTATAATGACAACGCGAGCTATTACACATCAGATCGAACAACTCAATATTTGACAGAAGAAGTGGTTGATGCGTTCAAAATGCATATTTTGGAGATACCTCAATCGGAGTGGAAAAAAGTGCTATGAAAATTGGTTCAAACGTATGCAAAATGTATCGATCATCGCGGAGAATATTTTGAAAAGCAATAAAACTCGCTTCTATATTATGGACATGCACCAGTATACATTCTGTCAAAAAAGTACCGGAAATTGGCCAATAAAACACAAAATGTGTATTATTTATCCAAATTTATGGTATCGCCTTCAAAGTAGGCCCCTTCTAAAATAATACACTTATGCCAACGAATAGTCCAATTGTCAAAACATTTTTTAAACGCATTTTCAAGAATCGACTTCAGTTTTCATCGCGAATTCTCTTTTATATCTTCTATCGACTGAAAATGGGTGCCTCGAAGTGGTAATTTGAGTTTTGGAAAGAGAATGAAGTCGCCCGGAGCCATATCAGGTAAATACGGTGGTTGTTCGATGGTCTTTGTTGAGTTTTTAGCCAAAAATTCGTTCACAATGATATCCTTGTGCCGTGATGCAAAATCCAAGAGTTTTTTTTCACAAATTTGGTCTTTTTCGACGAATTTGCTTTCACAGACGGCGCATAATACTCAGAAAATATTCTTTATTTACCGTCTGACCTTCTGGCAAGAATTCCGAGTGCACAACACCGCGATAATCAAAGAAAACAGTCAACAACACTTTAACTTTTGATCGACTTTGCAGTGTTTTTTTCGGTTTCGGCTCAGTTGGAACGCTCCATTCCGAAGCTTGTTGAATGGTTTGCATGTCAAACTCGTATTCCCATATCTTATCACGAGTTACAATGCGTTTTATGAATGTGGGGTCAAAATTGACTAGTTCTAGCATGTCTTCAGCGACCTTTATGCGATTGAGTTTCTGAAAAAAATTCAGGCCTTTCGGCACTAGTCGGGCGGCAGCGTGTTTCATGTCCAAACAATCGCTTAAACTGGTATGAATTGATTCGTGAGATACCGAAAGATCAGCGGCTGTATCTCTTAAACTTAAATGACAATTCTCAGTCACCATTTCCTTCACTTTAACGATGTTAATATGGATCTTTTAGTTTTGCCTAATATACCTTCGATCACAATCTTGATAACTAATTTCACAAATCTCCGAATTTTCATTTTGACCAAATTAAACCAGCAACTATTGAGGCCTTAGAAGCCTATCTCCTGCTTTGTTAAAAATAGGTGGACATTTGTCCGAAATTATTTTCAAACATTAATGCCATTGAATGTTATTTCACATAAAGTAAATAGTTCTCTAAGGCATCTAATATGGTTGTTATTTTATGTGATTTTAAAGTTCCGATGCACTAAAAAAATCACCCTGTATTTCTATATTTTCGTCAACCGTGGATTATCATAAAACGACTCGAGCCATCCAACAGCGGATACTGGCAATTTTATTTTAATATATTTATTTCAATATCTGCGAAAATTTGGTACGTAAAAAAATTATAAATATAGAAATTTTCTTCACCCATACACCTGATCACCTACCTGACACCGGTTTCAGTCTTCTTTTTTTCATCTCTGTACCACGTCTTTTATTCGGTTTGCTTTTCTCCATCATCCAACAAACGGTTTTCTCTTCCTTCTTGGGTTGGAATTAGAGAATCTTCTTCTTTATAATAAAGCGATGATGTTAGTATGATGATCTTTCCTCCGTTGGAGTTAGTTTTCTTCGTTTTTGACGTTTTAGAAACCGTCATTATGTATTTGAGACTAACAAGGACTGAATTGTCTTCATCTTGCTTGATGTAGTTCAGTGATAATACAATCGATGCTGGTGGCGAGGGTTTTTTCACTATAGTCCCAGTTTCTGCAAATGAAATATTAGTTGTAGCTTCCAAGATGTCAAGAGTCTTGTTCATTTATATTGACTTACAAACTTAAGTTTAAAAAGTTTAAAAAGTTTAATATTTTTAATTTTGTTTTAAACAAAATACCATTAAGCACAACTGGCTGAAGAATAGGTTAAAATGTTTTTTTATTGTAATCAGATAAACGGATGAGGTATTAGGGTTAGAGGCGCATCAGCAACTAAGGCTATTTAGCTATTGGACCTAAAGCTTAACGTGGGTTCCAAACCACGGTCATCAGCCAACGACAACCTAGGCCAGCACCCCCTCAGGCTATCAACCCTTGGTTATGTGCTTACCTATAAGTCTATCAGGAAGCCTACCGACTGGCGAGTGACCAACGTAGAAAACTTCTCAGAAGGCATCTGGTGTCTGAGGGATCATTGACATTCAATATTCACAGATATTTAGGAAGTTAACAGACAGAAGAAAGAAAGAAAAACAACCATCCGAGCGCTGGAATCCAACCAGCTACCGTACCAATGCGGTTTCGGTACAGCAGCAGCAGGCCGCTGCTCTTACTGTTCGCACCAATGCGACCAGCTAAAAGGATTATATAAGTTAATGTTACAAGGTATATTTTTTAAATAAGGTCAGTTTTGTAGTAAGAAGAAAAATATTATAAATATTAAAATATATTTTTTTCCATATTTTATATACTTTTATCTACTTTTCTATATAATTTATATTTTTGTTCAAACATTTGTCATAGCGCTCAACAAGTTTTTGAATTCCGACGCCGCCTTTGAAGAAGTCCAATCTATGACTGCAGTTTTAACTTCTTCGTCGTCGTTGAACCATTGACCACCAATGAACTCCTTTAAGCATCGAAACAAGTGAAAATCACTAGGTGCAAGGTTTGGACTGTAAGGTGGATGATCCATTTCTTCTCATCCAAAAGACCTTATTAGACATTGTGTTTGTGCAGAAACGTGTGACCTTGCATTGCCATGGAGCAACATCACAGTGGAAAACAGTAGACCATGCCGAATGGCACGCCGGAGTTTTCTTAAGGCTACGCAATACGAATCAGAATTAATTTTTATGCCTCTCGGCACAAAATCCACTTTAAAACAAACAAAATCCCTCTCCTTTCCCAAAAGACAGCCATGAGATTCCGTGCTGAAATTGTCTGTTTTGCTTTCATTCTGATTAGTGACGATGTGTGTCGCCATTCCATTGACTGTTGCTTGGACTCAGGAGTCATGTAAGACACCCAAGTCTCATCTCCTGTAACAATGTGGTCTAATAATTCATCTATTTCCTAATTCTATCGAATCAAAAACGATAAAACACAGCTCAATATCTTTGTTTTGTGATCGTCAGAAAGCAGTCTTGGAATCCACCGAGAACATAATTTTCGATAATTCAGTTTCTCCGAAACAATGGTGTACAAAACTGACCTTGAAACCTGTGTAAATTCACTTGATAACTTTGAAATAATGAATCGTCAGTTCCATCACGAACCAAATTTTCAATAATCAGAGAAGGTCGACTATGGCGTAGCACATCATGCACATTAGCCCATTTGAACATTATCACCTACTTTCGAACTTTACTCTCACTCATGGCATTAGCACCGTAAACCTCACAAATGTCAGGGTGAATTTCTGTTGCTGCCAAATTTCTTGCACTCAAAAATCGAATTACAGATCGTATCTCATAGTCGGCGGGCGACTCAATTTTCTTAAACATCATAAACTTCTACAGCTCAGCACACAGAAAGACGATACGGCTGCAAATGGCGTCTAAACGCGCGCAAATCCTGATGGGAACAGACGCGCAAGTGCAGCTCAGCGCGGCGAGGGAGCGTCATTCTCACTCATATTCACAAACGAATCTTATTTAAAAAATACCTCTCGTATATGCTGATATAGTGGTAATAAGGACCTCCCATCCAACGAAAAGCGACTGATGATGTATGACTAATGTTATACACGTATGACTGATGTTTTCCTTGAGCTAGAGTTAGATTTTTTTTTATTGCGATGAGACAAAATGTTGATATAAGCTATATGTTGATATAATTAAGTAATAAGGCTCTCAAGACCAACAAAAAGTGATGTATTTGGTATGTCTTATATTTTCCTTTAGTTACATGAAAATGGTTAATGTTGTAAACGTTGTACAATATAAATAAACATCATATAATGTAATCTTTGTAAGTGTAAACAGTTTGTAAGTGTATAGTCAATGTAATCATTAAAAACATAATGTTATTAAATAATTTTTGTTTTTATTAAGTATAGTGTTTGTTTATGTATATAAAAACTAGCACAAGGAGGTAGAGTGCAAAGTCAGATACTTTTTAAATGGAATATTATTTTTTTCATCGTTTTATGACCCTGATTTTTGACCCTTTACTTTTACGCCTTCCAAAAAATGGAAATTGTCGAACTCTGCAAACTAATTATCTAATTCGGCTATGATCCCTTTGTTTTGTATACATTTCTTTCCAGCTAGCCATTTCTAACTTCACCAGAAATATTGCTACTACTCTCCTGTGATCGCCTTTCCACTTTCCAAATAGTCGATCAAAATAATATTTTTCGGTTCCTTGCCTTTCCGGCCGATGGAAGCATCTTCGCCTTCTTCGGAACACTTTCTGCAAGTAAAAGCCATTGTAGCATTCACAAATTCTTGATCGCTATAGGTAGCATTCGTAAATTGTTGATCACCACTGGTAGGTTTATTTCGGACAAATTCTTAACTGAAAGAGCTTCGGTATCGTTTTGGACAAGGCAAGAGAGTCTAACTCCAAATCTTCAGGTGAGCGGACGTTTTCGCGCCTTACCCTTCCGACCGAGGTACGTAGGTTTGCTGGCCAAGTCACGCTTGGGTTGATTTTTCTGATATTCTTATAGAAGGTTTTACGACCCGGCAGCAGAGAATTCGATCAACAGACACCAGGCCATTGAACGACCACCTATTACAGAGCCCGACCATCGTGGAAACCTTACACCTTTTTGGGGCCACATGGCAGAGTAACCGGTTGATCAGATCGAGATTATTTCGGGACCCCCGCATAGGGATACCGGACTGCCCGCAGTCGTACTCAGTGTTTTTGGACACCCAGTACCTTGATAGGCAAGGATAGACAACATCAGGAAATAAGGCCAGATAAACATTTTTTTATTATATTTTCATGTACAGTTATGGATTGCAATTACCAGTTATTTTTCACAAATACATTATTACCATAATTTCTTATACTGATAATAGTCACGTTATCATCTTATATTTTGTATCTATTTGCCGCCTAACCATTCTTGGTTAATCTAGCGTTATATATCTATCTTTTTACTATTGTCAGAATAGAGGAAATAACCTCTAATTTGTAAGTATAGGGACATAGAGACCAGCTGGTGTAATTCAGAGCTGTGTATTTGATTTTTGATTTCTTTCACGGTAAGGTTTGGAGAACCACCTTCCCTAAACCTTCCCGTGTCCTTTGTTTGATAGTTTTAGTTATTCTTTTTTTTGTGTGCTTTGTGCCGTTCTTTTTTGAGTGTGCTTTAATAATATATATGTATAAAATTCTAGTAAACCGTTTTATTTAAGATAGACCCCTTCCCGGTTCCAGGGTCTTTTCCGATATATGAAGTAACCGGGTGGCGCTCAACTTTTGTCGTGGCTTCATTCTGTCCTGGACCTTCTTCCCGGTGCTCCCGGCGAACAGCTGCCGTCGCTGTGATCTATATATTTTTTTACTGAAGGACAAGAACTTTATATTATGAATTCGTTCTATAAGAAAAATATCAGCAAAATATGGACATGGAAAAGTCGATAAAACAATATTTTGTAATTGTACTGTCCTTAACAATATTAATGTTGGAAGTGACCACCGAATGGTACGAGCAAAAGTTAGGATTAACTGTCGAAGAGAGCGCGAAAGAATGGTAAGGTCAAAGACGGGCAAAGTGGATTCTAGGAAATTGCTGGACAGGGGCAACGATTTTGAGATTGCTTTGTCGAACCGCTTTGCTTTGTTACAAGATCCAGAGTAGATATAAGGGAGGAAATATCAGTTCAATATGAAGAAATCACCAACAATGTCCTTCAAACGGCTGCTTCAATAGCACCAGAAGAAAAATGTCTCAAACAGACAAAAATCTTCAGTGATACCATCGATCTAATGAAGAAACGATGGACTATGAAAAATACAGAGGGTCCTTTTGGCAAGGTCGAGTACTCTGAGCTCTGCAAAACTATAAGAAAACGTATTAGAGAGGACACGCACCAGTTCAACATTCAGCTAGTGCAAAAAACCAAAGGAATTAACAAGCTAAACAGAAGCTGAGAAACAAAAGAACGCAAATTAATGTCTTAATGCGTGATGATGGCACGGAAGAACAAATGCCAGATATCCTAGTGGAGAAAGTATCACATGCTATAGAATCGATGAAAAACGGCAAGGCTCCAGGAAAGGACAGTGTAACTGTCGAAATGCTAAAAGCTAGTCATCGTACGTTACATAAAACACTGGTAAAATGATATTCAAAATAATGTAAATTGGATTGGGAACAGGATGGTGTAAAGATCAATGGTTCAAACTTAAACCATCTTAGATTTGCAGATGATATCGTTCTCCTTTCACAAGACCCAGAGGAGCTGCATAGACGAATACAAGAATTGCAAAATGCTGGTGAACCATTTGGCTTAAAAATAAACCTGAAAAAGAGTCAGGTTATGTTCAATAAATTCTCCGAGGAAAGGAGAATTTCAGTTTTGGGAAGGGATTTGGAAATTGTAGATCACTTTATATATCTTGGGCAGAGAATTTCAATGGATGGGGATACCGTCCGGGAGGTGAAACGACGTGTTAAGCGTGGCTGGCAGGCACTTGGCACGGTCAACATAGTGTTTAAGAGCCGACTCTCACTTTGCCTGGAAGGAAAAGTCAGTCATCAGTGTGTCCTGCCCGTTATGGCATACGGAAGTGAAAACTGAACACTCACATCGCAATCAATTCAAAAACTTCGGATAGCACAGAGGGGAATGGAAAGATCTATGCTTCGCATTACAAGACGAGACAGAAAGCCCTGCGTGTGGATCAGGGAACAAACAAAAATGTGTGACTTCATTAGAAGAGTAAAGTAATTGAAATGGAGATGGGCAGGCCATGTAGCGACGCGATGGGACAACAGATGGACCAGGACAATCCTGGAGTGGATTCCATTTGATCGTAAACGCCCACGAAGAAGACCGAAAGCTCGATGGACTGATAACATCGTTACGTATGTAGGACCCGAATGGTAGAGGAAAGCCCAGGACCGAGAAAATTGGAAGCATTCTGAAGAGGCCTTCAACCTGTAGTGGATCGACACGGGCTGATGATGATGATGATGATGATGATAATGTAATTTTAATTTATTATTTCAATTCAGGTACGGAAATTTAATAAAATGCAATTTTAAAAATGCCAAAAGAATATTATTTCCTTCTTTAAACATATGCTTGTAAATTTTTCGCATGGTTAGTAATTGATAGTTTTATTTTATTGTTAGTATTCTAGAGCTAAAGTAGTTTACTATAAATTTATATACCGTGCAGAAAAGCGTGAAAATGTCGTGCCAATGATAATTATGGAACAGATAATCTGTTAGTGCTAATTGATGAACATATTCCAGTAAATTGAAGCATGATTTCAATTTACAGAAATCACCCGAACATCTTTTAATTGTTACTTTCATTGTTATAAATTGTTTGTTATGACGAAAAAATACTCGAGTACCAAAAATGTTAGAATATTTCTAACATAATACTGTACATTAGTTAAACACTAATGGTAAATTGTTAAACAGTAAGTAATATGTAAAGCGAAAAAGCAATTCAGAAGCAAGTCAACTCTATACAATTGAAATAAATTAAAACGTTTAGTTAATTTTATATTAGCAATATTATCAACTAAATATTCTTAATGTAATACAAAACTACCAGGTGTGACGGTTAATAATTATTTTTTTTTTAATAGACGGCGCGGGAAATAAGGGTCGGTTTACAGTCTAATTTCTTATGTCATTTTAATGCTACGACAGTACCTTTCAAAACGCCATTGATGTCGAAACGATTTCGATTTACTGTAATTTTTTTCGTGGGGTAAATATGTCAAGTTTCAAGCCAAATAAAGAACATTTGCAACACGTACTGCTTTTCTTGTTGAATCAAAAGAAAAATGCGAGTGAAAACCGTCGTATGTTTGGGGAAACTATTGCTGACAATCTACCAACCTACGACGCTTGTAGGTGTTGGTTTAGATGATCTGAAAGTGGTAATTTCGACATGAAACACAAAAAACAGAACAGAACAGTCAACAGAAAAAAATTAAAGATGCCGAATTTCAAGCATTGTTGGAAGAAGATGATATAAAAACTCAACAACAAAAGAACCCAAATCACAGAAAATGATGTGTTGACCCAGAATAAGCATCAATATAGACAGCAAGACCGAATCGCTTTGGAAAGAAGACAATGCTGTGCATTTGGTGGGATCAGAAGAGTTTCGTATACCATGAGTTTTTGAAACTAGGTAAAACAGTTACGTTAGCTACCGTCACCAAGTGATCAATTTGAACCATGCATTGATCCAAAAGCGACCAGAATTGGCTAGAAGACAGGTAAAAGTGATTTTATAGCACGACAATGCCCCATCACACAAAGCGAAAGCGGACATAGGCACCATTTCTTCACTTAGCTGGAAACTCTTACCCCACCACCTGTACGCACCAGACTTGGACCATGAAACACTTCAACAATTACGGACATCCACAAATTGCCAGAAAGATGGGGAAAATGTGCAGCTAGCGATGGTGCACTTTGAATAAACCATTTTTTACTTTTCTCCCAAAATAAACGTATTTTTTTAAGAAGAAATTAGGAATAATTAACCGTTACACTTGCAATAAAGCCTTGATGGATTTAGAATTACGTTCAATATGCCATGATGTAGTGAAATTTGTAGTCGTGTACACTACATGTAAAATTTAATATTATAAAATGTATTTCTATACAAATTAAATGAGCACGAATTTATATATTGATTTAATTAATAAACTAGTTATGTTTTAAACGGATTTTATGCGAACTACACTAGATAGTACCACTAGTGCCAACCTTAATTAAAGCAATAATAATTCCTACAATGTTGCCACTAGCCACGAAATCGCCATTTCCGTCTCCTTCTTGGCGATGTTGGCTTCTCGACGCGTCATCGAAGTCTCCGTACAGCGCTACCTGCCTCGACCACTACCCCCTCCATCATCGACCACATTCTCCAAGTCGACTCGTAACCGACCACAGCAGTTACCTGGCCGAACCGAGGACGGCTTTCGTGGCGACCGAAAGAACCATATCAAAAACCCGTTAATTGCAAATATTTTCCCGTTCTGGTGTGTCCAAACAACAACTGATTCGACAACAGCCCTTTAAGCTCTCAGAATTACAAGTCGAGACCGACCACCGATATCACCAGATTTAAGTTCGTCAGAGTGCGGTTTTCCGAAAGAATTCAAGGTGTGTTTTATAACTGGAATGCCGAGGTAACTGTAGTGCGGTACCGCGGATTTTTTTGTGTGTTCGGATGAATCTGGTGACGAATTTGTAATTATCAATTGGAATACATTTAATCTAGAGAGGTAAGCTGAACAAATTATCAATTTTGTTACAAATACATATAACTATATTAATCAAAAATATCTACTTCAGTCCTAAGGCATTTTCTTTTCGATTTCATTATGAAATATTTTATTGATAAACTAAAATAATGAATTAATGTCAAAGTTGGTTTTCGCAATTTTTTATAATTAACCACAGAAACAATATAGCAGATACGTGACAACTCAAGGTCAAAGTCAAAATAACGTTTGAGGTTGATATTTTTCTGGGTCACCGACTTTCTAAATAAAGTTAATCTAAAAAAACTCATAATTGTAAGTACACATAATTATCAGGCATATGAGACGACTTACGCCATGTACCTAATAAATCACATCAACAATGAAAGTATCTCCATTTCAAACATGTAAAAGTCGACAAACAGATTTTCTAACAATCTAGATTTCCATGAGATAAATCGGTTTCCGTCTTTTCCACAGCTATTGTTTTGAAATTTGCATCTTTCTATCTGAACTGGGTTACGTCAGAAGCTTCGCACCATCATCGCTTCTTTTTTTATTTCATGATTCGCGAGTGAAAGTAAGACATTCTTCGGTTAATTGTAGGATAGTATTTTAATTTGATAATTTTAAGATATTAATCGTGAATGTTTTTGACTGAGGGAATCCTTAAACAAAATACAAGATATTTTAAATCCAAGGCTATATATCGGGTTGTCCAATAAGAGTGTCAGAACTTTAAAATGAGGTACAATGACAACTACAAATGATAATTCGCAAATTTGTATTTTATTTTGAAGAACTAATAATGACATTCCGGATTCCAGATCCAATTTTCGATTACTCTTTCAGACATATCGCGAGGTATATTTTCAATGGTGGCCTGAATGTTTCATTTAAGGACAAGAATTGTTTGTGGTTTATTTCTGTAAATCAGAGATTTAATATAACCCCAAAAAAAATATCCAAGGGCTTGAGATCGCATGATCTTGGTGTCCAGCAGACATTACTATTTCGAAAGATAACGCATCTAAGAATTTTTCGTTGCAATAAATCAATCATCATCAGCCTGCGTCAATCCACTGCAAGATGAAGGCCTCTTCAGCGTGCCTCCAGCTCTCGCGGTACTGAGCTTTTCTCTGCCATTCGGGTCCGATATACTTAATGATGTCATCAGTCCATCGTGTTTTTGGTAAAAGAATCACTTGTGCATTTTTCCATAAGTTGGGTACTTCTTGTTCTTTGAGGCATTTTGAGTATAATTTTGCTAGTATTTCATGTAAAATCCGACCATTAGCTTTTAACATCTCAATAGTAATACTATCCTTTCCTGCATGTTGAATCAGCTCAGCGTGTTTCCTCTCGAATATGTTTTCTTATAGTTTTGCATAGCTCAACGTATTCAACCCTGCCAAAAGGAAGGTCTGCATTCTTCATTATCCGTCTTTTTTTCATTAAATTAATGGTTTTCTTGGAGATTTTTGATCCTTTGAAATATTTATCTTGTGGTGCTATTGAAGCAGCCATTTCAAGCACATTGTTGGTGATTTCTTCATATTGGTCTGTAACTTCTATCTCCTCCGGGCCTCGCAACACAGCAAAGCGGTTCGACAAAGCAATTGCAAAATCTCTGCCTCTCTCTAACAGCTTCCCAGAATCTATTTTGTCCCTTTTTCTCTCGCGCTCTTTTCGCCAGTTTATCCTAATCTTTGCTCGTACCATTCTGTGGTCACTTCCTACATTAAAATTGTTGAGGACAATACAAGTCCAGTCCAGATGGCCTTTTCCATGTCCATTTTCTGTTGATCTTTTTCTTATAAAAAGTATTTTATTTTTCGTATATTAAGCGTAGCAATGTCAAAAGTCCAATGGCAGCCTGATTTAACCCGGTGATTCTTAGCGCCCTTTGCCTTTGGCAAGTCTTCCCGCTGCCATAGTTAGTTACCCCTTGGTCTCCGGGGAATGAGAGTCGTGTTTGAAGCAGTACTGCTATGTTGAAACTCCATGTTAAAAGCATGGACCGTAATCGGCCTCGTGGTCCAATGCGGGTTGACATATTTTGGATCATGTTAGTCTCAGTCCTCTGCCTTGACCTGTCCGCCAGGGGTGCCCTCCTAGGAATTTACGCTGCCGACGGCATAGCTCAAAGCTTCATTGTCCTACTCAAACCCCTGTACGACATCAAGGTCTGATCCACAAGGGGGTCATATATATATATATATATATATATATATATATATATATATATATATATATATATATATATATATGTATATATATTTATATATATATATATATATATATATATATATATATATATATATATATATATATATATATATATATATATATCATCATCATCATCATCATCAGCCCGTATCGATCCACTGCAGGATGAAGGCCTCTTCAGCATGCTTCCAACCTTCACGGTCCTGGACTTTCCTCTGCCACTCGGGTCCAATATACTTAACGATGTCATCAGTCCATCGTGCTTTCGGTCTTCTTCGCGGACGTTTGCGATCAAGCGGTATCCACTCCAGGATTGCCTTGGTCCATCTGTCGTCCCATCGCCTCGCTATATGGCCTGCCCATCTCCATTTCAACTGTTTTACTCTTCCAATGATGTCACAGACTTTTGTTTGTTCCCTGATCCATGCGCAGGACTTTCTGTCTCTATATATATATATATATATATATATATATATATATATATATATATATATATATATATATATATATATATATGTATATATATATATATATATATATATATATATATATATATATATATATATATATATATATATATATATATGTATGTATGTGTATGTATATATGTTTGAACCATTAACAGTAATACAGTTTCTATAATCGTCTTTAAAAAATATAATTCTATCATTCGCTCAGCCCAAAAACCACAGTGCCTTTCTGAGGATGAAGAGATAACTTCTGAATCACTTAAGGATTTCCATCGACCCAAATACTGCTATAATGTTTGTTCACCAACCCATTAAGCCAGAAGTACACTTCGTCGGAAATTTTTTTTTTTTGGGAGGATCGCTTTCCAAGTGCTTGAATCGTGTATTTGTGAGAGACATTTACATTTCGGACAGAATTGCCGCTATTACATATCAAAGTTCTAACACTCTTATTGGAAAAATTTTTACCAGCTATTTTGTTTCAATTTATCATGATGAAAACAGAAATATCGTACAACCATTTTATTGATTTTGATTTATTTGAGTATTTGTATATGTCATCTTAGCTAGAAATTTCACTTGAACTAATCCGTCAAGTAATTACCTCCTGTACCCGCAAACGTCTATATAATGTTTGGACTTCCAATACTGAAAGGGGATATAGGATAATAAACTAATGCAATGTGCATCCATAATAAATTTCCTTGGCTTTAATTTATATTGTGCATATAAGCCGTGTAACCTAAACCGAGCTTAAAACAATAAAACATTAGATAGACGGCTAACGTTAGTAAGAGAAATAACAACAGATTATTATAATTCATCATAATTTCTCAGTTCAGTCTGCTGATGTGACAGCCACTTCCCTATCAGAAAACATTGAGGATTGAAACCTAATGGGGGAATTTTACCTAAAGGTAACATTTCAAGTTATGTTCGGGCATAATGAATGAGGTATTATAACCATGAAGATTATTCAGCTGTCAGCGTTTTGCATAACTGGAAAAATTTCCTACCTGCAGTAAAATCTTAACTGCCATAGATTTAATATGATTAAGTTTACAACTATGGAATCGATATAATCTACATTATATCATTTCCTTTATGGTAATTAAAACTTTAACAGGAAAATGTTTGGGATAATTTAATATATAAATTATAAAGGGTTTCCCAATAAGATCAATAGGATTTGAATTTGAAATAAAACACAAAAAATTCAGCCGAAAATGGTACTCAGTGTTTTTATTAGATGGTATATTTAATGTCATTTATAATTTAAAGAAAATATTGTTCAAGTGATTACCGCATGGCGACTATGGTTGCTCGAATGTTGTCTTCAAGTTCGTCGAGAGTCTTGGGTTTGTTGATGTAAACCTGTGATTTAACATAACCTTGAAGAAAATAGTCTCAAGGTGTTAAATCACAAGATCTTGGTAGCCAGTTGCAAAGGCTATTCTGTGAAATTACCGATTCTAAGAATTGATTGTTCAATAAGTTCATGGTAATGCGTGCTGTGTGGTAAGTTATCATCAATTTCAAGTCAATGCCAGTCCCATCAATTTTCGTAAAGACCAAATTGAATAACATGGCACGATAGCCTTCACCATTCACAGTGACGGCCCGTCCTTCAGCGTTCTTGAAAAAATGCAACCTGATAATGCCACCGTACCATAATCCACAACAAGCAGTGACTCTTTCGGGATGTAATGGGGCCTAATGAATCACTTGTGGGTTTGACCCACACCAATAATGACAATTTTGCTTATTGACGTAGCCATTTAACATCGGAGAATATGATTTTGCAATGAAAATCCGGATCGTTTTCCTCTGCTTCCAACGGCCACTCTGCGAACTTTCGACGTAATCTATGGTAAATTAGCTTATGTTTTTGTGGTAATACAATCTTGTATGGGTGTAAACATAGATTCAAATGCAAAATTCGCCAGGTGGTCATCCTGAATAAGCCCAACTCTTGAGAAAGGCGGGGAACAGACATATTATCGTTCTCTACACGTTCTCAATACATTCACGAACAGCCGCGATATTTTCTTCACTATGGCCACTACGAAGTCGTGACGGTGGCTTTTGGTCATGAAGACTAAACTCACGTTCAAACTTATCAAATATACGGCGGATGGTTTAATAAGAAGGAGCAGAATGACGACCGTGTTTTGAACGAAATGCTCTTTGAGTAACAACAACTTCCAGAATTTTGATAAAATGTTTGGACAATTTCCAAACGTTGAGGCATCGAAAACTTGTTCATGGTGAAATGGCAAACCTTACTGAAAACCATTGACAGCAAATGTCAAGAATTCGATATCAAATATGGCCGCCAAAAGCGGTCAAAGTCCTATCATCCCTATTAGGAAGCACTTTATATGTGTATTGTATAAGTGGGCTCAAATAAATGTAACGCTACATATATACCATCACCTATTCCAAACACACTAATGTGAAAGTTAAATTTTACCTTTCACCCTGAAAACGCCTGTAGCTGCTACAAAAATATTATGTGCTTACTATGTTACTTTTTATATTGATTCCTTACACCGAGAAGTCGTGATGATCTTGGATACTTCTCTAACGACTAAAACCTAGTCTTATACCACCACCATAAAAGTCGTAGTAACAGTAAAAGTAGGAATGTCCCATATTTTCGCTGTTTCACCAAAACTTAAATCTGATTCTTTTATATCAATAATTCGTTCCGTTTCAAATTCGAATAAATACCTGAAGCATTGTAGTTTACGATCTCGTGACATATCAGCACTTTTAATTAAACTACAAAAATACTAGGGTGAAATAAAAGTATTTGTGTTTTTCTTTTGCATATAAATAAATGAGGATACTTCACTTCTCAGGGGCTTAATCCGATCGTCAATTTTTTGCTCCGACAAATGAACATATAGCTTGTACAAAATTAAAACCGTTGCACGTCATTAAGCACGTGATCAAAATTTCGGCTGCGCTGTTCCCAGATTGCGATTAAACATCATAACCTTACTTTAGCGAATCATTTTCATAATTTAACTTTAATAACAATTAAAAAAAATCTCCAAATTAAATGCAAATTACATAGTAAGTAACAAAATTATAATAAATTTTGAAAGTCTTGCAAGTGTTGCTGAAAAGCATTTACTTAGGAAATATATCAAAATAATACATTTGGTTGTGGAACATATTTTGCAACAATTCTTAATAGTTCAGTTTTAAGCATTTCGATTGAAAAAGCTATAATATTATTAGTTAACCAATCTTGAATATCTTAGTCCATGCCACAAATAGAACTTGTATCCAAAGCTGCTGTATTGGTAACCCTTTTAGTAAAATTTCGTTTTCTCGGCTTTCTTAGTTTCTATTTTAAAACTTCATTGTTTTTTACTTTTTGTGAAATAGTACCAACAGTGGACATACTCAATCTTAAGGGTGCTGCAACACGCCAAAATAATATGACAAACTAAACATATCCAAGTATCAGCAATTAACTTGACATACCTCTGTAACATCCGTTCTTGTTCAATATACTCTATCAGAGATGTCACAAACTTGACAACGCCTATTTAAATCATTTGGCATTTTACAGGCGCGACTTAAGTTAATAGTAAGTATGTCCTTCAACATAAACTTAAATTAAGTAAATTTTTATGCTAATTTGAAACTAAAACCACTTATATTCCAATATATATATATATATATATATATATATATATATATATATATATATATATATATATATATATATATATATATATATATATATATATATATATATATGTTTAATTTGGGAGAAAGGTAAAAAATCGTTTATTCAAAGTAAGCGCCATCGCTAGGGGCATATTTTCCCCATCTCTCTCTCTGGCAATTTATGAATGCTCTCCCAGAAAAACCGTAACCTTTTTGAGATGATCCAGTCATCAAGCGATTTTTCGACATAACCGTAATAGTTGAAGTGTTTCATGAAAACAGGCGGTAGTTGGAAGAGATCAAGTTTGGTGAGTACGGTGGGTGGAGCAAGAGCTTTCAGTCGAGCGCAGAAATGGTGCCCTGACCGCTTTCGCTGTGCGTGATTGGGCGTTGTTGTGCTACAAAATCACTTTTCCGTGTTTTTTAGACCATTCTAGTCGCTTTTCGATCAATATGTGGTTCAAATTGATCATTTGTTGACAGTAGCGAACGGTATTAGCTGTTTCACTTGGTTTCAGAAACTCATGGTACACGGCACCCTTCTGATCCCACCAAATTCAAAAAATCTCCAAATTAAATGCAAATTACATAGTAAGTAACAAAATTATAATAAATTTTGAAAGTCTTGCAAGTGTTGCTGAAAAGCATTTACTTAGGAAATATATCAAAATAATACATTTGGTTGTGGAACATATTTTGCAACAATTCTTAATAGTTCAGTTTTAAGCATTTCGATTGAAAAAGCTATAATATTATTAGTTAACCAATCTTGAATATCTTAGTCCATGCCACAAATAGAACTTGTATCCAAAGCTGCTGTATTGGTAACCCTTTTAGTAAAATTTCGTTTTCTCGGCTTTCTTAGTTTCTATTTTAAAACTTCATTGTTTTTTACTTTTTGTGAAATAGTACCAACAGTGGACATACTCAATCTTAAGGGTGCTGCAACACGCCAAAATAATATGACAAACTAAACATATCCAAGTATCAGCAATTAACTTGACATACCTCTGTAACATCCGTTCTTGTTCAATATACTCTATCAGAGATGTCACAAACTTGACAACGCCTATTTAAATCATTTGGCATTTTACAGGCGCGACTTAAGTTCTTAAAGAAACTGTTTTCGATCGCAAGGTAAAAATGAAAGTAAAGGTTTAGATATAAATGAGATAATCTCCAAATGTGTCAATAAATATCAACAAGACAAATTTTAAACCCGACAACGTCTCATATGCTCCCAACCGGACACAGCCGCTAAATTTGAAATGTATTGAATACATTCCATTTGATTCTTTTATTATTTAATTTTTGTAGTGGTATTTCTGTTGTTCTTTAATAGCGTCATCGATGACGTGCAACGATTTTAGTTTTGTACAGGCTATATGTACTTCAGTATTAAAATGATTACACTGCGAAATATTCAGTCGGAACTTTTTAACAAAAACGTTAAAATGTCGCGAACTTGGGGCAATTTCAAGATATTATTTACAAAAATACTCAAAGCGACTAAGTACATCGACGAAGTAGAGAGAGAAGAAGAGATTTGCGAAGTAAGTATTTACGGATATGCCGTAACAATCGGTACTGCACAGTTCTTCAAAAAGTTCCGGGGGTGAGACATGAGTATTGAAGATAGGGGAAGATCATGTCGTCCGCGCCCTCTCGATACCAACTTTTTAAGAGCAGTTGTTGATGCAGATCCTAGAACAAGGAAACTTTCAGGGGAATTAGAAGTATTTCACATTATCGTTAAACAGCATATGCGAAGCATAGAAATGGTATAAAAATTTTAAACAGTGAATAACTAAGTACCTCAAAAATATAAATTATTTTATTACATCCTAGTACTAAACGCAGAGAGATTTATCACTAAATACCAAATCACTTGAGTTTAGTGTTTTACACCAAAAGTCAAAAATATTGATTAGTGGCACACGAAAAATAATTCAATACTTGATAAAAATATTTTCTAAAATCTTATACTTTGTCATGATTTTCGCAATCACGTACAGAAGCCTAAAGGTATACAATCAAATCGTTTATCAATTTTTGGGTTCACAATATAACATAGAGTGAATATACTAGACTAATTGAAAAGTTGGCGGAGAGGAAGTGTTAAGACGAATTTTTGCATCCAATTAATCCAAAAGGTTTGAATGATACTGTCCTGTTGTTGTTTTACCGGTGTGAAGATAATCAATTAACAAAATGTCTTTTACATCCCAAAAATTGGCACCATAACCTTTTTGGTCGATGTTGACCACTTTGGCAGCTTCGGAGCTGAACAATCGGACTCAGGCCACTCTGTGGTTTATTGTCTCAGTTCAGGATCATAGTGGTAAACCCAAGTCTCCTCCATAGTTACAAAATAACGTTTAAAATCCATCTTATTCTTTCAAAAAAGATCCAAGTGTTGGTAAGAAAGTTTTACTTGAAGTCGTTTTTGATCAGAATTTAACTAATGCGGCACCCATCTTTCTCATAGCTTTCTCAAGCCCAATTCCTTTTTCAAAATATGAAAAACCCAAATTAGCAATTTCACTCAAAGTCGCCGTAACCGTATCATATATAGAATTAATTATTTGTTCTGTAGTTGCACTTATTGGACATCCAGAACGAGGATCATCATCCAGGCTTGTACGACTACGTTGAAACTCACCTGCCCACTTACAAACCAATATTTTTGAAGGAGCAGGCTTCTCTAATACATTTATCAGTACACTATAAATTTCCATTGTCTTTAAACGTTTTTTTACAAAGAATTTATTCACTGCACGGTTTTCACTATTTTCCATTTTAAAAATAATACTGATACGTTTTCTGCTGTTTTTATATGAATGAATTGTTATCGACTTGAAACTTCACATATGTTCGTATCAGGGTTGAAAGTTTAAAATGTTGTAGATTATATAGTCCTTTAACTGCTCTATAGGTGTCGCTCGGTGAACTTTTCTGGTAACAGTGCACGCTTCCTCTTTAGAGGAGAGGTAAGCCAGCATCTGATGAGTTTGAGTTCCCTGGAGTCACTTGGTGATTCCTAACAATCCTTTTCGTAAACCGAATGTTTCTAATGCATTCTGAAAATGAGGAACATCAGTTTCGAATAGCGTTACCCAATCAAGTTTTATTTCGAACTTCGGAGAATGTCTTAAACTATCTAGAAAATTAGGCGCTTATCAAAATACTGTTAAATTTTTGCAAAAGTTTCCGTCGGACTGTGCTCAAGCGTGAGAAAGTCCGGTTCGCGTAGGGAGGTTAAATTCCGAAGCACCGAAGACTTATCAGACGTTGGTATATCTCTCCTCCAAAGGGAGCATCAAGAGTATTGTCACACCTTGTACCTTTATTCAATGTATTAATTAATCATCTCTAACATGTATTTAAAACGTGGTGGTGAATTATCCTTTTTTGCATGATCACTGAAAACGTTATATAAATAGACGATATTTTACCCCTTAATACAACGATTGGTAAGTTGATCGGGGCCTATGAGAGTATAAAATTGAATAAGGAATTATACGCAATAACACGCAAACATCGTAACGCAAACACGCAAACTGTGTAAGCATGGATGCGTCTTGAGTGTTAACTGACCAACGTAGTATTCTTCAGTTTCATCCGTCATCAGTCGGTAACAGGCCTCCGATTGAGTACAAACCAATGACTGATGCAATAATGAAATAGCTCTAATTTTATAACCTTAAAATAAAGCATAGTCTAGAAGCAGTGAATGTACAGCTTGGTAATTGTATGTGGCCTATATGGTAACAAGCATTGAAAATATATTTTGGTTCAATTTACTTTTGATATTTAGTCATAAATACAGAGGTATATACTATATTGCAGACCACCCTGTATAAGAAATCGAGTAGAAGAAAAAATCCCCTCTTTTGAACATCATCCTTGTAAACCCATATACATCGGGCACTGATTAAGTTGAGAATGTTTGCTCATGACCCTCATTACCTTAATCTCTCAAATTCAATATTAAACCAATTTTCAGTTCAATAAATAGTTTAATTAAAAAGTATGCAAGTATTTACTAATAACTTACCTTCAAATAAGGTTGTTACCAAGGCGATGTTATGTCATTATTACTTTATATTAAACCTTAGTAAAAAAGAAATAAGAGAAAAAACTATATATATTTACTCTATTAATAATTTTGTTTCAACATTTATAAAGCAATCGTATCACAATGCTATTTCTTAAAAAAATTAACATTTTATTTGTAAACCTTACACAATCCTTATATAAGCCAATAAACGCATATTTACCCGTTTCATATTACTTTCTTTTCGTAAATCTATCTCTGAGCAGTGTTGCATAAAGAAAGGCGGCGATCAGGAAATAACTAAAACGTATACAAGAACGTGTTCTGGTACGAATAAAGCGTTGTAGAACCACTTATATGCATGGTTTGAAGGATATTCTTATAATATTTTCGCTACGTAAATATTTTAAATGATAGTGGGACGTATATATACGTATTTATTTAAATAGTAAGTATGTCCTTCAACATAAACTTAAATTAAGTAAATTTTTATGCTAATTTGAAACTAAAACCACTTATATTCCAATATATATATATATATATATATATATATATATATATATATATATATATATATATATATATATATATATATGTTTAATTTGGGAGAAAGGTAAAAAATCGTTTATTCAAAGTAAGCGCCATCGCTAGGGGCATATTTTCCCCATCTCTCTCTCTGGCAATTTATGAATGCTCTCCCAGAAAAACCGTAACCTTTTTGAGATGATCCAGTCATCAAGCGATTTTTCGACATAACCGTAATAGTTGAAGTGTTTCATGAAAACAGGCGGTAGTTGGAAGAGATCAAGTTTGGTGAGTACGGTGGGTGGAGCAAGAGCTTTCAGTCGAGCGCAGAAATGGTGCCCTGACCGCTTTCGCTGTGCGTGATTGGGCGTTGTTGTGCTACAAAATCACTTTTCCGTGTTTTTTAGACCATTCTAGTCGCTTTTCGATCAATATGTGGTTCAAATTGATCATTTGTTGACAGTAGCGAACGGTATTAGCTGTTTCACTTGGTTTCAGAAACTCATGGTACACGGCACCCTTCTGATCCCACCAAATTCAAAGCACTGTGTTCTTTCCAAAGCGATTCGATCTTTCGGTCGATGTTGATGGGTGTCTTGGGTCAACCCATTATATTCTGGTTCTTGGATTCTCCAAATATATCAATTTTTCATTTCCAATCACGATCCGATGTAAAAAGGCTATCTTTCATGCCGACAAAGCAAAACTTCGCAGTTCGTTTTTTGCTTTTCCATTTGTCTGTCGATCAGTTGATGTGGTACCCATTTTCCTGCTTTCTGGTTCTTTCCCATGGCATGCAGAGGATCACAAATGGTTCGGCGACCAATATTTAGCCTCCATGTTATTTATTGTTGAGTTTGCATATCATCTTCTTCCAACAATGCTTGTAATTTGCTATCTTCAATTTTTTTCGGTTGACCAAGGCGTTATTTGTCTTTCAAGTTGAAATCAAAACTTTTGAATCATTTGAGCCAACAGTTATAAGCGTTTTGCATTGGGACATTATCACCACAAGTATGCGACAACTTTTACTCGCGTTTTTCTTTTGATTGGACAAGAAAAGCAGTACGTGCAACAAATGCTCTTTATTTGGCTCGAAACTCGACATATTGACCACATGAAAAAAATATGACGCTTACTCGAAATCGTTTAAAGATCAATGGCGTTTTGAAAGGTACTGTCGTAGCAATAGAATGACATAAAATATTAGACTGTGAACCGACCCTTGTTTCCAGCGCCAGCTCTTAAAAAAAATTAAGTATTATTAACCGCCACATTTGGTAATAATAGCTTTTTGTATAAATTTGAATTTTTCTAGACCGAATTTTTAAAACTGGCCGCAAATTTTCCTTTCTTGTATGATTATGTATGATTGAAAACGTTATCCAAGATGAAAGATTTCTTGGCCGAAGCAACATGACAAGGGCCCACCGTGCCATATGGATCAGTAAGTAGGGGCTTTAAGAAATAATAAAATCCGAAACAAGAAACAATAAAGGATAGGAGAAATAAAAAAAAAAACATATTTGTGCATGTTTATTTTCCTCTGGCTCTATTCTATATTATAAAAGATCATGTTTCACAATATGTGCCAACAAGTAAGGGACACCGGGTTGTGGTCAGAAGATAAGTCGATCTTAGCATTTATAGCTCTGCACAGGAAAGGTCCTAGGGAGAAATGCGAGATTTAGCACCTTATCGCT
The DNA here is from genome assembly GCA_031761425.1 of Cosmopolites sordidus. NCBI lineage: Eukaryota > Metazoa > Arthropoda > Insecta > Coleoptera > Curculionidae > Cosmopolites > Cosmopolites sordidus. The sequence continues at coordinate 101,253 of JARFXV010002048.1, forward strand.
CTCAAGTCACAGGCAAGTAAAATCCTCCTTCCCATTAACAACGTAAGCTTAAAATCCTGTTTATCGTGACAGATTTTTTAAAGCAGGCTGAATTCGCTCCAATGAAGGGTACACGTAAACAGATATTCAACAATCGACAAAGAATAATTTAAAAAACCAAAGAAAAGTTGTATATTAAATCCACATCGTTTCGTAAGTTAGAAGAAGGTGCGAAATGACAAGAAATACAATGCGGAAATTACTTAAGATCTGGAAGGGTCAGGTCATAACACATTAGCCAAAGAAACTGATAGAAAAACCCTTAGCTTTTCCTATATTGCTATATTCCGCTGATTACATTAAAAAACAAGACCTCAAGCGCATTTATTATTCTGAACTTTGCAGCTTAAGATAGGTCCTTCGCATTGCGCGGACTGTCAGATGAATAAACGCACCCATTATTCAAGAAAAAATGAACCTAGAAGGCTATCCCAAATTATTCACTAGTTCATCTTTCCAATATGCAACCAAAGAAGCCAAGAATTGAGAACGCTAGCGAGAAGTAATTCAAAGGATGCAAACGAAATGAATTTCCGTAGGTCACCACTGTTCGCTAACGAAGAATACAAAAAAAAAACGAAAAAAGATGATGAACGTTTGAACGTATTCTGCGTTTCTTGAATATTTAATTTTATTTGAAAGACTTTCTTGTCGATGTGTACAATATCTGATGTTTATTCAGTACTAGTTTGAACTCTCTAGAGACAATGGTACGCAGCAATTATTTTCGTAAATCGGATTTTTCTAGAGCGTTTTGAAAATGAGTCACAACTATTTCGAGCGACGATACGCTATCAAGCTTTGTTTTAGATTGAAACTTTTGTTAAACTAAAAGAGGTGTATGGAGATAGACTTATGTCAAGAGCCCAGGTTTTCAGGTTGACTTATAACCGTTCATCAAATTTTGATCAATGAACTGTGGATGAAGAAAACTGTCTGAAAACCTAGCCCCTTGACAAAGCACTGTTTCCATAAGCCATTGAAGTTTTACAAAAGTTTTGGACGCACTGTCCTTTGTTGGAAATAGTTATAGTAACTCATTTTTAGAACGCATTAAAAAAAATCCTGTTCAAGGAAAGTATTGCAACACGCCACTAAATAACTCTTGAGTGTTTCATACTCGAACTAAAAATAGATAAGATAGTGGCCTACCACCCCTGCGACAGGAAAGCCAACATTGTTGCCAGATCAAACATTATGCCACCAGTCACGTTACCCTATTTATACACCTCGTACGTATCATAGAACTGTTGCACTATTATATATTCTTTATAATCTGTAAGATTAGTATAACTTAAGGAAAAGAAATGAACTTCTAAATGAATCTCTAAAAAATTTCATAGAAATTGTTATAAGTACAAAAAATATTCTAGGCATCCTTTAGAAATATTTGTATAGGTGTGCTTCTGATTTATTACCAATGCGGCAGTATTCTTGGGCGAAGCTTCTTCGTAAAGAATATATCTTGCAAGTTCTTGTGAAATATTTATACCTTCAGCAATTTCACGCCTTTTAACTAACATATTTCCTATTATACATTCATAAAAGTATGGTGTAGGTATGTTTAAATTCAGCAGCCCGTACATAAGTCGATAATAATACATGTTTCTTTATAATTAACATGATTAAAATTATCTTAAAAATCTGGATATTTTTGAGAAAGATCATTAATTAGTATGTGGATGTTCCTTCCCATGTTTTTTTTTACGTTTTAAAACGGTTTTATAAAAAAAATTGAGATTTTACACAATGCAGAAACTAACCTTGAGCCTTGATCACCTTTACGTTTTCGAAGCAAACAAATTCATCTCCTAAAGAATTTTGATCCAGATTAAGTAATGTTGTAAAAGGAATACCAATGTCCAGCAAAAATTAGTTAATAATGTATGTAGTCTGTATTTGGATAATTTTGATGTTGCCTGCACTCTATATTGGATATTGCAATTTAGAAATATAAAAAATATAGAAAAGTATAGGAAATTGAAATATTTAGTAACACACCGTTATGTAGCATTTTCAAATGATTTTTTAAGACATGTATAGCGTATTTATAGAATAGGAGCCTTTTTTTAAACTTACAGTGGATCTCTATAGGGTGGAGCCTTGATTACATCACAATCAATACCATTTAAATGCCAAGCTCAGGCGACATATACTAATTTTGTATTTTTTGAATTTAGCAAAAGTATATTCCAACATAATGTACTATTTTACAATGAGCCTGCATCGCTTTTATCTATAGAAAAGAAACAAAATAAGTTAATTTAATATTCACCAATTTATAAAGACAAATATATGTATATATATATATATATATATATATATATATATATATATATATATATATATATATATATATATATATATACATATATAGTATATATATATTCACACCAACGGTTTCAAATAGAAGAATTGACCTACGATGTTTACACGATCAGCGGAACTAAATCTTTATCGTAAGTACACTACTAAAATTAGGCTTATTGAAGCAGATATTTGGTTTCTTAAGTCATGCCAGACGAATAAAATATTTTCTAATTTTATCATAGTTAATATTTTAAAATCTTCCAAAATATGTGTCAACATAACTAATTTTGCAAAACAGAAATGACTTGACTTAGAAATCAAACATTTTTACAGTAAAAGGAGCATGCTTGAAATTCAGTCGTACAATCTTTACAAGAAATTAACTTTGAAATTAAATAGAACGTAGAACATGAATGAACATGAAGGTAGAACATGAATGTTGATGCAATTATCAAATTGCTCACAATTGAATATGTTCACAGCAGTAAATAGTAAATTTGTTAAAATAATGTGATCTTTAAATAAAAAATTAAAAAAACTTAAAATTGAGCAGTCGAAAGAACATATTCCAGAAAAAAGCATCAACATAGTAGAAAATCTTTCAATTCAGACGTTCGATAACCCAGAACTAGATCTTTTAAACAAAGGCCTCAATTTTGTTTTGCCAGCATGCCGTAGTGCTTTGGAGGATATGGTAGCCGGTATTGAAATTGGTATTAAACACTTACCGGAGTCTTCCAAAGCTTTCGTCAGAGAGCCATGTAAAAGCAAAATTGCGAAACAAATTTCAAATAAAAGTCAAAATATGCCAAATATTTCTAAGATTGTCAAGCGTCTGCGACGAAAGGATTGTTATTCTTTAAAAGCTGATAAGGGAAATAAGGTTGTAGTAATAGACAAATCTGATTACATTCAACGCGTTGAAAAATTAATTCAAGACGGTCCATATAAACGATTACCTAGGAACCCATTGTCAAAACCGTGTGGTTTCCTTTAACGTTTCATCGTTGTTTCCCCCCATCGAGTGTCCCGATTCCACATACCTTGAAATATCTAAAGGAGTGACTCGAGTTCAACGGTTTTAATAACAAGATTGTTTCTGAGTACATCTGCTTAATAAGATTATGTATGAAGCAAAATAGTTTTCAGCTTAATAACATATTTTACGAACAACAAGAAGGAACGGCAATGGGCAATCCTCTGTCACCGTTCTCAGCCAACTTATTCATGAGTAAATTTGAAACCGAGGCAAAAGATGAATTCAGTTACTTTCCGAAGGTATGTTTAAGATATATGGATGACATTTTTGCCATTTTCGATTCGAAAAATGAAAACTTAGATGATTTTATTGAAAACTTAAATAGTAAATTCCAAAATATAATATTCACGCATGAACTCGAAAACAACGATAGTTTACCATTTCTGGATGTTTTAGTTAATTAGAAACAATAAAAATAGGTTAGATTTTCATATTTTTAGAAAAAACACCACCACTTCGAGATACATTCCTAACGATTCAAATCATAACTTCCAAAATAAAATTGCTAGTTTAAATTTTATGGTAAATAGATTAATTAATTTTCGTTTAAATAAAGATAATTATAACAAAGAATTAAACTTAATTAGGGAGATATCGGAAGTGAACGGTTATAATAAGAACATTGTAGATAAATTAGTTAGAAAACGTAAGTAAAAATTATTGAAATAATCTTCGACTTTTCAAAAGGATCAGAACACAAATAAATTCATGGTAATGCCATTTGATGCCCAATTAACAAGAGGGCTAGATACAATTTTGAAAAAAGTGGACATTAAGGTTGTGTTCAAACAATATATAAAAAAGAGAGAAGTTCTGGGTAATCCAAAGGATAAAGTAGATCAACACGAAAAAGTCGGGGATTTACGAGATTAGTTGTCAAGACTGTGGACAAATGATCTATATTGACAAGATATAAGAACACATTGCCCACATTAGATATGGGAGAAATGAAAAATCTTGAGTAGCCCAACATGCAATCGAACATGACGACAGTATAGATATTAGTAATTTAAGACTAATTAAAAGTGTTAGGAATAATAGGGCTTTGGAAGCATATAAAAGCATTCAAATAGAAAAATGTAAGGAAATCATGAACCGAGATAAAGGACCTATTCGGTTCAGTTAACTTTTTCAATTATTAATGTAAGGCTTAGTAAACGTCACGGCACCTGATTTTTACACGCTTCATTAGGTAGGGTTTTCATATAATTAGAACATAGTTTAGCTTTAGAATTATATTAAATCATCTCCCGATGATGCTAACATGATTAGCAAAACGTGAGTCGAGAAGTTTTAAAAAAGTGATTTGGTGTTTAGTGGTAAATCTCTTCAAGTTTAATAAACACTTATTAGTAAGATCCTTCAAAAACATGACAATGTTAAATTATTCCATACGTTTTATCATTTACAAGCCAATATCATGCAGGATATTTTTTTTCAGTACTTACCAAACCACTTATAAAGTTGGATAATGATATTTCATGCGAATAATAGATACCATAATCACCATATATGTTTGTATTTTATGGTTTAACTTGACAAGAATCTGCTGCATTTTTAACTGAGGCATATTTCGTGCGCCGAATACCATTCCACGCTTTGCAGTCTGACATTTTTATGTCGATTCTTCAAGGTTACCGAAAATTAATTTTACCTGCTTTGCGATATTTCGATACCACCCAAAGGTATCGTTCGCTTAAAAAAAAACATTTCTGTTGGAATTTTACTCGAAATCGATGAACATTAATTGTTTTATATGTTCAGTTTCAAATTTTTCGTCATTGGAATCGTCATTTATCTCATTATGTGTGCGCATAAATATTTTCGTGTTTTGATACTCTACACAATTTTATTTAATTTATGAATAAATAATGTTCTAATCTACAATAAATTCTCCATCGTTATTAACAATCTTCGTCCATCTCTCTGATAAACTTTATTACTTTACTATTCCCTTTATGTAAAATGAAGGTGATTTTAAATAATATTTTATTTAATCTATAGCCCTCAAATCAGGATTATTTTTCACGAAAATGTTACATGAATCTGAAAAGATGGTAATCTGCTCTGCGCGACTTCAGGAGAATAAGGTGGGTAATGAAGTACTTTTTCTTAAGTGATCCTGGCACTATGAGACACTTGCATTTTCATGCTGCCAAAGTATCACGCTTTCGATTAATTAGTTTTGGACATTTTTGAATCAAAGCCATGTTTAGTATATCATGATGAACACAATAATATTCACCATTTATGATTCTGCTAGAATTCAAAATCTCAAGTGAATAATTCCTACAAAATTCCACCTTACTGTAACACTTTTTTAGGTAAAAACCTGGTTTTGGAGTAAGCAATGGTGGCTATTCTGGTGATAACCATTTCATTTTCTCACCTGAATTGCTGTATAGAATCCCGTTTTCATCTTCAATATCTATTTGTTAAAGAATAGGATATCTGTCTGAACAAAAGTGCACTGCAAATGGTAGCACGTTGAATTTTGTTTTCAACTAAAAGTTGATATAGCAGCCACATTCCTTCTCTTTGAATTTTATTCAGTTTTAAACACCGTTGTATAGTGGACCATGAAATTTTAACCTTTGTAGGTGATTCTTAAATGATTTCTTTGGGATCCCCCTCAATTTCAGCCATCAATAGATGCTTATCTAACTCAACAGGTCTTCTAGATTTTATAGCGTCGAAAAAAATTGCACCACCGTTCTTCATTTTTTGAAACCAATGCTGACATGTTCTGGCATCCAAGGCATCAGAAGAACAGAATTAGCGGCATTTTTGACATTAGTTACACTGTTATTCTTTCGAAACTCATATAGTCTCACTCATATATATCTAATACGAATCTTATCCTCACTAGTTTTTCATTTTTTTAGGATTTACCTAATTTTGCACGTCCATATAACCAGGCCATTGACACCCGCTTGCTTTTACATGATGTGAACATCATAAGAAACAAGATGGAAGTGACGAGGTTAATATTCGGTTATTTCATTATGAATATCTACTGACGGGAAATCCTTTTTTACAAGACTTATTAAAAGACACTTATTAAAAATAAGTGCAAATATAAAATAACACTCTTATTATTATACTGTAAAACTTAGAAACATTAACCTTTATTGATTTTAGTTTTTTTAACCACTAAATAATGTTATATACATTGAAGGCAATAAATCTCTTAAACAAAATTTCTGGTTGAAAGATTTCTTATAAAATAAATTAGTCTGTGTATTTAAAAGTAGAACAGTAATATCCAAAAAGTACTACTTTAACAATGCTTCAATTCTTTTGTCTTCGAATTGAACTTGTTCACGTTGGCAACTTTTACCATCTGTGATGGCTTTAATCACAAAAAAAACATTTGTAGTGTTTTGTTTTTAATTAGAAGACATTTACATCCTATTAATTATTTATGTAATTGTGATGGAAGAATAAAGGCATCTTAATTATATTTTGATGAATGCTATTAATTGACGTAGAAAATCGTAATTAAGGTCATGGTATATGAACTGCAGTAAACCGATTAACAAAAACAGATTGATAATCGAAAGTATAAAGTTTAATTACGATTAGCTATGGACGTTTGTTTTGATGATTAATCAAAATATCAGAAAAAAATGAGTATGGTACTTGATATTATGAATGTTCCATTAAGTCATTCAGGTAATAAATTCCCATATATACCTTCATTTTAAGAAGCCAGAAAAAAACATGTACTACGTATAAAGATTAAGTTCAACTTCTTTTAGGAATTTAAAAAATAAAGTTATGTTAGAAAAAAGGTCTTAAACAATATTAAACTTATAGTTTTGTTTAATTTGGATTTACTTCCAAATTTTTAGAATCAAATGAGCAAAATTAGATCCAATATTATTAAGTAAGTTATACAGGGTGCGACAAAAAGGTTACCCCGGTTTGGGACGTCAATAAAAACGAAACAAAACAAGATACAGAAAACCTATTATTTTTGAAAAGTGCATTTTTTTCGCCATTGTGAAATGTTATATTTTATAAATCAGGTCATTTAAGTGACGGCCGTTATTATTAAGGCAGTTTTGAAACCTGTCTCTAAAGTTCACCGTTGCTTGCGAAATTACGCCTATTTCCTGCATTGTTGCTACCCTATGATCTTCCTAACTTCGTAGCAGATGTTGGAACATGTGTACCTTTAAAACCCCCCACTGAAAGAAATCAAATGGATTCAAATCTGACAAATGCGAAGATCATCCAATGAACACCAGTGGTGACCTGTGGGTTTTTAAAGTGGGCGGGCGTAGGAGAAAATAGTGCCGCTGATTTTTTTTTTTTTGCTTTCCCCTTCTTCCTTTTTTACTTTTTTTGCTATTGAAATCCTAAACAGGAGGTGAACCAGGAAAATATTAAAATTTTGTATTGTTACTACTTACAAGAAGATTGGAGCATCGGTTGTTGATTGTTGCAGAGATAAATGAATGAATAAGTAGGTACTGGCCGTTTCCCGAAGAGTAAGCCATTCAAACAGTTTATTGTAACTGCAAATCAATAGAGAAAATTCGAAAATGGTCAGAAGTTCGAAAACTTCAAAACAATATCAAAGTTTTATGACAAAAAAGGATTACTGTACACATTTTTGTCAGTTAATAGCACCACGACGTTTCTTAGTTTTAAAAGTGAAATTCCATTCTCCAGTTTTTGTTCAAAATAAACTTTTCAATAACTTTTTCATTAAAGTCCGGAATTAGTTCGAATATGGCACTCTCAATATTTAACATAGCTAAAGCATTTAGTCTATCTTATCCCATTGAATTGCTTAAATATGATTTAATCAAGTTCGAAGTCGAAAAGCACTTTTCGGCTTCGGCTGTGGTCATCGGTATAGTCACCAGTATTCTCAATGCCTTAGTAATTTCTTTAAAAGCTGTATCCAGTCCCATATTCAAAATAAAATTCAATGTCTTTAAACAGCCTTTAATGTCTTCCTTTTTAACAAATTTCGAGTCTTGAACAAAAAATTTCCAATTCGGTCTGTAAATCTTCTTTTTCTATCGTCACAAAACTTTCACAAAATTTTTGTATGTCATTAATTGGAAGTGCTTTTTGATATATTTGATAAATATGAAATAAGAAAAGTCTTGCCCTTAAAAGATGGTTCATGATCGTTTAAAATATCCACATATGGCACAACCTTTGCAAAAAAATTTCATCCTCAAAACCTCCAACCATTTGAAAAACTCAGCGGCTTGCAAGATAGTTTCGCCATTATATTTATGTTTCCCCTTGTTGGATATTCTCAAAACACGTCTAAATTTCTTCTTTAAACCTAAAAATCGGGATTGAGACGTCCAACGTGTTTGTGATGACCTGAGTATTAAGCTGATGAGCTTAGTAATATACAGTGTGTTTTTTTATACACATTTTTTACTTTTACATTCACACTTCCCAAATGACCACACATAATAGCAGTTCCATCATAGGTTTGAGCTATTAATTTATCTGGGAAAGTTCTAAAAATAGATTCTAACTGTTACAAAATGCATTCCGAAATCTGATCAACATCTTGTCCTGTTCGATTTGAAAACGACCAAAATTGTTTAAAAATGCAAGCAAACTCGTATAGGAACACTAAAGCCATTTGCGTTTGAACCGAAATGTCAGTTATATCATCAGCCAATACTGCGATAAAAGATGATTTTTCAGTTTATTTCACAATCTGTTGACGGTCGGTTGACGGGTGATCTTCGAAAGTATCAAGCCGTTTTTTACATTTTTATTATGCTCGTTTATTGTTTTCGCATATGCAGAACTTGATGATGAACCAATGTTTACTTTACCGAACATCTGGAAGCTCACTAGGTTGCTTTTATGTTTAGGTGATTTCTCGATTTACTGTTTTAAATCAGATACCTTCATATTTGCAATTAAAAGTTGATTATTTTTATTTAAAAATTACTACTCAGTGTGAACACACGTAGCAAATCCCAAATCAAAACAAGTATTAGTGAGGCGAACGAAATTAGCGTTTAAAACTAATTATCGATACGCTCGGTCGCAGGGAATCTACGTCCAAATCGCATGTTTTAGAAAGCAGTTAAACCCCCGAATTCTGGTAAGCAAAAAAACATGTAACGCCAACGACGAGATAAGATGACGTCGCGTACAGTCGCTGGAGGTAAACGCCCGGCCAATGATGTAAAACTGTGGCGAAAGAATGGAATTTTCATCGGCATTATTTGGTGAGATGGATCGACAGACGTTCTTCTGCATTTGGAGATTTTAATTTTTAATAACATCTTAAAATGATTTAAAGGAAAGAAACCGAACGGAAATAAAATATGGTGTTTTTATCTCTGAAAAATATTTTATTCTGATAAATGCTAGAGGGGCGGGGCCCCAAAGCTCTCCCTCACGAATCGCCACTAGACAAAACTAAACTGAAACAGTTCTTGTAAAATTCTACGTGAACGTCAAAACGTCTACGATATGGCACGATCTTGCTTGAACCATATATTTTCTGGATTGTAATCGATAAGTAACTTATTTACTTTTAAACGGAGAAAATTTTGGAGCAACTAAAGCGGAAACTTTATGGTGCTATCTCCTCAACTTTTTGTGGCATAATTACTGCTACTGTAATAGATGTACCCATAAGTAATGTTATTTTATCAAATTGTAAAAACATTGTCATCTAGCGTCAAACGTTTAACTTGCTGCCACAAATGCGGATATTGTGGTTTATCCTGGCGGTTTAGATAGCAGAATATGTCAGCGTTGGATTAAAAAAATTAAAAACGATCTTATCGACGATAAGCTAAAGATTAAGCTAACCCCAAAAAAAACATCGAAGCCGCAGGATGTAAAATTTCATGACTCCCAATACTACGGTGTTTAAAACAAGTGAAAAAATATAAAGAGAAGGAATATATGCAGTTCACTTTTGCCTAGATTAGGCAGAGGTCCTCTTCTTCAACAAATTGTTACTGGAGATGAAAAGTGAATGGTGCAATTTTAAGGAATTATTCACTACAAGGTTGTGAATCCTAATGAAATCGTAAGTACTGAATATTATTCTGCTCAAATTGTTAAACTAATCATGGCTTGATTCAAGAACATCCAAGATTGATAATGCAAGACATCAACATGACAAAATCACCCAGGACATGCTGGGTGAGCAAATAGTCAGACTGGAAAGTATTTCCTCGCCCACCGTTTTCTTCATGAAAATAATACTACACGACGACTATCAAAACTTCACTGGACTAATATTTTACTTTAAAATCACCGTCATTATACGGTAAAGCTGGTAATTGGTAATACATTAAAGGTAAAGCTGGATCCACATTAATAAAAATCTGCGTTGTGCGGGGTATGTGGTGAGCGTCAATGTAGACGCTCTGACACATAAAGTCAGAAACAAATATTGTCGTCGCACACCACGCACACGAACCATCTGTTGTCCACCATATAATTCAAATAAATTGTTCCACTAAATTCAACACAGACGCAAAATTTTATTGGTGTGGACCCAGCTTAATAGGAAGTTTATCAGAGATATGGCCAAATATTGTCATAAACAATGAAGATTATATTGTAAATAAAAATTGTATACACATAATAAAATTAATTTTTTTACAATATTTTAAAATGAGAGTACTTTTGGGTACATATCATGTGTATTCAATTATGCTGCATTTTCTCAAACAAAATATATTACTAATAAAAAATACATATGCAAGGTGTAAGGGAAAGTTCTTTTGTAAATTTAACCAGTGATTCTTCATGTCATTTTAAAAAAATAAGTTCCTTTCAAAGGTCAAAAACCTAATGATTTCCGCGAAAAAAATTTAAGTTATTAAATGTCCAATCGGAAAGCTATAAGAATTAACAATTTTAGCAGTATGTGTAAAATCATATTTGGCAAATATTAATTGGTTATTAGTTAACGAATATATTACAAATAAACTAATGAACTTTGTTACAAAACATTAATTAACAATCACATTATATACCAGTCAATATCGATCCATATCACCGGCAACGTCGCAAAGAATTGTATTTGAATATTTCAGTGTAGGTGATTGCGTGCATTTAAGTTAGATTTAAAATTAAAAACATATTCTGTACGCGAATATCACGATATGCTTCGTATTTACGGAATAGCTCTCTACAATTCCGAGTGGGCTAAGCGTATCAATGGATAACGATGCTGAGATAGACCGCTTCCACTCGGCAAATATTTGTCCAAATTACGCACAGACTTTTGGATATGAGTAGTATGGTAGCAACATTTCAAGAATGTGGGTGGTAGCGAGAAATCAGTCCTGAAGTCGAAGAATAAATGTATCTACTAGAAGTACTCGAACAGAGAACTGTTGTGCTAAAAGTATCCCATTGGATTGTACATTTAACACTAAAAGTGTTACTCTACCCTTATCATGTACAAAGGGTACAGCCACTCTTACCAGCTAATTTTTCAGATAGGCAAAAATATTGTAAATGGTCAAAACTAAAGTATTTCACATTTTTTGTTCAATATTTTATCCAAGCAAACAAAGCTTCTTGCATCAGGAATGGGATGGTTGTTAAGTTAATTCAATAGAATGTGTAATTTAAAAAGTGTAATGGTGAGAAATTAGTGCAAGTAATTACAACTTTAACATTAAACGGCGATAATTTCTAAGTTTTTCTTTTTTTTTTGTAACAAAACAAACCAAATTTATACTGAAACATATTGAATAAATGGCTATAAAAATTATATTTTTATATACATTATATATTTATTTTCAAATAAAACCTCAAAATGCCAGTACAATAAAAACTGAATTATTTCGATGAAAATAAAAAATAATCACAACAATCGAAATAATAATTGGCTACATTGTCAATTGTTAAGAAAATTTTTGACCTGTTTTGAAAAGTTCTGACCAGTTTTCCGCGAAAATGGTTGCATTTTGGATGTATATTTTAAATAAATATTTAATCTAAAAAATCGTTGGTTAAATTTACGAAACACACCGAATAAAAATAGACTATACCATATAAAAATATATTACTGTAAAAACAATAATATATTTTATGTGCATTTTTCAAGGTAACTTACTATTAAATTTGCTTGCCTTGTGATGTTTTGCAACTCGACCAGACAGTTTTTTGTCCTCTAATTAAACAAAAAATTCTGTTGAAATAGTCGTTTAATTACTGAAAGTGTAATTCTAATTAATCAGTGAAGTCATTTTCATTGAAAAATAATGTTTTGCTAGATATATTTTTTCTCTTCGATTTTTAATTAATTCACAGAACTGGTAATTAGAATCAAGGTGCAACAACTGACTTAATCATCTCTGAAACGTAATTAAAAACAAACAGGTAATGGTTTTGTGAAAAGTATATGCATCGCATGAAATATTTTACAATTTTTGAATGTGAAAATGGCTGTATCAGTTTTGAGACAGGTTATATAATATGTTTAATGAAGATATCTTATAACTCTAGGATTGAAATAATTTGTCATTTCAATTCAATCAATTGTTTCTGGGATGAATTTAATGGATCTTTCCTCTGCATTAAATACTTAAAACTTCAATCTATGTACTGCATATTTCATAAGTGAAACATATTTCACACTGTTAAAATACAATTTTATCTAATACTCCATTTTAACCGTGTCATTCGTCTTTTGATTTCCCTTGTAAATATTTTAAGGAGCTTCCCTTGAAACTTCACATATTTCAACACTTAATATTGGGTGAAGCAAGTAACACGCATTAATTATTTATAACTTTTATACAAAACAAGACAGATTTTTTATATTTATTTAGTTTTAAAATTTTGTGTTAAATGATTTTTAAAAATTATGTCAAATGTGAGCAATTACCAATGGTGCATTTTGTTCCTTTTTTAACACATTTTTCATTACTGTCAACGTATCTGGGGTTAAGAAAGCGATTTCAGTAGGAACCAGTATACTTGAGTTGCTGTATGGCTTGGGACTTATTTATGTAAACCTTTTTCTTCAAAAATCCGCATAAAAAAATAATCCAGAGCCGTCAAATCAGGAGATCTGAAAAATAAATGTTCTAATCACTTACTATTATCTGCAGACAACAGGAACAATTTGAATATTGTAAGGAAACAAGAGCAAGTCACTTCTCAAGATTCGGCCTAACTCGTTACCGAATGGACGTTTCTGGAGACTCCTTGACACTTTGCTCCACACGTGCAATATTTTCAGGGCTTTGCACTGTTCTTGGACTTCTAATGTGAGGCATATTCCCAACTATTTCGAATTCTTGAAATTACTTGAATAAACGTTATATTTTCGCCTAAATTTACGTTGATATGCAATAATTGAATTATTTTTTTTTATGCAAATTAGAACAGTTTCACAGCATTCTTTTAGTGTGTATATTTTCTATAATAAAACATGCAACGTCTGCAGAACACAATAGCTAAACCCGTACTGTCACTAATATTAGGTGTACAAATAAGTTTTGAGGGATTTACAAAACATGGTGTATTAAATCGCATCAGGCCATCTTGTAATTATATTCATATTAAAGCGTTATCATTTCCCTACAAAAATCAATATGTGTCATTTCGCTGCAGTGTAAACAACATACTTTCTTTGTGCTTTAACCATGTCAAACTTTATGCAAAAAAACACAATTTGCGGAAAGCGCTGTTTTTTTTTTGTTTTAATTTAAAGAAAAGTGCAGCTGATGAACATCGATTGCTGTGTGAAGCATATGGGGAATATGCTCCATTAATAAAAACAAGTAAGTACTGGTTCCGGCGTTTTAAAAGTGGCAATTTAGACACCAATAACAAAGAACGTGAAGGGAGGCTAGTAAAGTTTGAAGACGCTGAGTTGGAGTCGTTATTGGACCAAGATTCATGCCAAACTCAAGAGAAGCTTGCTGAAACTTTGAGAGTGACTCAACAAGCGATTTAAAACCGTCTCAAGGCCATGGGTATGGTGCAAAAACAAGGAAATTGGGTTCCGTATGAACTCAAACCAAGAGACGTCGAACGCCGTTTTTTTCACGCAAAATCTGAAGGATTTCTTGCCTCGAATCGTGGCGTGGGACGAAAAGTGGTTTCACTACGACAATCCAAAGCCATGTATCAACTTCAACAATCAAACCGAATATTCATGGCAATAAGCTAATGCTGTGCATCTGGTGGGATCAGCTCAGAGTGATCAGCTCAGAGTGAAGCTCAAGAGCCCTCAATATGCCAAAAGATATGACAAACTGACCTTTCAGCACGAAACGCTCGGCCACGTAAAAGTCGTCAAGGAAACTTTGGAGGCGTTTCAATGGCATGTCCTACCCCACCCGCCATATTCACCAGACATTGCTCCTTCCGACTACAATTTGACCGTTTGTACGGTCGATGACTCATGGCCTGTCCGAGCAGTACTTCACTTGTTACGACGAAGCCAAAAATTGGGTCGATTCTTGGATCGCCTCAAAAGACGAGGCATTTTTTCAACGCGGAATCCGTATTCTGCCTGAAAGATAGAGAAAAGTCGTAGCTAACGGTAGACAATATTTTGAATAAAATGTATTGTACCAATTTCGCTGAATAAAGTTTCAAAGTTACGAAAAAACCCTCAAAACTTATTTGTACACTCGATATCAGGAAAAAATATGGTATCTTTAATCTGCATTGTTCAAGATCATATAGAATAACCATAGTCATTTTGTGGATGAGTTTATTGGATTCAATATATTTTCGTGCTTTTAAACATTTAAAGCTTCACCCTCTTCACTGGACATTTTATTAGTCTCCTATTGAGAAATATTTTAATCTAATAATATATTTTAAGCCTGCTTTGTTATTATTATTTTGTTTTTTTTTGTAATTGTTTTAATAAAGCTTATTTTCGAAGTTTAGTTATTTTTACAGTTAAAAAGTTACGCCAGTTTACGACCTTGCAGAATGTCTACTCAGAGGTTTCGTGTATTTGATGTTGATTTCGCTATTTGAAATTAAGAATTTCCCCGTGGTAAAGAATATAGAAGTTCAAGCATTAAATAAAATAAACATTGAAATACTTTTAGTTAAATTATATACGGTGCTTGGTGTATCGTTGGAATTAAAATCAAAAATGAAAATCAAAATTAGATGCAAAAAAACTAGATGTCGCTTGCATATAAATTTGATTTTCATAGAACCCTACAACATTACACATTGAAATAAAAAAAAATAATTTGGAGGATATACCAATAACTTATTTTTTAATTCACGTTTCAATGCTGACATTTGGAATTTTTCAAATAAAGAATTAAATAATTAACATAAAAAAACCTGTGGGCCCAATAATGTTTTATGGAGGCCGTGGAAATAACAAAAGACCCCTCCTATCAGCCATTTTCATTTGGAAAACGATGCACCAAACATCCTGCTTATTTTACTTCTGTTTAAATGTCAACAATTGGGCGTATTTTTGGTATTTTTGTGATAAATATCACATGGATATAAATTAAATTAAGTTGGCATTGGACACTTTATGAGGCATCCAAATAATTAGATGAGAAATCTATTCCAGTACATGGAAATTATCTTCTAGCCTGATATGCGATTTATTAAGGGCTCTAGTAATCTCAAACTGAGATCAATTTTTATCAACATATCTATCTGATAGTAATACTAGGTGGGATATTACGCTACCATTTTGTTTTCGCACCATATTTTCCGCATGGTATTTGTGACAGTTTGGGTGTAACTATTATGTAATGCAGATATACAGGTTTTATTTACGTTTTTTACGGAAATATATGCACTAAGAAAACACAGTGGTACTGTTGAACTAAACGTAAATTTTGAATAAAATATCGTAACCATCCGGGAGCTTATGAAACAACGTTTTATCGTTTATTCAAGCAATTCCAAGAATCCAAAACAGTTGGGGATAGGCCCCACATCACAGATCCAAGAAGATCGCTGGAAGCGCTGAAAATATTACCCATGTGAAACAAAGTATGGGCCTCCAGAATGGTGGATTCACTATGTGGTACGCAATTGATAATTTCTCCACGTAGATTACGCCGAATTTTGAGAAGTGACTTGTATTTGTTGCCCTATAAAATTCAAATCAAGACCTGTTACATACAGTTATAAGCGATTAAAATATTTTAATGCCATCATAAATCATTTTCATCAAATTGCCAATTTTCAAGCGAAATTCATTTTAGTGCAACGGATAATTTTTTATGGGGATTTGAAGGAAAAGGTTTACATAAATAAGCCCCAAACCATATTACAATTAAAGGACAATATCCGTGCTAAAATCGTTGCATTAACAAGAGATACGTTGACAAAAGTTATAGAAAATCTGTTAAAAAGAGCACGAAGTTGAATTGCTGATGATAGCTCCAATTTGATAACATATTTTTCAAAAATTACTTAACACAAAATAGACGAAATAAACATATTATAGGAAAAAATGTTTGGTTTCTTTATAAAGTTATAAATCATAAAGTTAAAATAATAGGTAGCGTGATGCTTACCCCAACTAACATTGAAAATTCCAGAATGGAGTTGTACAAAACGATTTTGGTACATGCATTTTATTAACACATCATACAGTGATATAAAGTATATTTTCTTATGGGCCCCACAGTTCACTCACAACATACGTACGTTTAAACGAAAGTCATGAAAAAAAATTAAGAATTTATATGAACAATCATTTCAGAAATGGATTCTAGTAGCAATTGACCAAAAAATCAATAATATTTATCTTGCAATCTAATCCCTGCTAAAACAGTGAGAATATTAAGTTGCGCATTAGGTTGTTAATTTTGCACATATTTGGTTATGAAAATTGGCATTTTATTTACTTTTGGTTCATAACAATATTCGTTTATATTTACTTGATGCAAATTACTGTAGAAAATTATATTCCCACAAAACTATATTTTGCTCTAGTACTTTGAAATGAGAAATGAAGGAAAGCGGCAAGATCATTTCGCGATCTCAACAGATTTTTTGGTAAGAAGGCAATCAACGAATGACAATGTCAGGAATGGTTGACCCGCATCAAATCAGGTGACACCAATTTGGAAGATGACTCAGGAAGAGGCCGATCATTATGAAAAAGAACGAAAAAAAGCCCGTAAAAAAAGACGAAAGCCTTACAACCCTAATATTGGCCGAAGATTTCGTTGTCGACCAATTCACGATCGTTCCTCACTTCAGTAATCCCGATGTGGTATAGAAACTAACTGGATGGATCTCGCGCGAGTTGTCCGATAAAAACAAAGCCGACGGTGCCCAAGTTTTCAAGTAAACGCCATTCCTAAAAAAATCTCATCGCTAGAACTGAGTCTTGGTTATTCTTCAACCGTCAAAAGAAAGGAGGTTTATGCTTCTTTGGGTCAAGCTCTGTAAGAAGGAAATGCGGTGAGTTTAGTGAAATACGAGCGGTATCATCTATTGGAAGATCCTTGCAAATGGCATCTGCTATTACTGGAATGGCAATGGTCTATGCTTTTTTCGACTATGCGAAAAAAAAAAATTAATTATTTTTTTCAATCAGTGATGGCAAATTCCAAAAAACAAAAACCATCATGACAAAAATGGCAAAAAAGAATCCATCAGCCACGTCTCGACATTACAATACGCGTCCACATTTTCAGGGTTGCATAGTCGAATCCATTGCCAATAAGGGATGGTATTTACTCCCTCATCCTCCTTACTCTCCTCCAAAGCTCCTGCGGACTACCAGATCAACCATAAAAAACCTAAATAACCGTGTATCAACTCAATAACTCATGGCTAATAATGAAGTTTACTTTAATAGAATATATATAGTTTTTAATAAAAATATGGTATACATTCTGCCAAAAAAGTATCGGGAATTATCATTTGAAAAGCCCGCTTAAAGGGATTATCAAAATTATTTTTATCGCTAAGTTAACACACTGTCCTCTATACTGACGTGGAGTTTAAACGTCATCTGTCATTTGGTTTGTTTACAGTGCTCGATTTTGTCAGTCCATCTCAAGTGTATTTTTCGATTTTTACAATGGTTAAAAACATCGAAAAAAGAATTTGTCTTAAATTTTGCATTGCAAATGGAATTTCGTGTGCCGTGTTTCGTGAATCGACTTTATCAAAAACATGTGCATATGAGTGGTACACTGCATTCAAAAACGGTCAAGATGTGGTAGAAGATTTGCCTAGCTCTGGTCGGCCAACAACGTCTTCAACTGAAGTTAACATCGCTAAAGTGAAGGAAATGGTGACTGAAAATCGTCATTTAAGTTTGAGAGAGATAGATGCTGATCTTTGCAATTGCTTGCAAATTCGCCAAAAAAGTCCATATTTGTGAAAAGAAAACTTTTGGATTTGAAATCACGACAACGCACCATCTCACAAGGCTATCATTGTGAACGAATTTCTTGCCAAAAACTCAATAAACACCATCGAACAACCACCGTATTCACCGGATATGGCCCCGCCCGACTTTTTTCTCTTTCCAAAACTCAAATTACCCCTTCGAGGCACCCGTTTTCAGTCGATAGAAGACAAAAAGGAATTCGCGGCAAGAACTGAAATCGATTCCGGAAAATGCGTTTAAAAATGTTTTGACTACTGGATTATTCATTAGCATAAGTATATTATTTCGAAAGGGGCCTACTTTGAAGGTGATACAATAAATTTGAATAAATAATACACATTTTGTGTTTTATTGGCTAATTCCCGTTACTTTTTTGACATAATGTATATCATTGCACGTGTACCTACAATCTTAACTGCAATATATTGTTGTTAATAAATATTTATATTTTAAATGCTTGGAAGACAAATATGATATGAACATATCAGATAACAATAACACACAGAAATAAACAGGCAAATATAATAAGCTATTATTATATAACAACCCTGTTTTCTTCAAGGTTGTGGGCCTTTGCCTTTTAACAATATTTCAAATAAACTGAACTGCTTTTAAATATCGATAATGTCGACAGTCAACTCCCTAATTGCTACTCAGTTGTTTTAAGTGTAACTATTTAAATTAAACACTTGGTTAAATAGGTGACATTTCCAATAGCCTTGACAACAAATCGAAACCACTAAAATATTCCAAGTTGTTTTTTAATGTTAATTTACGTAAATCGTCGTAAAATACCTTTTTTTTTTTAAATTTATTTGTGTGGTATAAAATATTCATTAAAATTACTAACATAGGTGGTATCAAGAAGCAAATTAGTTATAAATTTTCAGAATAAATAAGAATTATAAAATAATGTTATGTAAAAATTTATTTTTATGGCTTTTAGTGTAAAACATTTAATAGTTTCAAAATTCTGAGAAAAATTATAAACAAAATATTAAGCTATGCGAGTACCATATACGAGGGTCGTCCTCATGCTATCAATATGCCTAACTGACTGAGTAGAATTTTTGGATTGTATTGACTCCTACTTGATGGAAATTCATTATTAATATTTAAGAAAAATACGTTTTGTCAAAATCTCCACATTATTCTTAATGTTCAATGCATTTCGCTTACACTGTAGCTTCGTCAGAATTGAATATTTACGGTTTTAATGTTCGGAGTTATTCCCGGACATGCAGCATAAAGACACAATAGTATAAGTTAAAAAAATATTAATTGAAAATAATGTCAACTCAGTTATCAGCATGAAAGTCAAAACTTTTCTAACTGTTTGTATGTTTCGGAATTACTTTTCATTTAACAACACCTACAAAAGAAAAGAGGGTTTTATAATGGGCAACCCTTTAAGCTCCTTACTCGCGGAAATATTTATAGACAATATTGAAACGATAATCCACTATAATGAGTAAACAGTTTGTATATTGGTACAGATATGTGGACGATATTTAAGCAAGCTTTGTCTCTGTCACCAACAGGCGTATACAACAAGTGTATTTCTGAAGCATATTATTCAATCCACAAAAATATGAAATTTAGATAGTTGAGTTAGAAGAGAACAACAGTTTAAACTTTCTGGATTTAACAATTTCGCAGATCTTAAATAAACATAGTTTTAAGATACTTAACAAATCGTCTTAAACGGATAAAACAATACATAAAAATTCCTTAGATCCACAACAACATAAATTGGTAGGTGATGATAGCCTTATAAAAAAACTGACAAATATTTCTTTATCATATGCTTTTTTATCATATGCTTTATATTCTATATCATAAGGAACTAAACGCTATCAAACAAATGACATTTAAAAAAGAAAACTATACAGAAATGCTCTCTCTAAAATATATCCAGAAAAAAATGAAAAAAAAAATGAATAATTGGTAAACAAACCAAAAATGTATATATCCGGTGTAAACTAACTATATTATTGTAACTATATTGTTGTCATATTTAAAAACTTAGTATATAGGATAAACTAGGACACCAAACTATAGAATAGGTAGATCTTTCAAAAACAGAATTAAATATCATAAAAGAAGTTTTCTCAATCAAATATAATTCCAATTATACCTCACATCTGTTAAACAAAAATCATTGTTTTAACAGTGATTTCAAAATACTATATGTACAAAGCAGAAGCAAAAAGCTGAACCATAATTATAGTGTTTAAAAATAAGCCGTCTCATAGATGCGGGAAACTCTTCTGAATGGCCAAATAAACCCCAACAAACCGTATTTATTGAATTTGTACAAGTCAAAAATATCATCTGTATGATATATAGCATTTTCTAAAAATATATAATTTATCGCAGATTTTTATTTTTTTTACAGGCATTTAACATGGCTATAAGTAAAAATGAAATAATAAAAAAATTAATCAGTTATTAAAATATTCAATTCTGACGAAGTTGCGAAACGAGTTAAACATTAAGATTAAAGTGGAAATTTTACAAAAAAGGCTTTTTATTAAATATTTAGTAGAATTGTTTATTGCATATGCTCTGTATTTAACTATGTTATAAATACGCCAGCGGCAGCGACCACCGTTAGTACTCTTTCGACAGTTTTGAGATACTATTAATTACCGCTACATTCTGCATTACGTCATACAATTCATTACTTTCGCCAGGCGGTGATACTGATAGGTGAAATTCTTGTAGCTCTCCGGAGAAGCAAGCATATTGATGATATATTTCTGAATCTCACGAAAATCCTCCACAAATTATGGTATAAGGGATATGTTACAATGTCTTTGAACTAGGTTTCAGATCCTGACTGAACTCACAGAAGGCAGATCCATTTAAGTAGAACCCGAATTGGCGAGGACTCGATATTCACGAGGATATTTTAGTCTTCAATGTCGTTAAATCTTCAATTTTTTTCGAATAGCATATTGTTTTGTTTATATATATATATATATATATATATATATATATATATATATATATATATATATATATATATATATATATATATATATATATATACATCTATATGGGTGGTATGGTATATAACTGTTGAGCGGTATAATAGGGATGACAGATTGGTTGATTTTGCTGAAGGACAAAAAGTTTATATAATGAATTAGTTCTATAAGAAAAATATCAGCAGAAAATAGATATGGAAAAGTCCATCTGGACTCACAAGTGAAATTGATTACATCATGACCAACGATAAAACAATATTTTGAAATTGTTGTCCTTAACAATTGCTGTCCTTAACAATTTTAATAATGGAAATGATCACCAAATGGTATGAGCACAACTTAGGATTAACTGTCGAAGGGAGAATGAAAAAATGGTAACGTCAAAGAAGGGCAAAGCGGATTCTGGGAAACTGTTGGAGAGGGGTCACTGTCCCTGATTTTCAGATTCCTTGTTCCTGTCGAACCGCTTTGATATGTTACAAGACAAGAGATGGAAAATTCAGTCCAATATGAAGAAATCACCAACAATGTGCTTGAAATAGCTTATTCAATAGCACCAGATATTAAATCCACTTTCGGGTAGAAGAAATTCATATATTAAAAATACTTCAGATTTTTTAGATATAATTTCGAACATTAAAATTACTAACCAAAATTTTTTATGGTTAGTTTTGGCGTGGTGAGTTTATTTACTAATGTACCAGTTGATAAATCACTTTTAATAGTTAGAAAGACATTAGAACATGATACAACATTAAAAGACCGTACTAAACTACAATACTATTTTGGAATTATTAACTCTGTGCTTAAAAAACACATATTTTCAATCAGAAAATGATTATTATCAACAATATTTCAGATGGATTCTTCTCTTTCTCCTTTGATCAGTAATATCTTTATGGAGAAACTCGCGAATGACATATTAAATAAATCTCTTAAAAATCCATTAATATGGCTTAGATATGTTGATGATATTTTTGCTATATGGCAACATAGCATTGACGATCTAAATATGTTTTTAGAAGATATAAATTCTCGAGAGCCTACAATTAAGTTTACTTTAGAGATGGAGAAGGAGAATAAATTGCCATTCCTCGACACTTTAATATTAAAACAAAACAACACATTAAAAACTACATTTTACAGAAAACCGACAAACACAGATAGGTATCTCAATTTCTTTTCCAATCACTCAAAATCGGTCAAAATAAAAGTAATTAAAAGTTTATATAACACAGCAAAACTTGTTTCTACCGACAGTGATACACTACAAAAAGAAACAAATCACATAAAAGATATTTTAATAAATAACAATTACCCAAAAAATTTTCTAGATAAATCGTTTAAAACTTTTGGTACCAGACAAAACAGACAAGTTATTAATAACAATAATAATAACTCTCAAACAATTAAGCTCACACAATTAAACACGATGCCTTTCCTGTTTTTTAATTCTGGCTGATAATTGTTTTTGAATGAAGGTTGTCACGCACCGTGGTACCTAGATCTTCGGCTACTATGGCCTTTATTTCCTCTCTATCAGTGCTTGAATGAAAACCTGAGCAATTCCGGTCTTCGAAGGCAAAACCTCCACGCCTGAACCGACCAAACCACTTTTGCACCAAGATCTACCCAGCAGAAACTTCTCCGTAAACAGCACAAATCAAATGGAAAATTCCTATGAATTTTTTGGAAAACCCGTATAGATGAAATCTATAAATTTTCAATAAATATAATCTACAATATGATGTCAATAAATATAATCTACAAATAAAATCGGTTGGGCATAAATGTAACCCTTTTCCAATATAAAAATGAATCAATTCATACTTACTCTTATGAGCGCCACCAAGTTTCTTTAATGCGGCTTCCTGGTGGTTGTCGAGTTTTACCATTCGATTTACCAAGAGAAAGCTGGAAATATCAGCAGATAGTGTTTTGAGGTGATTGGTACTGATTAATACCTCCAAGTATGTAAGATAAAATATATTTCTCGCCGGATTTATAGAAAAGGACAAAATACTATAATTTAAGGTCGAAATAAGTACTTAGTCGAATGATTATTGGCCGATGTAGTAGGCCTGTGGGAAGTAAATTATTCGCCGTCAGGGCTGCAATTCGTACCATCCATTCATATTAGTACACTGTACCAGTTGCATTAAATTGTACAAATGGGACTTGCGTATACTGGACTGTACTCAACCATCTTTGAGTCTTCTATGAGGAGGCTGACGAATAGTGACTTCCTTACGTGCCGGTCAAACATGAAACTAAAGAGAAGAAAAAGGGGGCTTTTGGTTGCTCTTTTTCTCTTTAAATTCGTCTTCGAGAGATGAGTACACCTAGATATTTCCGAACCAACACTTAAATGATCACGCACGTAAGTCGCTGACCAAAATATTGTTCCGCAAGAAAAAAAAATGGATCGTAACAACTTTTTACTTTGTAATGTTGTAATCTACGATTTACAATATACTCCAGAAATAATTCCAGGCTGTAATCAAATGCGGTAAAGGAGAGGAAAAATGAAGGAAGACCTAAGTCCTACGTAAGCCCTTGTCCTATTACATTAGTTATAGAAAGCTTCTTATTTAGGCCCTGTGGCAGTTCGTGGGTTTTTAAAGTGGGAGGGCGGAGAAGAAAATAGTGCTGCTGAAAAATGTTTCCTCCTTTTTACTTTTCATGCTATTGAAACTCTATAAAGGAGGTGAACCAGGAAAACAGTAAAATTTTATATTGTTACTACTTACAAGCATATTTTACGATGGCTTGTTGCGCATATAAAGGAATGAATAAGTAGGTACTGGTTTCCTGAAGAATAAACCATTCAAACAGTTTATTGTAACTGCAAATCAATAGAGACAATTCGAATAAGTTCATGAGAAGTTCGAAAAGTTTTAAAAAAATCAAAGTTTTATGATAAAAAAAAATTGTAGATATTTTTGTAGGTGAATAGCACCTCGCCATTATTAACACCACCAATATTAGCTGTTTTAAATCAGACACTTTTATGTTTGCAATTAAAAGTTGATTATTTTTATTTAAAAAGTACTACTCAGTGTATACACACGTAGCAAATCCCAAATCAAAACAGTATCAAACAAGTACAAAACAAGTATTCGGGAGGCGAACGAAATATGCTACGCGAGACATATAAAACGCTCCATACCTGTCAAATCAGCTTTTAAATCGCAGAGAATCTACGTCCATATCGTCTGTTTTAGAAAGCAGTTAAACAAGCAAAAAGCAGTTAAATGAGATAAGATGACGTGGTGTACGGGCGCTAGAACTAAACGTCCGACCAACGAGAGGATGGAATTTTTATCCGCATTATTTGATGTGATGGGTCGACAGACGTTCTCCTACATTTAAAGATTTTAATATTTATTAATATCTTAAAATTAGTTAAAGGAAAAAAACTGAACTGAAATAAAACATGGTGTTTAGCTTTGAAAAATTGTTTACTGTTATAAATGCTGGAGGGGCGGCGCCCCAACATCCTCCCTCACAAGCCGCTACTGTTGAGGCCTACAGTTTGATTATTAATTAATAAATTACTTAAAGGGTCACCCTAATCCTGTATTTTTTATATACCAAATACGGAATATTCAAATCACTGTGCCCTTTAGCATGCAGTTTATGTAAATTGTCTTCAAAAAATCAAAATTTTCCATATTTTAATTATACGACTCTCAAGACAATATTCCCATTGACGCAGCGGGGTATTATGGGTGAGAAAATAAACGTCAGCATTTATAATTAACGTACTGAAAATATAGTACCGTACATCAATATGCATTCGTTAGATGTTTTTGTTCATAACCCATAAAATTATAAACAATCGATCATAATTATATGGTATATTTCAAAGAGATTCTCATAGTGTTGCTTCCTAGAAAGGCAATGTATAATGTGAATGGTGTGTGATATTTACCAGCTTCTGTTCATTTCTTTTCATGGAACTTATTACTAGTATAAATAGGATTATAAAATATATAGCGGGACTACGAGTGAGTGTATTTTATGGCATTTTCAAGTTAATATTACAAAATAATTAGTCTCTTATATAAATATAATATACTGTTTTATAAATTATTTTCGTGGTTAACGAAATCATTTTTTAAATATTCTATTGATACTGGAATAATAGATAAAGGCGACGAGAAAAATATAAGGAGATTAAAAAAATTATGAATAAAAGAATAATTAATAAATGCCCAATATTAATGTAGATCTTCTTTACGAAGTTTTTGAAGCCAATCCTTATATCGTTTATAGATTATCTATTAAACTTATTGTTTTACAGTTATCCATGAAAAGCCATACTATATTACCTTTACATCGAAACTTAACAGATGTGACATGGATCAGCACGATTTCACGTCAATTCAAGATAAGCACCGTGTTGATGTTAGCCAAAAATTGCTTTCAAAATTCCACTAGACAAATATTTTATCTCTTGAAAAGTAATGGTTTTAATCATAATATAAAATTAGTTCAATTGATCATCAATTCATCTTTTTGGAGGTTTGCCGCGTGCTCTAGAACCCTCCATCCATCCTTCAGCTTTCTAGGTTACTAGAAGAAGGTTAATAGTTCCCTGCATTCAATATAGCCGAAGAATTTTAGTGTTCGTTCATGAATAACACAAATCTTTTTTTGAGGTAACATTGATAAAAATAGGTGCATATATATATATATATATATATATATATATATATATATATATATATATATATATATATATATATCTCTATAAATATATATATATATATATATATATATATATATATATATATATATATATATATATATATATATATATATATACTATAATATATATATATATATATATATATATATAAATATATATATATATATATATATATATATATATATATATATATATATATATATATATATATATATATATATATATATATATATATATATATATATATATATATATATATATATATATATATATATATATATATATATATATATATACATATATATATCTATATATATATATATATATATATATATATATATATATATATATATATATATATATATATATATATATATATATGTCTAACCTTGAATAAGTACCAGATATAACAGGTACGAATAGTAAAGTTGCCTTGTGGAAAAAAATTAAAAGCAAAGATAGTTCACCCGTGCTTCACGTAGGTGCTTTGCGATACCAAAGTTATTGCCGTCATCAGTTGGGCTCAATCTGAAGGCCTGGAGAGCAAATAAAGGAACGACTAAAACCATGACTTACAGCTATGCCATTGTTCTGTAAAGAGTCGCAACAGTCAGACTGTGCGAGACCATTCGTGGCTCATCTAACCTTGGGTAGGTACCAAGTATATACGAAAAATGGTGAAGTGGGCTCGTGTATGGAGTAATAATCCCTATAAAAGATATTACTGGAGGGGTAACAATACCCTTTTATAAGATGTACGCTTCTTTTTATTTATATACTATATATAGTATATTCCAAGATATCGATACAGCCGAACTTTAACAACCAGTATCACTCAAGAAATCACAACTCAAACATGGCATATGCAAACATAATTTATTAGTTTCTCATTTCGTATCTAATCGATTTTGCCAAATTAATTATACTTAATATTGAAATATAAAACACATTCAAAATAGAACGTATTTATTTTAAAATTCATATACTGAGATTATAGTCTATTCAGTCGTATTACAAAATAAATTACATGGAATATATTGTGTTTGATATATAGTTGTCACTTGTATCTATTTTCGGTTAATGAATTGTCCAGCATTATAAATGCAAATAATATCCAATAAACAAGCAAGCAATTTGTAATCAATTAATTGACCGGCGTAAGTAATAAGGACTATTCTTATTTTTATTTCCGTCATTTTATAGATAATTATTATTCGGTGAATTAACGGAAATAGTTGGTTTTAATTAAATATACACATGTAGATAACAAATCCGCATTCTGTTGACTAAGTTTTATTCAGTGCGCCTCCAACTTACGTGTTCCAAATTCCGGAAAATTCACAGCGATGGCAAACGTATAACCATATCCTTCATTGTAAGTTCGGAGTGGTATCTTTTTTCTTGAGTATCTTGACATCTGGACAACTCAAGACAGTATTCGTTAAGGAATTATAAATGATATTAGTATTGAAGGTTGGATAATATTGGGATTATTGGGACAATTCGGGATAAGGGGGTGCTGATTGATTGAATCGAATGATATACTAGTGGATTTACGATTCACTCGATTCCCGTACATATCGATTCAAGTTTTATTCTTCCACTTCTTTTCCGGTTTCTTTCTTATTTATTTGTTTTTAACATTTGTACAGAACACGAGTAGTAGTACATAGCAAGGAAGGCGGCTTATAATTATTTAACAAGTAATATACTACACCAAAGAAAAATACAAGAGCTTGTGGTACATACATATGAAAAATAAATACAATTGTTACATAAGTTTTAACTCTTGATTTAAAAATATCAAAAAAATTACACGCACTAGCCTAACAGTTCAATATATTAGGTCATCAACTTAATGCTCAGCCTTGACTACATTTGATAGTTATTTATGAAAAACGTAATACATCTTTCGAAGTAATCTGCGTCAGTTTCAATACATTTTCATCACCTTTCATGCAACTGTCGAATAACAGATCGAAAAAAAATTGGTTGTTTTGCCGTAAAAAACTTATTGAGGCTTTTTTCAAATCCTTCAAGATATGTGAAGCGCTTATTAACCATGTGATGTTGCAAGGATTGGAAGAGATGAATATGCAACGGAACCTGAAAAATACACCGGAAGCGATAAAATCTCCATACCTAACTCAGTGGTCGTTTTCTGAGTATTTCTTACAGTATGTGACATGGCGTTTTCTTGAAGCAAAATAAATTCCCTTTTTCTTTGGCCAGTATAAAGTTTTTTTTAGACTGATGTTATTACGAATCTGTTGCAGCAAAAGTGCTTGTTTGACCAGATTGCAGCTACTTTATAAAGCACGATGCTCGGCATCATCTTTCTAGCGCGTATATTTAGTTTTGAGGTGTTGTCTTGCCAGAATGAACCATCGATTTATCCAAAGAGGCGAAAATCCCTTTGGGTTATACTGGTCTACAAAATTCACACTGTTTTTGTTACACGAAAACGTCTATCTAATTAAATAGTACTATGGCCATCTAATAAGAATAT
This sequence comes from Cosmopolites sordidus, assembly GCA_031761425.1. Taxonomy (NCBI): domain Eukaryota; kingdom Metazoa; phylum Arthropoda; class Insecta; order Coleoptera; family Curculionidae; genus Cosmopolites; species Cosmopolites sordidus. The sequence goes on from JARFXV010002048.1 coordinate 130,194, forward strand.
ATCAATACAAAATTAAAACGTGTCATAATATATATATATATATATATATATATATATATATATATATATATATATATATATATATATATATATATATATATATATATATATATATATATATATATATATATATATATATGTATATATATATATATATATATATATATATATATATATATATATATATATATATATATATATATATGTTTATGTATACAATTATCAACAAGGAAAAAATCCAGATGTGAGTTCAGGATATGTATCTTCAAGAACATATAGCACCCTTTAATCTTTATAATTTGTTGCCCTGTGGTAACCCAAAAATGTTTTTACGACATTAACAAAAGATTTTCAGGTAGGTTTTTCGAAATTATTCAGTTTTTGCTGAAAGCTGTTATCCTTCATTACTTCCCTTATTTTTGCGTCGCTTATTTTTGGGAATTTCTCGCTTTTACAAATTTTGGCCGAGTTTTATCTGCAAGGATTGTAAAAGTACATCTTCAGAGTTCACTAGAGGTGTACTTTTAACATTCTTCTGTTCTGGAGAAAGTGACTTACGCTTGTACTGCACTTTATTTATATAGTGATTTTGTCTGTCTCTACTGTCTCATTCGCAAATAAAACAGCAATGTTTTGTGTAACCAAGCTACAGTCCAAGCAAAAGAGAATGTGTTTAAAATGTCCACAAATTTTTCAGGAGTATTAACTGTATTCAATTTTTTCCAGAAGGTATTTCATATTTTCGTAGGTTTCTTTCATATTAGATCAAAAACGACGTTATTCAAACATAAACGCGTATATGAAGTGAAATTGAATATGTAGCTATCACAAAAAACTGATGTTTACTGGAAAAAAAATATCATTGTTTTTGTGATGAGACAGAAACAGTGTTTATCAGTGCTATCGAGGAGAATCTACTTTTTGTCACAGGTTACAATCTTATGCAGGAAGTTCTGTTTTTTAATCCGGAGAGCAATGATACAAAAACATTAAAGCTTCTAGTCATATTTTTAGCTGTTAGTTCATAGGGGACCCAATGACTCTCCTTTCGATTATCCTCTGCATTTAGAAATGACTTACTGTCTTACTCCAAGTTCCTGTCTGAGCTCTAGTAGAGAACGACAAGGATTTTCTTTCAGAAGTTCTTCCAATTATTCATCCTCCACTTTTTGACTGCCCTGGATATTCTGCAAAATTTAAGTTAAATTCTCCACTTCGGAATTGCTCAAAACAACTTCACACAAATATCATACGAAATAGCATTATATTACAAAACCACAGGAATTTGTTCTGTGCTTCTGCGGAATTTTTCTCCAGTTAAAAGTCAAAAAGAAGACCGAATATTAGACTTTGTTTTTGGAACGAGAACGCGTCCACAGCTGTTTTTTCAGACCACAGTACACTCGTATCTTATACCTCATATTGATGTTGGAAGATAGCGCATTAAAATAACTGTGCAACGGGAAAAAATCTGATTCCAATAGGTTCTGAAGTCGATGAAAGTTAAAAGCAGAGAATTCAATTGGGAACTTTATTACATTTATGCAATATTTCAGTTTCAATTTTTACTTCAAATAGACCATGTTCAAATATGATTTTCTTATAACCTATTAATTTGATTGCTATAAAAAAATATTTAATTTTGCAAAAAAACAATTGAAAATCTAATGGCCATCTCGCGTATTGTCAGGTAAAGGAAAGCCGATGTGTTTGAGAGAAGATTTTGACACTCAGCAGCATTTAATGACTTTAGTCGTTAATTTCTTCATTAAAATTTCCTTAAAACTACTATTATTGTTAAGCGTTCTGAATATTCTGAATTTACAAGTAGTGTTTATTGATTTGTTTTTATTTTAGTCACGTCAAATATTAATTAATAATGATCAACTAATGAAACCATAAACTATCTATAACTCTTAAAATTAAACGCAGTTGAAAAGTATGTTAATTGAATATCAAATACGAAAAATTATTCGCCTAACACAGATATAATATTATTACCAAATAATTGCAGATAGGACCAAATAATTTTGATATTTGTCAAATATAATTCGTTATAGTTTTCAGTTTCGCTTGAGTTTCAGATATATGTATTTAATTGCTAGTTTGTGGACTTAATCTGCTTAGACGTGATGAATTTACTCAATTTCACTTGAAATTATACATCTCTTTCATTTCGACGGTCAAATGTCGCCGTCTAAATTTAAAAACATTAATTAAAAATGAATGCTCGGTGCGCCCAAAAATCACGGCCACGTTAGGGCGGTTAGGGCGACCAAGTCTGCTACGTTTTACAAGTTGTTTTGAGTATAAAAAAGTTCTTTACTCGATGGATACGGGCGACGTTTGTTAACAATCGACCAAAGATGCATTCAAAGGAATACTTGTCGAGAATGTTTAGAATTATTTAAAAGGGATTCTGTTGAGGTTCTTGGGCGTTTCATAACAATAGATGAAACATCAATTCTTCGTTAGGCCAAACGACGCAGCAATCCAAACAGTGGATAGCAGCGCGTGAAAGTGCAATTGAAAAGGGTACAATCTACAAAACAAGTAATGTTTACAATTTTCTGAGATTTTTGTGGTGTGATGCTCACCACAAGTGAGGTGACTACGCGTCAAAAAGCAAAAATCGATATATATTGCTTTACTTCTGAACCAATTGAAGACTGTCGTTTAAACTCAACGTTTACATCTGGTTAAAAAGTGCTCTTTCACCACAATAATTCACTTGCAGACACATTTTGGGTTATTATTGCAAAACTTCATAACTTACGCTGCCTTGGGCTTCCACATGTACCATAATCAACAACTGTGGTTACCAGCCAACAAAGGTTCACTTTTGATTGAACCGGTGATTTTGCAGAGTTGAAGAAATCACTTTGCTCTAGTGGTATAAAAACGTTGTAAATATATTGAATTCCAAGGTTAATATGTTGAAAAACAAAAATAACACTGGTCAACAGTGACTTCGTTACCCTTGATATGGGAGTGGTTCTTAGATGATTTTATATTAACAATTACAGGACTAAAAATGATTTTCCAAAATTGGCTCTAGTTTTTTAAATAATCGTCATTTCCATATAGGGCAATATGTATGTTTGAGATATATTTAAAGTGTTGTTTTTAATATGCCTAGTTTAGTGAAAATCTATTATTCTATTATTCTATTAAAGTACTTATTTTAATTTTATAAGTAAAAAAGGCAATAAAAATAGAAAAGAGGGAAAAAGTATATTACACCTCAGAAAACCACCTCTTATAAGACTTCTTATGGGATTCTTGAGAACAACCTCTTTGTAAAGACCAATAGCAATCTGCTCTCATATGTTTATCACATCTGCCTTGATATCTCTCCTCCATGACTTTTATATTTTTCTGAAAATGTTATCCCTGCTCCTCGCTAAAATCTTCCAGGTTATCGGGAAGTCTGTCCAGATAACTGTGGAGTGCATTTTTATGCTTCTGAAACCCATAAGTTTCTTATATCGTTTTGACAATATCTTCATAATTTCACGCTCTATTGTTACTTATAACAGATTCGAAACTTTTCCAGGTTTCAGCTTCCACAGCAGTTATGACTTTTATAAAGTTCGCATTTTTAACTACTATTCAAATTTGACGGCCGTCAAAAATTCCAGCTTTAACTGTTTCATACTAAACTTAGGAAATGCTCTGCAGATATAATCAAAACTTTTTCCTTTCTTATCCAATGCTTTTACAAACTGTTTCACGATACCCAATTTAATATGGAGTGACGGAAGTGTAATTTTGTCATAATCATTTATTCAGTAATGGCTTATTTGCCTCATTAGGTAACAATAGGTTACTTATAGTTAAGGATTCTCACAAATGCCACAACTTTTGTTCTCTGTGATTTTGTTTTGCTCAACTGTCGCAGAAACAAGTGAAGCAAGGGTCTTTTGTGTATCTACTTTGCTAACCTAGTGAAAAAAATTACCACTTTTAAATCCAGACAACTGACCATTGATGTTGGTAGTAATTGATTTTTTCAAGAACTAACAGTTTCTAATGTGCTATAAAACACATTTTAAACTTCTTTTCGAACTATCTATAAAGAACCGCCAATTAGTAGATTTATATTCATATAAACCCATGCCTAGAAGTAACTTTGCAATGCTGTTACACTAGATAAGCTCTTCGTCCTCAATAAAATCCGGTAAACTATTTTCCCTTAATTCTATAAACTGTTATTAATACTTCTGGCTGCAATAAATTATTTTCCTTTAGCCTTGGCGCTGACAATTTCGATGCCTGTTTTGATAAATTCAGATCTCATATTAAATCACTGGGTTCAATTTCAGAAAACATCCGTGGCGCTGACGAGCCTTTTACATATTTACTTCAACTTGTACTTATAGATAGAGTCCAAAAACGCTGTTGCTTCTGACGGCATACGCTCCAGCTGTGAGGCGTAAATAGACGGAGGAAGTTTTTCGTTGTGAAATACAGGGCATATTACAGATTCTAAAAATGGATATTGCCATTTTTATGTCGATTGAAGCCTTTGACATCTACTACGCAAAAATAGCAATCATCGAAATGATTTTGGGGCTCCTTCCAGATCATAGGAATACCGACATTGAACGCTGACCGTTCTTCTTTCTTCCACAAGTGCAAAGATTCAACACAAGATTTACAAACCTTCTAAGGAACCCATGGCTTATCCTGTTTTTCAATTTGTAGTCAGAAATAAGCGATATAAACCTCCTTCATGATGTCGGTGATATTTCCTCTCTGTTTTACCCACCACAGATGTAGTAGAATACAGGTTGATATCGGCATTCTCTTCGCGAGGAACTCATCATTCTATGGACAATTTGTATTATAAAAATCATTAAACAAAATATATATTAAATTTTAGACATAATGTGTCAGCAACTTATCAAAATGAACGTTGTACGTCCATCGAACTTGTCAAAAAACTGAATACTTAGGCGTATTACTAGGGGTGGGGGCGTAAGGAAAACTAAGGTCACGTGGACAATCGCGTGATATGTAGATGCATGAAATTAATACATATTAATCGTGTTCTAACTTGTAACAGGGTTAAAAATTTGAATATTATTACGACTTCCAGATATAACATGCTACAATAACAAAAACTTTTGTTTTTAACCCGAGAATTTTTCAAACGACCCACAGCAGCCTCTCGGATTAAGTATTCCCAACTAGCAACGATCATCATTATCATTTATTAGAAACTGAGAAATTGTTATTTAGAAACAAAAATGTGGCAATAAAATTAAAAACAACGTTTTGATTTTGAATTTCAAATGCAATTGTTAGTATACAATACCCACAGTGGGAATATTCATCGAGCTACTCAAGGTTTTTAAGAGTGTAATTTAAAATTCTATTGGTAATTTTTTTTCCGTTTTGCGTTGTTTGTTATAACAAGGAATAGCCTATAAAATGTTAACACATTTTTGCCATCATAGATCAATTTCTATTGGGACCTTCGGTGTGAAACACTAAACTCGAAGAGATTTACCACTAAACACCAAATCACTTTTTTTATAAACTTCTCAACGCGCGTTTCGCTAACCATGTTACCATCATCAGGAGATGATTTTGATGCGCCGACCATTGATTTATAGAACACTTCGCACTGAACAAGTACTTTATTGGTAAACGTTTTTTTAAGAACAATTCGTGGCTACTTTCTAGCTACCTTCCAGTAACGTAAAATATTTTTAATAGCATGTTCAGCCAGAACCTGAAAACATCCAAAATCCATAAAGAAATGTTTAAACAAATGGGTTCTAAGCGTATCTGTAAATCTAGCGCCTTACTTAGGGACATATTACGGATAGTTTGAGCTTTGAAGCGAACCACTAGTTTTAGAATTAAATTTTTATGGAACAATACTACTTTTCCAACTATTTTACATTACAGTCTTATATATATCCGGTTTCTTTAAAGTGTGATATGAATAATTAATATTTGACAAAATGTGGAGCATGTGAATTTGACAACTATCTATTTCAGATATTTACTGGCATTAAAAAGCGGAACAACAAATCTGCACATGGATCAGAGAACAAACAAAAGTTTGTGACAAGGCTATATAGCGAGGTGATATATAAAGACAGGTGGATCAGGGCAATCCTGGAGTAAATACCGCTTGATCACAAATGTCCACGAAGAAAAGCGAAAGCAAGATGGACTGATGATATTATTAAGTAGTGTTGTATATATATATATATATATATATATATATATATATATATATATATATATATATATATATATATATATATATATATATATATATCGTTTGTGTCCCGTTTGTTGGGAACGTGCAGACGTTTCGCCAAGATCACACTTGGCATTCTCAATGCTTGTCTGAAGACTGAAAAGTGACAAGCATTGAGAATGCCAAGTGTGACCTTGGTCTGCACGTTCCCAACAAACGATTATCAGGGCAGATGTGATCAACATATGAGAGCAGATTGCTCTTGGTCTTTACAAAGAGGTTGTTCTCAAGAATCCCATAAGAAGTCTTATAAGAGGTGTTTTTTTGAGGTGTAATATACTTTTTCCCTCTTTTTTATTTTTATTGCCTTTTTTACTAATAGAATAATAGATTTTCACTAAACTAGGCATATTAAAAACAACAGTTTAAATATATCTCAAACATACCTATTGCCCTATATGGAAATGACGATTATTTAAAAAACTAGAGCCAATTTTGGAAAATCATTTTTAGTCCTGTAATTGTTAATATAAAATCATCTAAGAACCACTCCCATATCAAGGGTAACGAAGTCACTATTGACCAGTGTTATTTTTGTTTTTCAACGTATTAACCTTGGAATTCAATATATTTACAACGTTTTTATACCACTAGTGCAAAGTGATTTCTTCAACTCTGCAAAATCAATGGTTCAATCAAAAGTGAACCTTTGTTGGCTGGTAGCCAAAGTAGTTGATTATGGTACATGTGGAAGCCCAAGGCAGCGTAAGTTATGAAGTTTTGCAATAATAACCCAAAATGAAGTGAATTATTGTGGTGAAAGAGCACTTTTTAACCAGATGTAAACGTTGAGTTTAAACGACAGTCTTCAATTGGTCCAGAAGTAAAGCAATATATATAGATTTTTGCTTTTTGACGCGTAGTCACCTCACTTGTGGTGAGCATCACACCACAAAAATCTCAGAAAATTGTAAACATGACTTGTTTTGTAAATTGTACCCTTTTCAATTGCACTTTCACGCGCTGCTACCCACTGTTTGGATTGCTGCGTCGTTTGGCCTAACGAAGAATTGATGTTTCATCTATTGTTATGAAACGCCCAAGAACCTCAACAGAATCCCTTTTAAATAATTCTAAACATTCTTGACAAGTATTCCTTTGAATGCATCTTTGGTCGACTGTTAACAAACGTCGCCCGTATCCATCGAGTAAAGAACTTTTTTATACTCAAAACAACTTGTAAAACGTGCAGACGGAGGTCACACTTGGCATTCTCAATGCTTGTCTGAGACTTTTCAGTCTTCAGACAAGCATTGAGAATGCCCAGTGTGATCTTGGCGAAACGTCTGCACGTTCCCAACAAACGGGACACAAACGATCGGATGTACTCCCGGACTAATAGCCTAGCGTATTCTTCCACCCGCGAAACACTACGAACTAACATATATATCTACATATAACTACATATAACTAACATTAACACATATAACACATCAGCCAGCAGCTGATGATTAAAATAAGAGGATTTAGCCTGAAGTGAAACTAAATTTTCGAAAAATGGAGGTAATTTAAAAATGGTTGAAGTTACCAGGTTTAAAATCGGGATAATTGGGTATTCAAAGGCGACAAATGCGAATTTGGTACTGCTTGAGCCCAGTTCCTAGAAGGCGCTTGCTACCTCGTGATGAATTAACTTTCTCATTTTTTTTTCCTTATAAGGCTGGGAATATTTTGACTAAAAATAGAGCAAAGCCATAATCCCACGTTCCTAAAAAAAAGATACCCTTGGTCAATATCGGTATCCCACGCCGTTGGCGAGATATTCGTGTTCGAATATTCCATTGCACATATTGTCGATGGCTGAAAAATCTGCAATTCACAAAGTGTGGCTTGTATACGAGGAAAAAAACATATTAAGATGTCAAAAATACAACGGACTTTATTTAAAATAACAATTTTTGAAATTTACTTCAATAAGTGTTGAAAGTGTCTACCATTTACCTCAATACACTTTCGCAGGATCTTTACTAAATGACGCCTCACATTTGAGAAAATATTTTCTTCATTTCTAATAACATTGACCGCTTGTCGAATTTTTTTCGACAAAAACATCTAGACTCAAATTAAAGTCTAACGGATTAATATCTGGGCTACGAGGTGGCCAAGGAAACTCACCACCGCGCCCAATCCATCGATGTGGAAAATGTTGATTCAAATGATTTCACACTGCAACAGTAAAATGCGCTGGCACTCCATCTTGCATGAACCACATATCTTGTCTTAAGTTTAGAGGAATACCGTCCAAAAGGTTTAATAAATTATTTTCTAAAAACTGCACATATTGATCTCCATTCGGTCTTTGCAAAAACGTAAATGGGCCGAAAAATTGTCGATAATGTCGCATCAAATGTTAATTGAGAAATCGTGCTAGTGCGGTTGTTTTATGTAGTAGCTTTTGACAAAATTCTGATCTAGCCGGCAAATCTTGTGGCAATAAATTTTGAACAGGCGAAAAATGGTAGAGAAACAATTTTTCTTTATAGAGAACTCTTGAAATGGTAGATTTGCTAATTTCTGTAGATGTCTCCAAATACCTAGTGCTTAGTTCAGGATTTTCCCCGATACTAACGAAAATATCCTCTTCTTGTTATATTATACGTTTCAGCCGTCCACCAGGATTAACTAGGCTCAAGCTAGTACCAAATTCGGATCTGTCGCCTTTGAAAACCCAACTACCCTGATTTTGAAACTGATATCTTCTACCGTTTTAAAATTATCTCAATTTTACGAAAATTTAGTTTCCCTTTCAATACCCTGTATCGTTTTAATGACTAACATTTGCCAACCCTTTTATTGACTAAATCCTCTTATTTTAATGTCTACTATCACCAGCTGCTCTATGGGGGATAAGTTATGGGTCTATATATATATATATATATATATATATATATATATATATATATATATATATATATATATATATATATATATATATATATATATATGTATATATATGCAATGTCGAATTTCTTTGGGCTGCGTCCAATGAAACAACAGTAGTTGAGTGTCATCATACATCCAACTGTTGGGTTCCACAATCTCATGTGGAACACACAACAACCTGTGTCCCCGCCTTAATGAGCATTTTTGTTGGCTGATGACTGGAGACGAGCCCCTTGTGTGAAGCATGTGTAGGAACCCTGAAGAGTCTAAACATCAAGAGACGAAACATATGCCCTCCAGTTGAAGGGATGGGTGGGGCTCGTCTCCAGTCATCAACCAACAAAAATGCTCATATATATATATATATATATATATATATATATATATATATATATATATATATATATATATATATATGGCGACCTGTTTTTTGATATTTGGGTATAGGTCAAAAGAGGTCAAACCTAATATATACAGTAAATGTTTCAACTATTCGTACATCAATAAGCAACATTTTTAGAGAATGCTTGCCTATTATTCCCCGGTTATCGTTTAATCTTCGAACTTAGCCCCGGATAATAAAAAAAACTGAAATATTTTTTAATGAGGCCTAAGTTTAAAAATATCTCCAAATTTAGACGATTTAAAGTGAATGAAAATTATTTATAGAAACCCCTAATACATCATTATTAACTATTTAACAGTGCAGTAAACATTGGTACGAGAATTTTTTGTATATTTTTTAACCAAAGACCATGTTAAAATGAAGAAGCTAGTTTACATCTTGGTTTTTTTATTTACATTTCATTCAGTTTTTTTTTACGTAAACATAATATAATTTGATATGGGAAATACTAATTTAATAATGTTTTATTTCTCTTACAGGTAAATTCGTTGTTCCATCCGTTAGAATTCAATATATTTTCAAAAGATATCCGACAATTGGTGACAATTTAATTTGGGTACAAGCTGTTATCAATGAAAGAAATATACATTCCATAATACAACAGCATTGGAAAAGGTAAATATATTGATTTCGTAGCACATTCAATTTAACCTGGAACTTCCAATGAATTCTCAAACATACTGATATAAAAATGAGAACATCCGGTATATTTCAGAATTTTAATATATTTTTATATATTTTATATTATAATTATTTATCAGGTTAAGGGTACAAAATTATAAAACTTTTATAAAGGTTGGGTCAACAATGATTTATTTATTTTTATTATCTGATATTATAAGATGTATTAGTTTTGCTTTAAACTTGTAATCATTTAGTGCATTTATTATCATTCTATTCGATACTTTACCGTGCTTACATTAAGGGAAGCTAGAAAATTAAATCACCATAGTAAGTTTGAGAAAGGAAGGCAGTATTGTCATTACATGAAATTACCAATAGGCTCAACAGAGTTGCCTACAGGGAGTATATATCTGTTCTCCAACTTGCGTTCAAGAAGCCTAAGATGTCCTAGGAATACAGGACATAGAATAAAGACTTCAGGAAAGGGAGAATTACGTATTAAAATGCATTACCTGAAATTACCTTTAAAGCCTTCAAAATTAGTCCGGCATGTGGAACAAAACACCCGTCTTTACAAAACAAATCATTATAATTTTTCGAGCGTAAATCACTCGTCCTGAAAAATTAACAAATTGCTATAAACAAGTCAAGATTGCGGAAAAGCTCATTTTACCCGCTACCATTGATATAGTCAATGTGATGATAAGTTCGCAAGAAGTAAAAAAGTTGAATACTACTTACTATACTACACTACCACTTTCAAATGACGCAATATCGAGACCATGGCCAGTGATGGCCAATAATGTTTAAGATCAAATAATTGAAAAGGTTAAATCAAATGAGTTTTTTGCTGTTCAGTTCCACGATCCAACAGACGTGTTGAACTTTTTGTCCGATGCGAATGTGAGGGGTTAGTTAAAGAAAATATGCTCAAATCATCAATGGTCGTGCAACTAGCGAAGGACTCTTTAAAGATGTGAATATGATGCAACATCATATATATCATCATGTATATTGATGCAACACAAAACGAAAACTTGGACTTTAACAAATGCATTGCGGAATGTACTGGGCACAAAAGCGATAACGGGGAAGAACAGTGGTGTGATAGTAAAATTAATTTTACTTTCTTAACAGAAATGCTCTTGTTACAAATAATATGCCAGATAACTTACAAAATGTTTTGTCAGAAGCAGTAAAAATTGTTAATTTTATTAAAAACTGACCATTGCAGATTATATTGCTTTCCAGATTGTGCGAAGAAATGGGTGCCAAATTCGACTCATCCATTTACGGAAGCCTAGTAACGAGAGCTTCGAAAACATTGATTCTTTCGCTACTTCTTACTTATGCGAAAAAAGCTTTGATTCTATAGTGGTTTTAAAAATCATATACAAAAATGGTCTTTTATCACTGAAAAATAATTTGGTCATGTGTGTTTGCAATGATGATCCAGGTATATTCGCATTAAATTATTATTTCAAACAACTTTGCCTATTACTTTATTTAATTTTTTTTTTTAATTATCTGATAATATTCCATTTTCTAACATTTGTTTTTAAATTAAAATAGTTTAATAAAAGGATGTTCCGTATACGGGTCTTATTTTTGAACACATTACTAGCCTTTATATTCCTGAAAACAACCCCCAAGTTGAGAAACGATGTCTTAAATGAATTGAGGTTATTTATTATGTATTGGGTTGTCCAAAAAGTTCCTTGAGGTTTTACCCATTTAAACAAAATCGGTGTTGAACTAGTAATATTTATTTACATATTATTAATTCCTGTGATATTTATAATGTTTACGTTCAGATTCGTTTTGATTTAACCTCGGTTTATCAAGTTGATTCAAATGGAAAATATCGTTCTATAACTTCCATTTACACCATATTAAGCTTCTTTATTTCAAAAGGGGTATGAACACTATAAAAACAAAAACAATATATGTGCTGCAGGAACAGGAAAGTGGTCGTGTTTCATCATGACAATGCACAACCATATCTTTCAATCAAGATCCAGCAAAAACTATTCCATCTTTCTCATCGGATATCGCACCCTTGGATTATCATCCATTCCCTCCATATGTCCGTATTCTTACCCATTCGTTAGGATGTCTGTTAATTGGTTTCACCCCAGACATTCTTGCTTTATCTCTTTGAGCTTTTCGATCGATAATTCTAGGTGTGAATGTTTTGTAAAGGTATTACTATATGCCTCGCAATTTTTTGGAAATGTCTTTAAATACGTAATATATTATATATGTAATTCTTCATAATATCTCAGCGTCTTGATTATAATTTTTCATTGTGATATTGTGTCCTAGATATATGTTGTAGGATGTAACTTTTCAAGTAGTTTATTATGTAATTTTATTGATTTTTTTTGTTTTGGTTTTCCATATTTTTGTTTTTGTGGCATTTATTGTAAGACCTACTTTCCTGGATTCTTCATACGCTTTAACTGTTCTTCATCTGTCGCTATTAAAATCAAATTATCTGCGTATCCTAGTTGATTTAAATATTTTCCATTAATTTAAATCATTAGTTGTGACCATTATAATCTAATACCATATAAAATATTTTCTGTGGCATAAAATCAGTCTTACACCTTCTTTTATTCTAATTTTCTCTGTGATATTTGCATTTACAAATATCCGATCGTCAATTGAATTTCGTTTTGGAAATATGCAGTCATGTCGCCAAGGTTAAAGAGATTCTTAATTCTTTGACTTGCGCACACATATGTCTTTGTGTTTACAAAACGACATTCAATTAACTTATATATATATATATATATATATATATATATATATATATATATATATATATATATATATATATATATCTATATATATATATATATATATATATATATATATATATATATATATATATATATATATATATATATATTATCATTATTATTATTATTATTTTTCACGTATGGGCCCTGGTGGACCACGCGAAGTACAGTTAGAGGCGTTTGTTGCTGTGAGCCTTCCTTTGCGCCCATACTAATTTCATTCTTTCGCTATCAGGTTTTTTCCTTTCGTCAGACCAAGTTGTTCCAGTCTTCCTACATTTTTCTCTTTAGCCAACCTTCCAAACGTTAACCTTGTGTCTGAAACAGCATCTATCCTGAATTTCACTTTGTGTAGTATTTGCTGATCGTAGGTCCTCTTTAATTGCAATCCATTTAAATTTTTCTACTTTAGCTCTACTCCTATTTTCATAAAATTCGACTATTTGTCTAGTTAGCCTACTCGGATTAATCCGTTTTATGTGTCCGTAAAACTTAAGTCTTCTTTTTCTCATATCGCTATGTATATCTGTGTATTGTTTGATTTCTTGGTTTTCTCGAAGTCGGTATGTTGTGCAATTTATTTGTTTGGGGCCTATGATTTTTCTTTTCTTCTTTTCAATGTCCTCGATGTCTCTTTCTCTCAGTTTTGTGTTTTTAGATATGCATTTTTTGTTGTAAATATTTTGTGTAAGTCTCAATGCTGTTTCCATTTTTGGATATCTACCCTTATTGGCCACTTTTTCCAGCCCACTTTCCATGATTATTTCACCCAAATATTTGAATTGAGAGTCTGATGTTACCATATTTTGTTTTTAGAAATGGTATTATTAGTCTGTTGCAGGTCATGTATTGTGTCTTTTGAAAGGAAATTTGGAGTCTTACCTTTTCTGCTGTTTCTTTTAGGATTTCAATCTGTTTTTGTGCCGTTAATATATCTTGAGTCAAAATTGCTAGATCATCAGCAAACGCAAGAGAATCCATTTTGATGTTGGTTCTCCCCAGTTTAATGGGCTGGTCAATATTCAGGGCCGACATTTTTTCACACCACTCCTGTATTTCGTAGGGTCGAACTTTGGTATTAGCAGTCTCTTTTGAATACGTTTTTGGGGTTTTAAGCTATATTTGATTCTACTCAAGTTGTGATCCGTGTCTATGGTAGCTCCTCTCCTGAATTGAACATTTAAAATCTCTTTATAATTGGGGTACGAAATGGCAACATGGTCAATTTGAAATTCACCCATGTACGTGTTTGGCCACCTCCAGGTCTTTTGTTTTTTATTTTCTTCTTAAAATGGGTTGACATTACATACATTATACTATATATATTACGAACATAGTTCAACCAATCTTCTACCATTATGGTTAGTCCATTTATGACCGGAAAACTGCCGACTGTTTTCCTGCACTTTCTTTCTTTCCCTAGTTAGGCGTTAAAATCACCCAATAGGATTTTTACGTGGTTAGAGGAAATTTTAGAAATAGTCTTTTTCAGAATTTCCCAGGATTTATTTACTTTTTTAGGATTAGATTTATTTTCTTCGTTAACTGGGAGGTGTGTATTGATATATATATATATATATATATATATATATATATATATATATATATATATATATATATATATATATATATTAGAGTAATTTGCTATGAGTTCTGTTATGCTTGTTCTTTCTATTATGTAATGTCTATCTATGTAAGTTGTATTTTCTTGATTTTCTTGAGAGCCTTTTCCTAATCTACAAAATGCAATATTAACATTAAGTTATAATCATTGCATTATCTAATAGCCATTTTATAGTGTCAAGATGGCCATTGGTGAAGTATCCCACGCTGCAGCTTACTTGTTCTGTACGTTGATATTCGTCTGTTAGTATATTTGTTAGTAATTTATATATGATAGATAACAAACTAAATATATACACTAACAAACACCAACTAAATACTATTCAGTACAGTAGCATTTGGTTAAAACTACATCTATCCTCCTATATAATCCAAATAAAAAGAGAACTTTACACTAAAATGAATAGAAATTAATTTTGTAATCATCCAAATAGTGAGGAGACCCGCGGTGCGATATCGACCAAGCCAGCTGACACACAAACCATTCTACCGCTACGACATTTTTCTATTAACGGTAAAACAACGGTCATTGATAACCATTGCTGAAGGCGATAAATAAGCCTAACCTCTGTTTACCGCTGTTTTACTTTAAAAACGAAATGTTTGAAGAGAAAGCACCGAATGCCGACCTATGATTAGTACGTTGTTCGTTATCTCAAAAAAAAACACAAATTTATCAGTTTAACTGAGCTGCTGATCGCATGAGAAAATAATAGAAAACAAATATTGTTTTAAACATTTTTACACTTCCGCTTTCCGATACATGTTTTAGTTATTTTATTTGGTCACGGCTGCATAAACAAATATTAGTTTAGTTTACTGTAGTTGGTACATTTTGTGATGGAAAAACTAATGTAGTGATGAAATCAGTTCATACTCATACGTAAAGAATATAAAACACACAAGAATTCAAGAATGAATTAGCAAATTAATGAGTACAGTAAATAGTGAATAGATCCTAAGAAGAATAGATAAAAAGCAGTATAACTAAGAAGCATATGTGGACATACGAATAATCGAACAACGACGAGCTACAGACACGTTAACAGATATGTGATTAGTGCAGTAAATAGAAGGAATATTAAAACTAATCTGGCGTAAATATGGAGTGGAGCTCGATTAGTACATTAAGGGTAGAGGGATATATATACATGTTTTAAGGGGATAAGCTGTTTAAAGATGAAAGGGAGGGACTATATCAGAGGAAAATAGGAGGAGATACACATAAATTTGAAAAGAGAATTAGAGTGATGAGAGTACACAATGGACGAGAGGTCCCTAGGGAGTCCATGTCGTTGCGTAAGCGCCGATAGTGAGGGGCACTCTAGCACGACATGATAAACATATAGAGGAGCATACTAAAGAAGAATTACTGCTTATTAGATGTTCATGTGAGAAGGATAATGCCCGATACTTATCCTGGTCCATTTTACTAAAATGTCACGCTTACTAAATGTGAAATTTGCAGAGGGATGGCATTTAAAGAATTTCGGTTTGATGGTATATTGCTTCGACCAATTACACATAATGTCTCCGTTGAACTAGACAAGTCTTGGATAGTTAGTGAGTTGAGGAAGAAAATGGGCAAGATAAGGAGATCGTCTTTTAGAGCCATTTTGGAGCTAAAAATCAACTCATTCATTATCCAATATACCTATATAGCCAGGGATTCAGAGGAAATGTATTGCTGACCCTAGATGAGGAAAGGGATGTTAACAACCAGAGGCGAGGATAAAGGAGAATCAAGGGATTTGAGGAAACTCAAGAAGTCAGAGCAGATAAGCCAATGGATGGGAGATGGGGGAGAGTATATGAAATGGCCTCCCTAATCGCTAAGAGTTTGGCAAAGAAGATGCTATTCCAAGAGTGAATAATCTGAAAATAATAGAATTAGGAAACAACCCTCTAATATATATGTAATTAAATTGACCATGATCTCTCAATGCATGCACTATATGAATGTTGTGTGAAACGTACTTCAAATCTTGCAAAATGTGTCGTACTCCTATCCCTGTTCGAAAGTTTCAAAGAAACATCATGATGAAGAGCAGAACACCGTGTATTACATTGAGTAGCGGTATTGCCTCCCTCTATGTATGCAGGCGTACGTTGCCCCCCTCTATGTATGCAGGCGTACGTACAGTTCTTTCTCTATCAGAATGCTTCTTTTTTAGTGTAAAAATAAGTTTTTCAAAGTTTTTGATCCATAACCACACAATACGGGATCATTACGATTAATATTGAATCGGCGAAGAAGCATCCATTGAAATATCAACTGATTGATATAAAATGTATGTCCTCTATAATAGGAGTAACATAGTGTATCATATTTTATACACCATTTATAGTCTATAAGACTTTAACGCTTTATAGTTATAATTAAAAATAAAGATCTAATCAAAATGTTTATTTCTAGTATTTTTTAGTACAATCTAGCCATTAATATATTGAAAAATTCCGAGAATATCTAATCTTGTATTGAATATTAAATATGTTTTAATAAAATAATAGTGGTGCCCCGACAAACTTTCTAAAGATAGTCAATGCACAATATATCTAACTATTTAAATTTATTTAAATAATTGAATGTTAATAAATATTTTTTAATCTCCTTTCAAATCTTGCGTTAGAGAGTAGTTTGAAAAATTGTTAGTTTGAACATATCAAGGCAAAATATTTTTTATGTGCATATGACATAGGCATATATGTGAATTTATATCAAGTTACTCTGCAAAGTGTTTTTCTGGTCGTTCTAAAGTTGTCGTCCTTTCAAATTAAGCGGTTTCTTTAATTTTTGAATAAAACACAGAATTTGCATTGATTTCAAAAAACTTTTTATTGATAATTGAAGCATAGTGTATGACATTTAAACACGAAAGACAATAACTGCTAAATGGCCACCTCTTACAGCTCCACAGACGTTCCCTCTTTTTTCTCAAAATTTTGGATACCATTTTGGCATAATCGTGGCTCTATCTCATCAATGACTCGAATAATTTTATGGTTTAGTTCAGGAATCGATTGTGGATTGTTCTGACAGACCTGGCTTTTCACGTAACCCCAAGGAAAATAGTTCAACGATGTCATATTACATGATATTGGTGGCCAGTTAACATTACCGTTTCTTACAATAACTCGTCCCGGAAATTTTTCTCTTAATAAATCAGTTGTTTCATAGCAGAGTGAGCTTCCAGATCTTTGAGATTAATATCATTCAATTCAGTCTACAAAAAATCCAGTTATAATCTCACGATATCTAACACCATTCATAGTTGTGACTCGTTTACTATGTAATGTTAATTATTAATGTAATTTTGTTTATTAGCATAGCCACCAATATAAAAATGCGCTTCATCTGAAAAGATGATTTTTTGAGAAAAATCATCTGCTTGTTTTTTGATCCAACTGACAAATGCCCGGCGGTTTGATTGATCGAATAACTTTAGTTTTCATGTTATTTGAACTTTATATACCTTCAGAGCTAAACTATTTCGTAAAATACGCCATGTTGTGCATTAGGTCCAAATTGTCGACTAATGAAAATTTCTGGGTCTTCAGCAACACTTTCACGTACCAAATCAATGTACTTTTGTGAACGGCCACTATGACTATATTGTGTTACTCTTTAATCTTCCACCAAACCATTTTCTTGAAATTTTTGAACAATTCGATTGATACTGTTTTCAAATGGGCGATTGTGCAAACCGTAAATATTCCGTTTTCATTTTCATGAAATAATTCGACAATGATAACGCGTTGTTGTATTGTGTACGACTCAATTTTTATAAACGTCATGCATTACACTTCTGAAAAGATACTAGACCTAGGCAAATTCACAACATCTGTGTTTTATTCAAGAATGGTTTCTAAAATGGATCCATCTCGATAATATATTCTAATAAGGAATTTAAAGCCGAAAAATGTAAAAATAACTCTTTAAATAAACTGAAAGAATCGAGGAAGGACTCGATTTGCATGTAAATAATAATTGATAATTTCCAAATGTGAGAATAACATATCACATATTATTGTTTGACGACACACGTTACACCAGGCCACAGGAGAATTAACTACATCTCTTTGTCGATTTCGTAGCCTCTACTACTCATCAAGTGAGTGAGTTCAGGTGGATTTCGAAATTCATACAGACGATGCATGGCTATTCTCTATTCCAAGAGCAGTAATAAGTATTAATCTAATTTTCCCAAAACTGCTTCGGCATTACGGCGTTACTAGCATTAGTATGATGGACAAACCAAAGTTCGTCTCTGTCAGTACTTGTTTGTACTGACTTGTCTGTATTGGTATCTCATGTATTAGATATATCCGTAAGTAGTGTCGTATATTATTCGTAAATAAAGCATAATCGTTTTTGCAACTAAAAAATGTAATTTTATTTAAGAGTTCATACAGTTTTAATCGACAATATTAACATCCTTATTGAGAATCTTCGATAAACAAATATCTGAAAAACTATCTATCCCCTTTTTGTAAAATGAGAATGATTGTGAAGTAAAATATTTTTCGAATGCAGTTTTGATAGTTGTCATAGTAAGAATTTTTCTCACGAAGAAAAACAAATGTTTTATAGATCTGAAAAATTGATAATCTGAGGGTGCGGCTTGAGGAGAATATGTTGGGTAAAGAAGTACTTTCCAACTTAACTATTTAATTTTTTCTTAGGTGATTCTAGTACAGTGAGGGCTTGATTGTAATGTTGCGGAGTAAAACATTTTCGATGAATCAGTCTTGAACGGTTTTGAATCAAATCCTTGTTTAGTGCATGAGGCTCAGGACAATAATATTCAGCAGTTTTAGTTTTATTAAGATTCGGAACGTCATAGTGAATAACTACTGTAAAACCCTATCATACTGACGGCAACACAAAAAGAAAGTCAATAGTGTTGCCAGACCGAGCGCTATGCCACCAATCTCATTACTTAACTTATGCAAAGCATTTAACCAATAATTAGTAATATCGTTTAACTGACATTAAAATCTACAGTATTATATGTGCAATATCATAAAAAGGAAATTGTTTTTAAGATGGCAGATATCTGTTTAGGTAAGGCAAATATCTACCTACTTATGTTTATATAAAAATATAATCGTGCTTAAAAAACAATAGAATAAGATTTACTAAACAGGAATATGCCACTTAAGCGAAAAACACTTGTAGGAGGAAAATTTAGATATTATAATGAAGAAAATTCGAATGACAAAACTGGATTGCAAACATCGGGAGGAAGGTAGTTTGCGTAAGATGGTATGGCGGGACTGCATTATGATTAATGCAGCCCAGGAAATACAGTGGGTGAGTTTCTGTTGAGGAACAGCATTGTTTAAGTTTATAATTATTAACCTACGCTGGCTTAGTTACAATTATGGCATATCTTATTATGCTATGAAAAGGAAACCCATAAGAACAAGGTCTTTAAACAATTATGTCATGTTTAATTTTAATTGTTTTTGATTACTTTATAAAATACTCATATATGAAAATATGCGATAAGGAATTATTGTGTTGTATTGTATTTTTTATTAAACCAATAATGGCCTAGAAATATAACACAAAGCCTAGAAATATAACTAAAAGTATCAAAAATTATTAGATAAGGATATAATTTCACTTCAAAAACCATGAAACCATTCGAATAGATAGAAACACTGCATAAATATTAGGACTGCATGCATCTTAAACTCTCTAAACTCTTGCTTCTTTCCCAAATTATATATCCAAATCTAAATTATATATATATATATATATATATATATATATATATATATATATATATATATATATACAGGGTGATGCAGAAGAAAAGCATTTAAATGCATTCACACGTTTTTTTGTAAAGAGAGGGATGACCATCTCGCCTGACATAGGTCCCATTTGCAAATAGGCTCCGCAAAAGTTCAAAAATGATACGAAAAGCTGAAAATATTACAAGTGTGGAGGATTCTCCAGAAACGTAATGCCCAACTGGGAATTTATCCACGCAGTTTACTTATAAGATGCAAATTGTTCGAGACCTCTTGTCTAAAAACAACAACAAGCGATTGGAATACTGTAATGTATCCATCAAATGGAAATGACAACATTCGATAAAAAATCTCTAAAAAACTTTTTATTCCCTTTTGTAAAATACAAAATAGTGATTAGTGATTCATTGATTAGTGATAGTGATTGCGAAATAAAATATTCTTTCTGTGCAATTTTTTATAGTTGTTACTTTTTTTTCATACTTCTTTCTTTAATAATTTCTATAGTTTCGGATAGCATTTTGGTTATTGACGAATGCTCATAAAAAAAGTTCGTCGGTTTCGCCAGGATACACAGAGACGACCAATATAAGCAATAATTGGATAGAGCAAGATCTAGCAAGTCGTGAGAGAGAGAACTTTGCAGCCCAATTTGAGAGATAACGTTAGTTCAGTTTGTGACATAGGGTCGAGTATTATCATGCTATAAAATTCCTCACTTCATTCCACTCACAGTTTGACGTTCTGAGTTGTTGTTGTTGAACGAATTCCGCAATCACTTTGGTCAATATTTAGTACCTTAACATCACTTTCTTGTATAAATATGTGGCTTCGTAGTTGTAATTGTATAGCCTTGTGTTACAAAGTTTTCCCCAAAACGGCACTAGTTATGTCCATAATTTTCAGCAGAATTTAATAGTCAAATTAAAATAGTGCCTCAAACACTGCTTAAAAGTTTACAAGTTTCTTTATATTTATAAAAATAAACTTCATATCAAAAAACGCATCATATCAACATTTTTCAAAATATTTAAACATCTGCATTTAATTAACTTAATCTGCAACTCTGTTTATTTTATAATTCATGAAACTTGGTCGGGGATAAAGCAAAATAAAAAACATTCTTTTCATAAAGAATAGTCGATTGTTTATGGGCTTTTGGGATACGATACGGAAACTATGTCTTTTTATTTAATTTATGATCTATTGTTAGGTGTGAAGAATAGTTCGAAGAACAGAAACCAGGCAAGAATTATAATAAAACTATTATTACTTTTGTGAAATAGATTCTAGAAAAATCAACTGCATATTAAAACAAATTTCTCTTTTCGATAGGCTACATTTTCATTTAAACAAGTGGCTAAATAAACAAAATTGCTGTGTATGGCAAATTCAAGAGACAATATTTACCATCTCGGATATCATTAAAGTTATTTGTGTTGTTTACAATCGAGAAGGGCTATGGATATATATGTTTTCGAAGAAGAAACTTTTTGAAACTTTTCGACATTGTATTTGTATCATATGAATCTGATGAGATTTATATGATGCAATTACAGTGTCACCAATCAACAAGATAGTAAAAGTTCAATACACTGTACAAAAGTTCAAAATTAATTAATGTATTTTATCTTTATAAAGAGTTTTCCAATAATAGTTTCGGAACTTTGAACTGTAATAGCGGCAAAGCTGTTTGAAATGTAAACATAACTCAGAGACTGTTGTGTTCAGTACATTTCAATTCACCATGGAAATATACACGATTCAACAGCGCGTAGGAAATAGAAGTTGGAAAACCACTACTTTGGAGAAAAAATAATCTTTTCCGACAAAGCGCAATTCTGGCTTAATGGGTTTGTAAAAAAAAAAAAAGATAACTGCAGGATTTGGACCGATGAATATCCAATGAATATCAAAGTGATTTAAGTGTTACATCTTCGTCCTCAGAAAGTCAATATTTGGAGCTGTTTTTTGTGACTGAAAGTGTGATATGGCCTTTTTTTAGAATGATGACGGAAATCGTGTTAGTGTTAATGATGAACGTTATATATCGCTACATACTAGCAGAATATGTTTGGTTGTAACTGATAAACGTGGATATGGACAATGTTGTCTTTCAACAGGATGGTGCAACTTATCATACATCTCACCGGACAATCAATTTATTGCAAGAAGAGAAGATTATTTTTTGTGGGGATATGTTAAATTTCTGGTTAGCAGACACAAACCCCGAACAATTCATGACCTTAAACAAAAACATTCAGGCCACTATTGAAAGTATACCACGCGTGAAAGAATAATCCAAAGTGTGCGTGGAAGAATAATCCAAAATTAGGTCTCCAAAAATAGGATATTTGAAAAACATTATTTTCAAAAAAAAAAAACTTAATGTTACTATTTGTTCTTCGAGACAAAATAAAATTACATAAAACTACTTAAAACTACCTAAAACTAACAAAATTAACAGTTGTATGTAACAGTGTATTTATCAATGTGCCTCAGTTTAAAGTTCTGACATTCTTATTGGACAACCCTGTATTAAACAGAAAATTAACTGTACATATATTAGGGTCTCTTAAACATTTCTCAAGTTAATTGGTGTTAAAAGAGGAACAATAATAAGCTAAAAAAATATCTTTTATGAAATCAAAAGGCAACGTTTGTTATTCTTGAGAAAAAACAAAATCGTTCATGAATTATCGAAGGATCGTCTAATTTTGTTATTTAAATCCCATTGAAGCTTTGTGGAAATACCTGGATTGAATAACAGATTCAAAAACATAACTGAGAGTTTAATGAAATAAACATACGATGCGTTCATGTGTACATTATATCACGTATTTATTTACAAAAAACATCTTGAAATTATGTATCATGAACAGGGCAGTACAAAAAATAGCCAGTTGAAGGAAATGATAACAAATATTAATCTTTCTAAAAATTTATCAAATAATGTAAAGTAGTGGAATTAAATTTTGTTTTAATTTTGTGTTTTAGTATTATGACTATACCAGGGTTGTTCGAAACGTTCTCGGCCTGACAAAGAAAATAGAATACATTTAAATATGATTAATTATTCACCGTATTTCAATACATTTAGATCAACCCAATCGTTGGAACTCAATCGTTCCAAACTTATAATAGATTGAGTAAAATACGTTTGACCGTTAGGCTGGCATCTCCTGTAACCATCCGAGGAGAAACCAGATTTGCGTACTGCATTTCAACAGCCACGACTGTAATATCTGACAAGGAATGTCCAGTCACTCATGACAGTTTGGAGCTACTAAAACTAGATACCTTCTGAGAGGATTTCTACGTTGAACATTCGTCGTTCGCTGTAACAAAACACAAAACCAAGATATGATAGGAGGGATATAGCTGGTCGGATATGAGGCGGTATGCTGATCGGGTTTATCGTTAACTGATGACCGTGATTAGGAACCCACGTTAAATTATAGGTCCAGTCGCTAAATAGCCTTTGTTGATAATGCACCTCTAGTCCTAATTTTTTTTACCTGTCCTTATTTCTTTATTCTAATCATTACTTTTCTATAATACGATCTTTCTACCACTGCAAAATTAAGAATTTTCTCAACTATCATCTCACCATTTAAAGTGAATCTTCATTAAGCAAGCCAAAAAGCCCTTCGGGTTTGAAAAAATACAAATCAGTGGCAGTTGAATCCGACATATACGGTTTCTGTAAAAGTATTTGAAAGCGTAGGTCATAAAGTTTTCCATTAATAATACGAGATCTATGTGTAGGCGCATTTTTATTTTGTTGACGATTAAGCCTTCCCCTTGAAGACTTGTCTAACGAGGTCTTATCCTAAAAGACGGATTCAAGGAAATATTAAGGCTTCATATTCAAATACTTGAATTTCACGTTGTCATTTGACTTTCACGTGCCAGAATGTGGCTTTGGTATCAGTGCTGTATGATTTTGAATTGTATTAAAACATATAGAAACCGGCAAATGTCGTTCATATTGTTTAATCAGTTTATACTTTACATAATTATATTTTACTAGAGTGCACTTTTTAATAACATTTCGGAAAGAGAAAATAATAGACATGAAAGAATTCCTAATTTAAATGTATCAAAATCAAATAACCGTTTCCCAAAGCATACTGAAATTGTACGAAAAGTTTTTTCTCGGTATTTTTCCACAAATAAAATTTAGTTATATTTATGTTTAGTTATAATATTTAATGTAGGAATAAATTAAATTACATAACGGTTACTACGTTCACTTGTAAATCCTGTATTTTCGGCTACATAATTCGATTCCTGATCAATCACCATTGTCTTTATAGAGCGAGTTCTGCTTATTCCATAAAAAAATTCGTTTTTGGATCTCTGAAATCAATACTTCTTTGGTGCGATATCAACGACAACTGCAGGCAGAAACAAACAATTTGTTTTTTAAAACACAGCGTGCGATGCGGTGACGCAAAATCGTGCCAAACACACGCATTTCTTTTCTAATCCGGACAATCCAATTATTCGGTTAAGGTTTTAAACTGGGTCCACACCAATACAATTTTGTGTGTGTGTTGAATTTACTGGAACAATTTATTTGAATTATCTGGCGGACAACAGATGGTTCGTATGCGTACTGTGCGGCAACAATATTTGTGTGTGACCTTGTGAGTCAGAGCGTCCACATTGCCGCGCACGCCGACTACATACAACACATACAGCCCGCACAACGCAAATTTGTATTGATGTGTACCCAGCTTTAAGCTTGGTCCACACCAATACAATTTTGCGTGTGTGTTGAATTTACTGGAACGATCTGTTTGAATTATTTGTTGGAAAACAAATCGTGTTCGCGCTGTGCGGCTGTGTGGCGTGGCGTGGTTCGTGTGCGTGCTGTGCGGCGACAATATTTCTGTGTGACTTTGTGTGTCAGAGCGTCTATATTGTCGCGCAGGCACACTACATGCAATACATACAGCCCACACAACGCAGATTTGTATTGATGTGGACCCAGCGTTATAGGTTGCATCGCACACATCGCAGATATCGTATTTACCTAGGATATAGCGTAATAAAAATCTTACACCTTAAATCTCGATGAAAGATCTAAGGTACATTTTTGGAATATTCTTGATGACAATTGATACCACATTTAAATAATTCAACATAAAATAAATTCCTAAGTTTAAATACATCACTAGTCACTTGAGATTCAGGATTAAATGAAGGCTCTGTATATATCGCACATTTACTACAACATTTTGGATGGTACATATATCAGATGTGCTTATACCAGGTGTGGCGGTTAATAATTCTTAATGTTTTAAGAGATGAAGCTGGAAACAAGAGTCGGTTTATAATCGCATCTCTTATGTAATTTTATTGCTACAACAGTACCTTTCAAAACACCATTGATGTTTAAATGATTTCGAGTTAGCAAGTCGAGTTATTCAATCAAAAGAAAAACGCGAGTAAAGCCGTCTTATACTTGTGGAAACTTACGGTGACAATGACCCAATACAAGACGCTTGTGGGCGTTGGTTTACATGATTCAAAAGTGGTGATTTCGACTTGAAAGACAAAGAACGCCCAGATCAAGTGAAAAAATTTGATCTCACAGATTCCGATTTACAAGCATTGTTAGATGACGATATTTAAACTCAACAACAAATGGGAGAGGTTAAACGTTGGTCACCGAACCATTTGTGTTCGTCTGTATACCATGGGAAAGATCCAGAAGGCAAGAATTTAGGTGCCACATCATCTATCATCTAAACGATAGATAGATGGAAAAGCGAAAAACGGTATGCGATGTTTTGCTTCCTCGACATGAAAGAAAACTTTTTTTGTATCGCATCATAACTGGAGATGAAAAATGGATATATGTAGAGAACCCAAAATGCAGAAAATCATGTGTTGGCCCAGGGCAATCATCAACTGCACTCTGAAATAGGTGGTCTTTCAATAGCCTGTCTCTGTTGAGCGGATTCTCTGTTCCGGGGTCGTAAAACCCTCTAGAAGAATATCAGAAAAATCAGCCCAAGCATGACTTGGCTAGCAAACCTACGTACCTCTGTCGGAAGGGCAAGGCGCGAAAACGTCCGCTCACCTGAAGATTTGGAGTTAGACTGTCTTGGCCTGGTCCTAACGATACAGGAGCTCCTTCATTTAAAATTTCACCCGAAACAAACCTACCTACCCTAACAATGGGTTCCAAGACACGGAAAAGTGATTTTACAGCAGAACAACGCCCCATCACACAGCGAAAGCGGTCGGAGACACCATTTCTGCCGGGTTGTTTCCGAAAACCACTTTTCATTAATGTCTAAGGTATTTTCCATGAAAAACTTCAACAATTAGAGTCGAAAAAATGGCTTGATGACTGGACTATCTCAAAAGATACGGTTTTTCTTAGAGGACATCCACAAATCTCTAACAATTTGTGAATGTCTTCCAAATTAAACGTATTTTTTTTAAGAAAAAAATTATTAACCACTACACCTGGTAATTTAATAATAATTTGATATAACTCTATTTTAGGATAAGGTTAAAATAAGGCGAGTTGAAATAATTATTACTGCGTATAGAGATTGATGGCGAGGAATGATGAACACGATTTATACAAATCACGGGCAATAAAAACAATATCAAGTTAAACAAGACAAAAAACAAACAAGCCAATTATAAAAAGATACACTGGTTTGTTGACTGACAAGATTATTAATGGATCAGGTGCATTCCTTAAAGAAACCAATCAAACACAGGGTCAAATTGATCGTTGTCCACCTATTTGTTTGGTGGAACAGGTTAATGGTGAACGGGAAATTCTAAAACTGGTCTTCAGTAATATATTAGAATAACTTGTAATGGGTCAGGCGTGTCCGTAAATCATTTACATAAATAATCGTGTTCTAAGAAGAATTCGACCGACGGAATTGCAATATGATTCGATTGGATAAACCGCGAAGAGGAATTATGAATATATCAAGTAACGATGAGGTCATTTAACCACTTACTAGGTGAAATGGAGGATAAGAGTTGCAGTAATAAGCGGGTAAGCTTAAATAGGATGTGCTGTGCTATAGAGTGTGTAAACAGCTAATTATTTCTGCTAGAATACGATCTTAGGGGCTGTAACCTAGTTTTTGAAAGATACGAATATATGTAAAAAAGGTGAATAATAGAAATTAGGATTAAAAAACGGAAAACTCATTCAGCTACACCCAAAACGTAGCAAAACCGGTTTATGATCTTGAGCCGTCATCAGTCGGGCTCCAGCTGAACGTACGGGTAGCGGATGAAGTTTTTCCTGTTATTCACTATTATTTCCACTTGTTCTTCATTGCTTATTACAATAACTTCAGTTTATTCGACTCGATAATATTCCTTTGTAAACCCTTTTCGGTGACAGCTATCGTGACAGTAAGTCGCCAGCATATATTAATTCTACTGTCCTGTCATTTTGTATAGTTCTGTTCTTGCTATTTTTAAAGCGTTTACACATAATTTATGTATTATGTCCATTAGTAGTATGAATAGTAGCGCGCTTAATACACTTCGTTTCCCTACTACGAAATACCTATGTAAAATCCAATGAGAAAACCCAACTTGTTGCACAACACTTTGAATACATCTTGTCGAATCCTCTCTCTTTAGCAAGATGTAAACTTTCTTCGTCGATTTCAAGAGCGATTTCTTGCTGGCGCCCATATTTTTAAAATTCTGTTCAACTTTTCCGTTCAACATACGTTTCAACGTGCCTTTCAACTTGCGTTATTGCTTGCGTTAGCGCATGAACCCTAGTGCAGGGTAAAACGCATGGTTCCTTCCTATCAATATGTTTACGTCAGATTTATTCAGTATTTCTGGCGAGTTCAGTAAAGACAATTTTTTAAAAACGTTATAAACATTTTATTTTGTTAGTATATACTGTTAAGTGTGTAATTTCAGTTTCATGAATACATTTGACATTGTCATGTTAGCCGATATGGTACGGAGCTGCTGTGCTGGTGTTAGAGCACGAAAAATAAGCGAAAAATACAGAAAATCGGTATGGACAAAGGAATATTTAGAATAATTACTACAATTTACTACAGGAAAATATATACTAAAAAAAATATTCCATACACACTCAATTTACAATGTTATTACTTTTTATTTTATTTAATCTAAAAGTTCATTGTACCGTTAGGTGTAAACCTGACAGTTTATATTTCAGTATGACAATATTTCATGAATTTTTACCCTCCATAAGTTTCTATTCAGTGCTAATTTTCTAGCCTCATTCTAATGAATTCCTCATTCTTCTGCCGCTCTGGAACTATTCTTCCCCTCTCAGTCTTAGACATCCAACTTTATTTGTTTCTAGTGTTTTCGCTTCATTTTGCACGTGAATCTCATTCCTGCAGCTGGAAATCTACTTTTGTTTCGCTTTGTTAAGGTCCAAGGTTCGCTGCCGTATATCATTGATGGTCACTACATTCTGATGCTCCTGTGCTTTTACCTCTTTCGGTATCTCTCTTTTTCCTAGGAATGTTGTGTTTAGAGTGTTGTATAGTTTTCCTGCGTTTTCCATTTTTTCGTCCATAGACGGAAACTTCTCTCTTCATGGTGGAAGTCGACAGTGAACCATTTTCCATTATCTTCTATTATTATGCCTAAATAAGTAATCTAAGTCTTTCCCTGGAGTTTACAAAAAAATATATTACTTTCAAAATTATATATATATATATATATATATATATATATATATATATATATATATATATATATATATATTTCTTAAATATATAATTTAATATATTTATTTAATAGTAAAATTTATTTATTTAATAATAAAATTAAACTACTTTACTTTAAATTAAATTTGTAAACTATTGCAAAATCTTACAGATTATATCAAAAAATTGAAAGCGAAAGCTCAAGTAACCCAAAATTGGTGGGTGTCGGTGCGTTGTCTTTGCGTCTCATCGTGCGTCATGATTTTTCCTTACGTCCTTACATATTTCTCGTTCAACACCGCATGCGTCTAACCTTTCAACGTCTAACGCCTAACTTGTGTTTAGAGTGTTGTATAGTTTGCCTGCGTTTCCCATTTTTTCGTCCACAGACGGAAACTTTTCTCTTCATGGAAGTCGACAGTGAACCATTTTCCATTATCTTCTATTATTATGCCTAAATAAGTAATAATTTGCCGTCAGCGGCGGTCTTGCCCTGGAGTTTACAAAAAAATATATTAGTTTCAAAATTATATATATATATGGCCATTGCCGTGGCGATATTGCGAAGTAGCCATATCGATCGATGTTGATTGATGTAGAGTATGATTCTTAATTTAAAAAATAGTTTTGATAATGTCCAGTATTTTATTTGCAGTTTATTCGTTAAGGAATAACCAACTAATATTTACCTAACCAAATATGCTGTACACATATTTGCTTAAAATAATTATTGTTATCAAAGCTTTGTGTGATTTAATAACATTTTTTTTCTCAGGAACAAGGTTTTTGCTAAATATATATATATATATATATATATATATATATATATATATATATATATATATATATATATATATATATATATATATATATATATATATATAGACGAAGATCGTATGAAAATAAAAATAATTCGTAATTTAAATCAGCAAGAAAATCAGGCATTTTGACATTTCACCTTAACTATTGGCGTAATTGCCGTAATCTACCATGACGATTTTTTAATAAACCTTAAATGGGTACCAATACGAGGAAAATAGATGGAAAAATAACACGTGTTTGACCATGGTATTTAGACAGAAATTTGTACATTAACCTTTTCCGTTGCGTTTGAAAAAAATAACTTCACGGAATTTATAATCTTGAAGATGAATGAGCGCAGAGATATATAAACTATTTCATGTTTGACCTGTGCCTACCGAACCGTGTCTTGGTGAAATGAGTTCCAGGTGTGATGTATACCGTAAGGCGTAGTATTAGAATTATACGGTCATTTGCAGAATTAGATTAAAATAGCTTCATCAATTTCCATTTCTGTATTATTAAAGTATAATCTCCGTGGAAGAGAAACCGTTTCACTTATAAGATAATACCACATTTAAATCAACTTAACTAAATTATGATAAAATTTCAATATTCCATTGTACAAAAAACAAAAATTCTTCTGTCCGGTTTAAATTTACACTATATTCTATATTAGTTAAATTTTATAAAAAATATAATTTTACCATATAAAGGGTTGTCAATAAAAGTGTCAGAACATGAGGCACAATGATAAAAACAAGTGATAATCCGGTTAATTTTTATTTTATCTTGGAGAACAAATAATAGCATTATGTTTTGATAGTAATGTCGTTCAAAAGTTGGTTTTTTCGGTGTTAGGTTTTTCAACTTTTCTCTTATCGGAAAGCTTCTATTTCCAATTATATTTATATTTGTAAATACGTTTATATTTCTAAATATCCTACAAATAAGTTTAAGGTTACTTTATTTTAAACCAAGATTTATAGATATCATCAGCAGGTTCTTGACTCCTTGAAATAGACGTGAACAAGATGTCAATCCAATAGAGCAGACATTTTGTGGACCACAATTAGATTTTTTTTTACTTTTCAGCTCAACTATAAAGATTCATTGAGAATATCAAACGACTGTTGAGAACCAAGTCCGTCTGTATTCAATAAGTTTTTTTTATGGGAATTTACTTTGAATAATGAAAAAAAAGTGCAACCCAGACGCAGAAAATGGTGTAATTATAAAATTGTTTCCTCGCGCAAATGTATGTGTTATGAAACTGTCTTCCATTATAAATACCGCATATTTAAAAAGCCGCAAGTGAACTATCTATCTAAAGATATTTCCGAGAAATCATGCACCAATATCGACGTTTTTTTGCTATGATTGCTACATATCCTGATGAAATAGTTTAAAAGCACGGTCGTACTAATCGGAAACTTATAATATGGCAAAATAATTTAATAGCTGATAGATGTGTTTTTTGAAAATGATTTTTTGAAAATGACGATTCTCCCTTAAAATTATTGATTTGTTAGTTAACAAATTATAAAATTAATTAACTTATTAATTATAAGGTAATGAAGGATTTAGGTAAGTAATTTGGGATTAGAGGCGCTGAGATGCACTTTGTTAGAAAGTTGAAGG
>JARFXV010002049.1:0-33037 GCA_031761425.1 Cosmopolites sordidus
AATATAGTATATATATATATATATATATATATATATATATATATATATATATTATTATATATATATATATATATATAATATATATATATATATATATATATATATATATATATATATATATATATATATATATATATATATATATATGTAGTGTTAGATTTTCTTGGACTGTCTTCAATGAGACAGCAGTAGCTGAGTGTCATCACACACCCAACCGTTAGGTTCAACAATCTCATGTGGAACACACAACAACCTGCGTCTCCACTTAAGTGAATCTCATTGGACGCAGTCTATGTAAATCGAACACTACATATATACGCCATCCGACGGGAAGTCGGCGAAAGCATGGGTTGTTGGCTGTGGATAGGCTGCGGATAGGTATATGTCGGCGCCCTGGTGAGCCTGAACCTCGAGAGACGAAACATATGTCATCCAGTTGAAGGGATAGGTGGGGCTCCTGCCCGGTCAAGCACCAACAAAAATGTTCATATATATATATATATATATATATATATATATATATATATATATATATATATATATATATATATATATAAAGGAAAACCGCACAATAACATAACAACCCACAAGTATTAGAAAGCAACAACACAAATATAACAGACCCAATATCCTTGTGATAACGTATGCAGTAAGGGAGAGGTGTTGATATTAGTATACCATTAGACGAAAATATCCAAAAGGCTAGGAACGAAAAAATAAATAAATACCAACAATTAGCTCTAGAGTTAAAAACCATTTACTCATTGAAGAGCGTTTATATAGTATACCTTAAAATTTTAACAAATGGTATAATAGACAAATCTCTACCAAATTAATTCGAAAAATTACAGCTCGAAAATCCAATAACCGTAATAAACCTTGCTCAAAAGGCTGCAATCTTGTCAAGGTACAGGACAGTCTGCAAACTGAACAGTCCCATTGCTTTCCATGAGACATTACCGTTTAATACGTGATAAAAACAAAAAAAAAATAAACCACTTTAGAGAAAACATAAATCTGGATAAATATTTAAATCATTTCCGTTTCATTTAAAAAATCATATTACTTTTTGATAATATGAGGGTTCTATTTATGTATATGACATATACATTTGAAATGCTATTGATGTATATGACATATGCTATTTGTGTATATGACATGTACATAGTAAAGTTTGACATTATTCACTGTATACGCACTCAGGAGGTTTGACATACGGACGCTATTTGTGTTATTTAGTGACTTGGAAATTTCAGTCAAAAAATGGAATTAGCTCGTGAGAATGTTCCTGCGAATATTTTCTACGACTTTCGACGTGTATTATTTCAACAACAGTGCATCGATCAGCTCACATCGGCAATGAAGCATCATCTAAAACCACCGTATATCTCCTGGTTTAGTGAATTTAATCATGGCTATCGTTCGCTTACGGACGAATTTAAAGAAGGCCGTTCAAAATCGCTGTTATGCGGAAAAACATCGATACTGTGTGCAAACTGATAAAGCAAGATCATCTTCATCATAAAGCAAAATTATCATCATTTACATGAACATTTAGTCGTCAAAAATATTTGTGCGCTTTGGATTCCGAGTAATTTGACAATCACGAAAGGACTGGTGTCGATTGGTGCCAAGAAATGCTCAAAAAATTCAATCGTGGTATGTCAAAAGCCGTGTATAACATCTACACAAAAGACGAATCCTAGATTTATGCGTGTGAGTCCGAAAGATAACAGCAGTCGACTGTATGAGTCCCAATCAAAATCCCAATCCCAACAAAAATTATTCGCGCAAGAAGCACTTCGAAGCACATGGTTGCCTGAATTTGTGCGATAAATAGGCATGTGGCTACAGTGTCACTGATCAATTCTGAATACACAACCATTTGTATTGTATGCCAGAAGTGTTTGAAAAAAAAATAAGAAAAGAACAACCAGCGACGCACGATCATTCTTCACCATGACAACGCGAGTTGTCATACATCGGACCGAACAACTTAATATTTGACCGGTCAAAACATCGAATTGATGGGTCATCCGCCGTACAGTCCTGATTTAAGATCCAATGATTTCTTTTTGTTTCCGTCCGAGAAGAATAAACTACGTGTCCAACGATTTTCGATGCTAGAAGAAGCGGTTGATGCATTCAAAATGCTGGGCGTTGATACGTTAAAAAAACAATATTTTTTTGGAGACGCCTCAATCGGAATGGAAAAAAGTGTTATAAAAACTGGTTGAAACGTATGCAAAATTGTATTGATTACTGCGGAGAAAATTTTGAAAAACAATAAAACTATTTTCAATAATACATATTTGTTTTAATTTATTATTCCGGATACATAAACAACAACCCTCGTATGTACTTAGAGATAGTAGAAGGAAATTATTAACTACGCTATCTAGCAAAATACAAATGAGAAACCTGACAAAACCTAAAATCACAATGATTTTAATCAATGGTAGTTACTAAGCTGATATACATTTCGTAAATCCAAAAAGTAAAAAAAAAACTGAAGCAATAATTCTATGTCGACCGCATATATACCACAGCTCTACCGGCTGCGCCATTAGATCGCGAAAGCTAATCCCGAACGAAAATGAAAATTTTATGAAGTTGTAAAAGTTGCGCCAAATTTTTAGACGCAAGAGATAGGTTTATTGGCGCAACAATATCATTACTGCTCGTTCGTCCACGTGCTAACATCGCAATAAAACTTTTTAATGACGTATACATCACAAACACTCCGACTTAAACGGCGTTTAGGCCGCGCGGCCCGACTCAAAACAATAACGTTTACGCGTCGTATCGTAAAAATTTTAAGGACAAATAAATTTCTTTACATGGATCGCTTGTTGGACTTGAGTACCTTTCAACGAGCCTGTGTTTGCTTATGGAAACGAACACATCTCATTGACTGATACTGATATATCAATAGAGAGTAACAGTACACGGGACACAGTACACGGGACAGTAAGTTATTCTAGTCTATCAAGAGAGGAAAGACTTGAAAATTAATAAAATTCCCTGCGAATGTGGCAAATTTTATATAGGAGGGACATCTAGACCGTTAGATGCAACAAAATACAGAACATTAAAAGAAATCGCTATAATTAATTTAAATAAAAATAACTGTATTGCTATGCCTTCGGTAAATTTAAATTCAATATGGTTCCCGATTAGAATACAAATAAAAATGTTTAAGTATTTCAATACACAATAATCACACAGTAAACCTCACCTATGTATTTTTTTTGCTAGTTTGTCACTGTCAGTAAAAACTATTATTGTTAATGTATCATTGACAGATACAAAAAATATATTTACTTCCTATCTTTGCAGTATATATAGAAATTAATATAATTTATTTTTTAGATTCGTTTTGAAAACGGGAGGAGAAGACCTCCCGAAACGTTAACGTTCAAAAATTTGTATTTATTTTAGAAATTTTTTGTATTTTTTAAATTTTTGTTCGTTAGGCAAATTTATCACAGAAAAAGAATCACTGAGAAATTCGTCTCCATTTTGTTTTTGTTCTTTACCCAGTGATTCTTTATTTACATAAAAAAAGATATTTTTGATTTTTTTTTTGAGTTTTAGATCGTGGCGAAAAAACCATAAAAAGAAAAAAATATAAGACACCACACCACAATCATTCAGACAATACTATGAAAAGTATTTCATTTCACAATTATATAGTAAATTAACTATGCAGCCTCGGTATTAATAAAGCCCTATTAGAAACCCGATAATACCATATTTTCTACATCACCCAATATAACTGTCAACCCTTTTACAGATAAATCTGTAATTTTTAACAGTTTTTGTTTTTAAAATAACAAAATTTTCGACTTACCGTTAAGTTAAAGTTGTTTGGCACACGTTAGAGGAATGAAGAGTTGGAGCTGGAAATTAAAACAATAAAATTATAAATATATATTAACTTTAAGTAAAAAAAAACTATAAGTTAAATCAAATAAATTGAAACAACAAAACGTTGCGGACTAATAAAAAAAAATTGGTTTACTGCGTATTGAAAGTCTAGATTTTTTCCAGAACTATTTGTTATAGGTCAATATAAATAGTAAAATGTCAAATGAAATGGAGTACATACTCAATCAGCATTAACGTTTCGCCAGACCCGAATGAAAATATCTTACTTTTAACTATAGAAAATTCTGTTTTCACAAGATCGAGCAAAATCCGCATAGTAGACGTTTTTTTCCCCTCTCTTTATTTAAACGTAAAAGCGAAAAACAAAAACGAAACGCTTTCCGTAGCATCACGCCCGCAGAATTTACGTCCTGCTATTTACGAGCGAAAAACGAAAAAACAAAATGGCCTGCAAGCGACCGGGATACGGTGCAGCATTTCAAAAGGACGTATAAATAATGTTTGAGGCGGTTTGGACCGATATTTTGCAGAGATACGTGAAAATATAAAGAGCAGATATATGTGTAACGGCTGACACACCGATTATTGGAAAAAATTACATTTTTATCAAATTTTGAATATATATATATATATATATATATATATATATATATATATATATATATATATATATATATATATATATATATATATATATATACACGGACACATAGACACGGATCACTACTTGACTAGAATCAAACTTAGCTTAAAACCTCGAAAACTTATTCAAAAGAGACTGCTAATACCAAAGTTCGACCGAACGAAAATAAAACCAGCCCTAACAGAAGAGCTTGATAAACAACCAGCACAGAACTGGCAAGAATTGAAATAAAAAATTATTAAAACAGCCTTAAAGTTGGTCCCTTTACAAAAACGTCGTATAACATCCATAGTGGGATGAAGTTTGCGAGCAAGCAGTATTAAGCTGAAGTAAAGCATTCAAAGATTGGAACAGTCAAAAAACAGCAATAAACTATAGCATCTTTTTGGAAGTAAGAAAAGAAACATCGAAGCTAATTGGACAAACTAAAAGAAAATATGAAAACAATCAACTTAATGAAATAGAAAAAGATTTCCAAAAAAATAACACCCGAAACTGTTACAAAACATTTCAAACTAAATTAACAGACTATCAACCCCAAAGTCTTTGCTTCCAAAAGGAAAACGGTCAATTAGCTCTAAATAACCAAGACAATTGCAAAGAACTTGCGAAATATTTTGAACAAATACTAAACTGTCCTGAGCCTTTAAACAAATTACCTACACTAAACCCTAAACAAACAAACCCAGATTCATTACCACCGAATGAAGATGAAATAATTAGACAAATCAAGCGGCTTAAAAGTAACAAAGCTTCCGGTGAAGATGGAATGTGCTGAACTTTTGAAATCCGCTGGTCCAGGCACAATCAAGGAAATAACCAAAATTCTACAAGAAGTTTGGCGAACCGAATGGATTCCGGAAGATTGGAAAGATGCTCTAATCCATCCACTACACAAGAAAGGAGATAGAATGGATGTAAACAACTATAGAGGGATATCTCTTCTTCCAGTTTGTTACAAGATTCTATCTCAATGTCTACTAGACAGAGCACAAGGACAGTTGGAACCTAAAATTGGTGAATATCAAGCAGGTTTTCGACCGGGCAGATCCTGCCCTGAACAGATCCTGAATCTAAAGTTGATCCTAAGACATCAAAAACTGTACAAAAAAATCTCGTCTGTACATTTGTGGATTTCAAGAAAGCATATGATTCTATAGACCGCGAATCTTTATTCCGAATCTTGAAAGAACAGGGACTAGATCTGAAAACGCTGGCAATTATTAAAGCAACATTAACTAACACAAGGTCAAAAGTTAAATTCATGAGTGACATCTCAGAGCCCTTCGAAATTAAAACTGGAGTGAGACAAGGGGATGGACTCTCGCCACTCTTATTTAACTGTGTTCTAGAAAAAGCAATACAGGAGTGGCGTGAAAAAAAGTTGGCCCTGAATATTGACCAGCCCATTAAACTGGGGAGAACCAACATCAAAATTGATTGTCTGGCGTTTGCTGATGATCTAGCAATTTTGGCTAAAGATGTATTAACGGCATAAAAACAGATTGCAATTCTAAAAGAAACAGCAGAAAAGGTAGGACTCCAAATTTCCTTTGAAAAGACACAATACATGACTTGCAACAGACTAAGAACACCATTTCTAAAAACAAAATATGGTAACATCAGACGAGTCTCTCAATTCAAATATTTGGGTAAAACAATCATGGAAAATGGGTTGGAAAAAGCGGCCAATAAGGGTAGATGTCAAAAAATGGAAACGGCATTGAGACTTACACAAAATATTTACAAATATTACAAAAAATGCCTATCTAAAAACACAAAACTGAGACATTACAACACAGTTGTTAAGCCAGAATGTCTATATGGGGCAGAAACGCTCATTTTGAATAGAAAGAGAGACATCGAGGACATTGAAAAGAAGGAAAGAAAAATCATAAGAAAAATCCTAGGCCCCAAACAAATAAATACAACAACATACCGACTTCGAGAAAACCAAGAAATCAAACAATACACAGATATACATAGCGATATGAGAAAAAGAAGACTTAAGTTTTACGGACACATAAAACGGATGAACTAGACAAATAGTCGAATTTTATGAAAATAGGAGTAGAGCTAAAGTAGAAATAATTAAATGGATTGCTGCAATTAAAGAGGACCTAAGATCAGCAAATATTACACAAAGTGAAATTCAGGATAGAGGCTGTTTCAGACACAAGGTTGACGTTTGGAAGATTGGCCAGAGAGAAAAATGTAGGAAGACTGGAACAACTTGGTCTGACGAAAGGAAAAAAGCTCATAGCGAAAGAATGAAATTAGTATGGGCGCAAAGGAAGGCTAACAACAACAAACGCCGAGCTGATGATGATATATATATATATATATATATATATATATATATATATATATATATATATATATATATATATATATATATATATATATATATATATATAGTTATATAGTTATTTAAAATAATTACTTATGGAACATAATATAATTCCAATGTCCAAAACTACTGCGCCTTCTGACATTCATTTGGGGTTGAATTATGACAAATTGTACAAGTTGGAGATCAACTGAAGTTTGCATCTCATAAAATTTCGCTTTTTCGAATTTCGATCGCAAAAACTGAATGTATTCTCCAGTTCTGTGACACGTAATGTCGACTTTCTTAAAATTAATATCATGGAACCTTAATATGCTTCAATATTGATCATAAAATATTGATCACACAATATTGATTGCTATCACTTTGTAATCACAGTAATTACGTTTCCAACATCATCTTGGAAAAATATTGTTCTAATGATCCCATTTGATGAAAGTTGTACCAATAAATACTAAGATTTTATGGTTAGCTAAATGCGATAAAAAATTAATTTTATTAAAAACTTAAATAAAGTGATTTGGTGTATTGTTGTAAATCTCTTCGAGTTCAATGTTTCACATCGAAGGTGCCAAAGAAGAATTGACTTATAAAATCCTTGTGTATGGATTAGAACTTATTACCTTTGATAGTACTCCCAAGAGCAGTTCCTCTGTATCTTTGAAGTAATATGAGACCACCCTTCTTTCAGTATAGTCCAAGCTTATTCAAAAATATTTTTAGCGGACTAGGTTCTTTTTATAAATTTGCAGATTTTTTCTTCTAGTGGAGCTTTATAATTTTTGTTCTGTTCTTCTGTTATACCATTTTAGTCCCCACTCTTCTCATACTTCATTTATTTTATAATTTTCTCTTCTTTTAGTTATGAGCTTCCATTTTTATTCTTTTTTCTATATTACTGTCCTCATATGTGCTTGGATATTGTATTCTGTTTCTATCTATTCGCTACGTCTGTCGAATTCCCAGTTAGATATATGTTTCCAGTACAGTACAGTACAGCGGTATTTGTTTGTCTTTTTTATTTGTTCTTTCAACATCTTCATGACAATGTCTGAAATCCTCATTTTCTAAGGATTATTTTAGCTTTTTCATTTTTTATTTCATATATTTTCTTATTTAAAGTAGTTTAAAGAATTGTCAGTTTTTAAACAATTTCATGCCATTGAGACGATACAAAATGTTTCAAAAACATTTGTCATTTCTTTTATTCAAATTGATTGAATTCAAAATTAAGATTGATTTGATTAAAATTTAGATATTTATTCAAATTTAACAAATATCTCCTTTCGATTTCAAGATCATGGTCAGAAGTAATTTTCATTTCTTCCTCTTCTTCATTTACGTAACTTTTTACTGAATGTAGGCAATGATTTCAATTATCCAATAGTAATAGTAAGAAAGTGTATGGCCAAAGCCTACAACGGAAAAGAAAGATTGCTTATAAAGTACTTCTAGTCATGGGTTTAGAATTTGAGAAATTATAAAACTTACAGTGCAATGGGTAAGGCAATGCAAGTAGGCAATGTTTTATATTCACTCTAATATCCAATGTAAACTTGTTGATAATATCTAATATAAGATTGTTCAACTATCCTTAAAATATTGTTTGCAAAAAGTGATTTAAAAGTAATATGATGATCCATCATTAACTTCAGTTAGTAAAATAAAAGAAAAACAACAATGTTTTTTCTTATAAAAAAATAAGCAGTGTATACTAGATAAATATATAGTGTATACTATATATAATATATATATATATATATATATATATATATATATATATATATATATATATATATATATATATATATATATATGTATAATATATATATAGTGTATACTATATAAAATATATAAGAAATAACTGAAAAAATAAGTTAAAATAAATTAAAGATTTCCTAAATTGAACAATATATCCGAAAATCATTAAATAATAATATATATATATATATATATATATATATATATATATATATATATATATATATATATATATATATATATATATATATGCATATTCAGAAATATATATATCCTATATAAAGTTGAAGTGTTTACATTGTGTTGCATAAAAAGAAGACAAATCTCACCTTTTAAGACTTCTACAGAGTCTCATCTACATCTTAAACATAATTCTTCGATAATTTCAGTCCAAATACATCTTAGGTAAAAAACACTTTCACTCTCGCAAACGACGGAAACGAAGAACAAAAAAAAATTGAAGAAAACGAAACCCTTTTGGAAATGAATAGAGACGACGTCCTTGACGACACGCACAAAAACGCAAACGGTCGAAATAATTAACAATGCATGAAGGAGAAGCACGATCGACGATGAGCCACACCGCCTAAAGGAAGCGTGTCTGGCCGACCAACCAGAATGTAGAACTGCAGAAGTTGAAAAAATGTATATGGCTCGAAGGACCAGGGGGGCTGTCGGACCCCTAATAATATCTGTTCCGTCTCGAACGAACGGACAACCAAAAAGTTAAAAATATCATCGTCTAGTATATTCAGGAGGGTTTGGTATTTTTTCAGTCTGCCGGGTACAGCTGAGTTAAGAAGCGAAGCCATTTTGAATTTATGTATTAATTGTAGATGACTGCTTCACTATCTGTCTTTATACTTTTCAAATACAAGTCTTATTTAATTTTATAAAAGAGTACATGAGCTTATATTATTTTAATTATTAATGGTGTTAGTTCTGTTATTATTTTAACCTGATCCATTTAATAATCCAAATAATAACATACAGCAAAACAAATTTGGCATGTTAATAATTCTGACTATTAATAATTCTTAATTTTTTCTTTAAAAAAACACAAAAAACTTTTTTACAAAAGTAAAAAATGGTTTATTCAAATCTCCATTTTATGTTCATATCCATTTTTCATCTCCAGTCACGATCAGATGTAAAAAAGTCTTTCATGCCGAGAAAGCAAAACTTCGCAACCAGTTTTTCGCTTTTTCATCTGTCTGTCGTTTAGCCAATGTAGTATCCATTTTCCAGCATTCTGGATCTTTCTCATGGCATGCAGTCTATCACAAATAGTTTGCTGACAAACATTTAACCTCTCTGCCATTTGTTGTTCAGTTTGCATATCGTCTTCCTACAACAATGCCTGCAATTCGGCATCTTTTTTTCGGTTGACCTGAGTGTTTTGTCTTTCAAGTCGAAATCACGCTTGAATCATCTACACCAACCCCCAGAAGCGTCTTACGACGACATTGTCATCGTAAGTTTTCACAAGTAAACGACGGCTTTCGCTCGCGTTTTTGTGCTGATTGAATAAGAAAAGCAGTACCTACCGCAAATGTTTTTTTTTGTTCCGAAACTCGATGTTTACCACACGAAAAATATATGACGCTAACTCGGAATCGTTTAAACATCAATAGCGTTTTGAAAGGTACTGTCGTAGCACCAAAATAATATAAGAGATTAGAGTGTGAATCTAGTGAATCTAGATAGTTAAACTAATAGTGGTCTTACCCAGCCTCGAATTGGCGTGACTAGGGGGTAATTTCTTGTTAGCTTTTACACTCTTGTCTAGAAACATACACACTGTGAATCTTGTTTCTAGCCCTATATCTTAAAAATTAAGAATTATTAACCGTCACTTGGTTATGAGATATTTTATAAAAAAAATACGTGGTCTAAAAAGTAATTAATTAATTTTCAGTATAAGTCATATAAAAACTAAAAGGTGTAATTCTCTAAAGCTGTTTAGTCTATATAATTACCGAAGCTTTGTACTTTGTAACTACTTTATCGTCCTTATTCTTAATTACTCAATGACATTTCCTTGGCATGGAGTCGATTAGATATCGGGATGATTCTACAAGCATTGAAAACCAACCTGCACAAATTTCTTGCCGTAATATCTTATTGTTTGCTATTTTTTACCAGCAAGGCGTTATTTTAGCTCTTCCCAAAAGTTCTCGATCGGATTTTTAACAAAATGTATAACAAAAGAGGTCACGTTGAATTATTTTATGTTTCAAGTCAATCCTGATAAAAAAGTCAGTGTGTGTTTTAGAAAATAAAGTGTTTTTTTGTTACTAAATATATAACACACAAAACACCTTTGGCTTTATTACGGCGAAATTTTATCGGAAAATTTACAGCCCCTCTTTATCAAACACGAAAGAAAAATCTAAATATGCCGGTATGAAGCTGCGATGGAAATTTAATATAAATTCTTTTCGAGCTCCGTTTTCATAATGGCCATAAATTTTATCTGCACTTTAGATGTATTTCCGAGATTTAATTAACCATGGAAAATATTTCATTCTCCTTTGAATATAAAGCTTAATTTAATCGCATACAACAGACATTTCTGCCAAATTGGAAATATGCCTTTTATTTTCTAAAATGTTCCTTTAAATTATCATTATACGATGACAAGAAAATTTGAATTTATTTCTGATAATTTAGACATTTCGTTGATAAAAAATCTGAGTAGTTTCGTTAGTTCGTTGTTTTTTTTGTGGAAAATATGCATTTTTCCCGAAAACGAAATTATCACGTGAACATTCTCTATTGATGATGCCAAATTTCGTCCCTTTTTTGGATCTTAATGGCATTGCATTGTAAAACGCAAATTATATCTATTTGGCACATGTAAAGCTTTGATATTTAACAGAAGAAATTCCAGCCAGTATTAGGGAAAAGTTGGTGTTATCTGGTTCCCAATTCTTTTATTGCAACCTTCGGTGTAAAACACTAAACTCGAAGAGATTTACCACTAAACACCAAACCATCTTTTAACTTCTCGGCATAGCCATGTTAGCATCATCAATGTTAGATTGAATGATGATGTTAACATGGTTAGCAAAACGTGCACCGAGAAATTTAAAAGAGACATTTGGAGTTTAGTGGCAAATCTCTTCGAGTTTAGTTATCTGGTTCTGTTTTTTAAATTTTGTTAAGCACTAAAAATGAAAGTAAATAAGAAGCCTTTTTTACATAATATGTTTAGTTATTTCCGAAAAGGATGCGGTGAGAGCACCGTTGATGATTCCAAGTGGTTTAGACAATTTCGTGAACAGGATTATAATCTTAACTATGGCTGATATCCTGGACGACAAGCCGTGCCAATGGCAACGAAATATTGGCGCTAATTGAGAGTGATCGCCATAGAGCAAATTGAGAGTTCGGAAAAATTCTTGGAATCAACCAGTCGATAGTGTCAAGGCGATGGTGCCTTTGTCGTCATGTCAAAAAATTTAAACTAACTGACTCAGTTGCAGATTAGTGTCAGTAGTTGCGCCTCGTCGGACCTTCCGATCATTGGTAATCATCGCTGCATTAAGACGTACTCTAAGAGACAGACCAATTTATGTATTCCACGTCGTTCTCAGGAACCCAATCTTTCTCAGACGACTACGCGAAAAATTTTGCATCATGATCTTCATTGTCAAGCATATAAAGTTCGATTCAACAATCAAAGCCTTCCGATCATCATTTGCGTGTAACATTCGCGATTTGAGCTCTAGACTCACTCCTTTGGGGATTCGAGACTCACTCCTTTGGGGATTTTTTCTTTTAAATAAATAAGCAAAGATTAATTCTAAAAATTTCCACTATATTTAAAATTGTATGTATTACAATTGTTTCAACACGCAGTGCCTTTTTCAAATACAAACTGGGCCGTGTGTGTCGAAACAATTGTTATACATACAATTTTTAATATAGTAGAAATTTTTTAAATTAATCTTTATTTATTTATTTAATATGAATTTCCATCAAGTATCGGCTAACCACAGTTAAATATATTTTTTTTTCCTGCGAAGCACATTTCTGGGTTAATGGATTTCTAAACAAATATAACTACAGCATTTGGGCCGATAAAAATCCTTTAATGATTCAAAAGTTACCTCTTCGTAGAAAGTAGTAGAAAAAACCTTCTACTGATGATAGAAGCATATGATGATATTTAAACGTATGATATTTAAACGCGAAAGGCAATATTTGCCAAATAATCACCTCTTGCAGCTACACAGACGTCCACATTTTCTCAAAATTTTTCATGACATTCTGGCATAATCCTCTCTATCTCACCAATAACTTGAATATTTTCATCCTTTAGTTCAGGGATCGATTGTGGATTGTTCTTATAGACCTGAGTTTTCACGTAATCCCAAAGAAAATAGTACAACGGTATCAAATCACATGATCTTGGTGGCCAATTAACATCACTGTTTCTTGTAACATCTCGTTCAGGAATTTTTTTCCTCGTTAAATCAATTGTTTCATTAACAGATTGAGGTGTAGCGCCATCCTG
Organism: Cosmopolites sordidus; assembly: GCA_031761425.1. Taxonomy (NCBI): domain Eukaryota; kingdom Metazoa; phylum Arthropoda; class Insecta; order Coleoptera; family Curculionidae; genus Cosmopolites; species Cosmopolites sordidus. The sequence goes on from JARFXV010002049.1 coordinate 13,168, forward strand.
TTGGAATCACATATTCTCTAGATCAATATTATTTAATTCAGCACACAAAAAATCAGTTATCATCCTACAATATCGAACACCATTCACAGCCACAGCTTCACCAGCAGTATTATAAAAGAAGTACAGTCCAATTACACCTCCTGGCCACAATTCACATCAGTCATTTATTTGGGATGTAAAAGTTTCTCATGAATCAATCGTGTCATTTTTTGTTTTATTTCATGATTCTCATGAATCAATAGCATAATAATGTCAAAATCAGCTTCATCAGTTTCTTCTCCGATGCAATTGACAAATTCGCGACGTTTTGAATGATCCAGTGGCTTTAGTTTCTGAGTTATTTAAACCTTATATACCTTCAGAGCTAAATCCTTTTCTAAATTACGGTATGTTGTGGATTCACTGAGTCCAAGTTGTTGTGTACGCTGACTAATGGAAATTTCTGGGTCTTCAACAACACTTTCACGGACCAAATCAGTATGCTTTTGTGAACGACCATCATGACTCTATATTGCTCTTCTTTTATCTTCCACTGAACCAGTTTCTTAAGATTTTTGAACAATTTGATTGATAGTGTTTTCAGATGGACAATTGTGCAAACCTTAAATTTCACGTAATTTTCTAAAAACATTTTTGTATTGTATACGAATCGATTTTTATAAACGTCATACATTTGACTTCTGAAATGAGACTAGACAAATTCACAACGCAATCTATATTTTATTCAAGAATTAAAAACTAGCTTAATTTGAAAGACCTGTTAATTATCATTGTGCTCCATTTTAAAGTGTTGATATTCTTATTGAATTACGCTTTATATAATTAGAAAAAAATGCAAAGACATTAAAACAAACATTTTACTATACCATAATTGTTGATTTCGGGTGGATGTCAATCAATTTATTAAAATAACATGTTCAAATAGTACCAAATAAAGCATCAACAGTGATAATTCCATAAAACTAACAAGGCCATTATAACACGTTTAACACTTCAAGCTTCATATTTGCTCATACAAACTATTAATCACTTTTAGGCTTGAGGTTTACTGCTAACAAAGACATATTTGCTTTGGAATGGACGCACTTCTTCAATGTGACATGCTACGATTCTTCGTCAAACAAATGACGTAAATTGTATCTGCAAAATCGTCTCCTACTCTGAAGGCAAACCTGTTTTGCAGATCGCAATCTGTTTGAATTCTTGTATTTATCATGATCGTAATGGGTTTTTTGGAAATCAAAACAAAAATATTGTGTTACAAGAAAACTCACAGCAAAAAATGACAGATTTGGTAACATCTGTTTCTCTTAAAATATATAAAAGCGGTAAACAAATATATATTTTAAATAAATCGTCAGAAAAACATCAAGATAGAGAGAACATTGATAATGGTGATCATGAAAGTAGACGACAGTGAAGGTAGACAATCCCATGAATATCGAAAAAAACAATCATTATTGCTTTGAATTTTGATTTGCTCATTCGAGCTTTTTTGGTTCTCGGTGAATTTGAGCTCTTCCAGTGCATGGATTGGTGCTTCGTTCGTTAGGATCATAAGTAAAAAACCACCATTCGTCAGAAGTTATTATGCTTTCCAATAAGTTAGGGTAATTTTCAATGGTATTCAAACATTTTTGCGAGCTTGTTGTTCAAATATGAAAATTTTAGGCATCATTTTGGCACACACTTTTTGCTTGTTAAAATTATGAAAAATTTGCCGTACGCATTCTTTGTCAATTGCTACATTGTGCTTGACCGGGAATGAGCCCCACCCATCCCTTCAATTGGAGGGCACATGCTTCGCCTCTCGATAGCTCAAACTCGTCAGGATACCAACACATGCTCTCCCGTCAAGAATAGGGAGACTTTATTCACAGTCCACAACCTATATATATATATATATATATATATATATATATATATATATATATATATATATATATATATATATATATATATATATATATATATATATATATATATATTTTATTAGGTGCGTATAGACCCGGTTGGATCACGCAAAGCATCCTGACTCATTTTCGAGTGTTCTTTCTGATCCTCCACACCTCTCTCATCCTTTCTCCGTGGATTCTCTTTCTCTCCTCCGTCCATTTTGTTCCTGATCTCCTCGAAACTTCGCTCTCTGATGCAACGTTCCATATATGTATTTTGTGTCTGTACGTTCTTCTATCCTCAATCTTTGTCGGACCGGACCCATTTGTGCCTTTCCTAGATCAGCTCTGACTTATGCGATCCATGGTACTGTTGCCTTGACTCCTTGTACGTACGTAAAAAGTGTCTCGCTTGCGTATAGTACCTCTGGTTTGATTATTGTATTGTAGTGTCTTATTTTTGCGTGTGTGGATAGACATTTCTTATTGTAGATATTGTGTGTCTTGCCGTATGCCCTCTTCATCTCCTGCAATCGAGTCTTCTGTGCTATCTTCTCTCCTCCTGTGGGTTCGAGGATCTCGCCCAGGTACTTGAAGTGAGTGATCCTATTTATTTTGCCGTATTTGGTTTTAAAATTTTGGACATTTAATTTTGAGCAAAAGAATTCGGTTTTTTGAAAGGATATTTGTAGGCCAACTTTCTCTGCACATTCCTTGAGGACTTCGATCTGTTTGGTTGCCCTTTTTTCATTGTCTGCAAGTATTGCTAGGTTTGGTCATCTGCGAAGACTAGTCGTATTGGTTTCCAGTGTCCTTGATTTTTTAGTTTCTTTTCCCATTCCCTTATGACTTTGTCCAGGATCAGGTAGAAGAGGAGTGGGGATAACCCATCTCGTTGGCGTACTCTGGTTTTAATCAAGAAGGGTTCGGAAATTTCTCCCATAAATTTCACTTTAGAGATTGTGTCGGTCAGTGTCTGCTTGATCAATCGTAGTGTTTTGAGGTCGAGTCCTTGTTCTTCTAGGATGTTGAATAGAGATTTTCGGCCAATGCAGTCGTATGCTTTCTTAAAGTCAACGAACGTGTAGATGATTGGGACGTTCCTGATAGCTTTGTATTTCAGTATTGTTTTTAAGTTAAAGATTTATTCGGTGCATGAGCGACCAGGACGAAAGCCTGCCTGGTACTTGCCAATTTTGTGTTCTAGTTGTTCCTGTGTTCTCTGGAGAAGGCATGCTGAGAAGATTTTGTAAGTAACTTGTAGTAAGGAGATTCCTCTGTGGTTGTTCACATCTGTTCTGTCCCCTTTCTTGTGCAGCGGGTGTATAAGAGCACATTTCCATTCATCTGGTAATTTTTCTGTTTGCCAGATGTTCGTGATAATTTGCGTGAGTTTCCGCAGTGAGTTTGGTCCAAGGTTTTTCAATAGTTCCGTGGTGATACCATCTTCACCGGATGTCCTGATATTCTTCAGTTTTTGTATGTACCTGTGAATCTCTTTCTGTGTTGGTGTTTGTGAATGTGTTGTGTTTGTGAATTTTCCTTGGGGAATCTTGTGTCGCGTTCGGGGCAATTGAGGAGATCAGAGAAATAGTGTGCCAGCTCCTGACAATTCTCCTGATTGTTTAATCTCCCATTCCGCTTTCTAAAGCAAAGATTTTGTATAAAATGTTTGTTCTATAAAAGTCTATCGTGTTATAATTGCGGAAATTCTCCTCTATATAGTTTAGTTGTTTTCTAGTCTCGTTAAAAATCTGTTGGTTGTTTGGGGATTTTTTACTGTTTTACACTTGAAATGCTCGTTTGCGTCGCTGTAATGCACTTTCGCATTCCGAGTCCCACCACGGGTGTTTTGTGTCTTTTTCAATGTGATCAGTTCGTGTGCTTTTTGTGTAATTTTTTCCATGTATCTGCCTGTTCCTTTTCCCATACCTCTGTTGTGTTGGATTCCTTGATCCTTTTCGTGTCGAATTTCTGTAGGTGTGCCTTCTTTTGATGAATTCTTCTTGGGGTGAATTTTACTTTGATTCATGTTAGGTAGTGCTCTGAGTCGATGTTTGCGCCCCTGCGGACTTGAACATCATGGATCTCTCTTTGTTGTGAGTATGAGATCGCAACGTGGTCTATCTGGAATTCACCAATCAGTTGTATAGGCGATCGCCATATCTTCTGTTTTCGTGGAGATTTTCTGAGGGATGTTGACATGATCTTCAGGTTATTCTGTTGGCATAGTTCGATGAGTCTTATGCCGTTCTTGTTGGTAAATTTGTGTCCGGGGAATTTGCCTACGGTTTTCTGATGGATTTTTTCCCTACCGATTTGTGCGTTAAAGTTGCCCAGTAAAATTTTGGCGTCATCCTTTGGGATCTTTGCCATTATCTTTTCTAGTGTTGCCCAGAATTTCTCTGTAGACTTGGGGTCTTTCTTGTTGTCCCCGTTTTGTGAGGGCATGTACGTTGATCATGGTGTATTATTTATTGTCGCACTGTATGCGCATTGTCATCAGTCTATTGTTTATGGGGGTAATTTCCTTAATAGAGTTAACTATCCCTTTGTGTACCACAAAAACCTTGCCCAAAATCACTGGCGACTCGTGTGTGTGTTTCTTGTAGGGCAAGCACAAGTATCTTTTGTCTGTTGAGTTCTGAAGTTAGGTTGTGAAGTTTTCCTGGTTGGATTATATATATATATATATATATATATATATATATATATATATATATATATATATATATATATATATATATATATATATATATATATATATATATATATATATATAAACTAACTTTGATGCTAAAATATCTAAAAATATTCGAGAAACATCATATATTGGAAGGAACTCTTCGATTCAGGAGCTGACTAACGTTTTTTTTTTATATTTAGGAGCAACTCAAATTCTAATACATTCTGCTAAAATCAGTTTTATTTCCCTCACGAGAGATTTCACTTTTACTTTTCGGTGACACAATCATAAAACCGTCAAAGATTTTACTGCTCCTATTTTAAAACTGCTATAAAACCTTGACTGGGTCCATTTGCACGCATGTAGGAAGTTGGCAAAAAGGGGTTTTTATTTTGTAGATTTCACTTTCCAGGTATTCTTTTTTTTTGTCTATTGATTTTTGAATATTTTCTGTGGTTTCGGATGTAACCGCTAGATTAAGATTGATCTTGTGGTTTAGTTTACGGGTAACTTTTGATCGTTCGATACCGATGTGTTTAAACGGCAATTTTAAACGACGTAGTTTGGTGGAATTAAGTGGTTGTCTTGGATAGTAGTAATGTTTCACAATGTAATCGTCAATCATAGGTAAGGCGTTATACCATCAATTTGTTAATTAATTTAACAATTTTTTCAAAATATTTTCATTGCTATCTACGAAAAATTAAACATAAATTCCTGCAATGCGTATATATAATACTATTTAACACATTTAACAATTACATTTGTTTTGTTTCTATCGTTTTTGTATTTAAGAAACTAAATAGCCCCCATTTCGCGAAATATTGCCACGCAGTATGGAACAACATATAAACCAGATAAACACAATATTTATAGCACATTTTTAGGTGATAATGGCATAATTTGATTTGATACGCTGACAACAAATTTTTAAAATAATTTTTCCATTATCCATAAATTGTTTGTCAGAGGCAAATTATTAAATGGTTATCCAAAAAAAATGTCAGAACTTGAAATCAGACAGAATGATAAATACAAGTGATCATCTAGTAAGTTTTCTTTTCTCTTGAAGAACAAATATGCTTAGAAAATAATGAGGTTTAAATATTCACCACAACTTCGTCTGGTGGAATGCATACTGGAGACTTTAAAAAAAAGTAATGTCCGACGAAACGCACTTCTGGCATAATAGATTTGTGAAGAAACGTAGCTGCAGGATTTGGCCGATGAAAATCCTCAAGTGATTCAAGAATTACCTCTTCATCCTCAGAAAGTTATTATTAAGTGCAGTTTTTGGGGCTTATTTTTTTTAAAGACGATAATAGAAATCGTGTTACTATTAATGATGACGAATATCTTTAGTCTGAACTCATAAATGTGGATATAAACAATGTTTTCTTTCTCACACATCTAATTAGACAATCACCAAGATCATGTGATCTCACATCATTTGATTATTTGTTGTGAGGTTGTATTAAATATCTTTTTTCACAGAAATAAATCTTGACCTTAAACCAAACCTTCAGGCCACCATTAAAAATATACCACGCGATATGAATGCGGGATCAAAAATTGGGTCTCCAGAATATGAGGGCTATACGATAAGTACCTGGCCTAGGCCAGAGATGGCGCTGCTACTATTTAAAAAGTGATTTTTTTCGTAAATATAACCTTTTACAACAATACTGTCAAATTGTTAAGTAGGTGCTTGATTTAGTTAGCGAATGGTAACGATTTAAATAGAATAACTTTTGTGATTTTACAACAGTGGAAATAATTAGATATCGAGCAATGATAAAATATTTGTTTTTGAAAATGAAAACAAATTATTGACCAAACAAAGCCGCTGGAAACATGTGAACGACATTATTTTCAAAACATACCATTATGTTTTTTGCCAATTTAATGACATGTTCTTCAAGATAAAATAAAAATGACCGGATTTTCACTTGTAGTTATCATTGTGCCTCATTTTATTATTATGTTTCGACTATGTAATCAGGTATGATTACATTTCAAACAGTGTTGCCACTATTACATTTCAAAGTTCTAACGGTTTTGTTGGAAAATCCTTTATTTTCAATGTGCATCAACTCACGGGGTGTATCTACAGTTTGCAGTGACGAATATAACTGGTTAAGATCTATTTGTTTCTCTTTACTGATTCTACAAAGTATGAACCCAATACAGATTGTGTCCATTGGTAGGCTACCGGCTTCCGAATGTGTAGTATTTTCTATATCGTGAGTAGTAAATTTTCCGAGTGCTACTTTGTTTGTAATTAATTTAAAATATATTACCCATAAAAGTTTAAATACACTATTCAGCTTATTAATTTACCATCAGCTTTTAAACCCATCGAACATACTGATGAACTTCCTATTCCAACATTATCTGAATCTTGGACTCCGAATGAAGAAGAACCAGGATCCGCTACTTCTTCGGGTGATCATACAGAATTTCTATCGGAAATGGATAACGAAATTTTTAATTGATATTTCAGGATATTCAAGAAAACCGTATCTAATTTCACATCCTGAATTTAACCATTCAATTAGAGATTTAAAACCAATCACAGTCAGAACTTCTACTAACCGAAGGATATATATATATATATATATATATATATATATATATATATATATATATATATATATCGGTTATGTTTAGAATCGTCGAATAAATATTTCGTAGTGGAATCGTTTTAACACTGAAGAAGGAACCTTTATTTGTCGAAAAAACAAAAAGTTCAAATCGAAATAAAAACCTCTAAGGAGTAAAGTATAAAACACGCAAAACAAACCAAACTAAAAGTATTTACTTTTGGTACACCCTAGCATTTTGTTGTTGTAATGTATCTTGATTAATTTTAATTATTTATATTAAATGTAATAATCATAAACAGCTGTAAATATTCCTATACACTAGATTAAGTGAAAAGTGTATGTGAGTAGTGAAGGAAAACTTGTTTCCTACCTAATAAAACAGCGAATAGGTTGTCGATGTAGCTAAGGCAGCATTAAAACCATTTAGACGACTTAAATAGCTTACACGTTACCAATAAGCACAACAGAAAAAATAACGCGAAAAAAAAAACTTTACCTATGTCATTTTAAATGCATTTTAGGTAATTGTTTTAAAGCCTACCAGCTAGGTAAGTTACCGGGTACGATTTCGTATCGTCAACTAAAATGGCGACCAGATTCATGATGCTCGTCACATGAACATTCCAATTAATGTGTTCTCGAACCAGCAGGTAGAGAAAGACGATCAGCGTACCTGAGGCAGATGCTATCGGAATTTTAAACAGGTTTCCCACTCGAGATAGCAGCACCTTTATATTATTGGTCGGGTTGGAATACGATATAAGGAGCGTTAATTATGTGGAATTTCGATGATGGAGAAAGAACAGTCCAAGAACTTAGTCAAGACAAAGGAGCAGTTGGGTGATTTTGATTGTAAAAGTATTTGGTATACCACCCAAGTTGATTCCAATTACAGAAATAATAAAATACATTTTATTCTCTCTCTTTCTCACTGCCTCTGTCTATATATATATATATATATATATATATATATATATATATATATATATATATATATATATATATATATATATATATATATATATATATATATATATATATATATATATATATATATATATATATATATATATATATATATATATATATATATATATATATATATATATATATATATATCGTACACAATACAATAACGCCTAAAATTTGTTAAATTATTTAATGAAAATGGACTAAATTGATTTTTTTTGTGGACTAAATTGATTAACATTGATTTAGAGGATAGATAGTTCCAACAGGATAGAGCTACACATCACTCTGCTAATGAAGCAATTGATTTATTAAGAGAAAAAATGTCTGGACTAGTTATTGGTACTGTTGGCCACCAAATCATATGATTTGACACATTGAACTACTATCTTTAGGATTACGTGAAAAGTCAGGTCTATAAAAACAATCCTCAATCGATTCCTAAACCAAAGGATGAAATTATTCGAATCATTGGTGAGGTAGAGCCACGGTTATGCCAAAATATCATCCAACATTTTGACAAGAGTGGACGTCTGACGAGCTGCAGGGCGTGGTCATTTGCCACATATTGTCTTTGGTGGGTATACGTTGAGATTATTCCTCGAAAATTTGTTATGTTGTTTTCGATTTCAACGCATTTTTGAACAACTTTATTCCTCTTTGGAACAACGATGAGGCTGCTCTTTAAACATCGACATGCAGGGACCGTGGACGAGCTGATCTTTCCCTATCTTCAAGACCCATGGTTCCCTCCTGCAACTGCTTGAATCGGAGCTAAGCGGCGCGGATTGATTGGGCATTTATTTCAGCGGCTTCGATCACCTTGAAGCCTTTTTATAAATAATATCTTAAAACTCACACACACACACACACACACACACACACACACACATATATATATATATATATATATATATATATATATATATATATATATATATATATATATATATATATATATATATATATCTGGACCTGGACACTCACATCGCAATCAATTCAAAAACTTCGAGTGGCACAGAGAGGAATGGAAAGATGTATGCTCAGCATTACAAGACGAAACAGAAAATCCAGCGCGTGGATCAGGGAACAAACAAAAGTCTGTGACATCATTGGAACAGCAAAGCAATTCAAAGACAGCCATAACAATTATAAACGTAGATTGTTTTTCGATATGTATCATAGTAACAACAAGAATAATACCATCAATTTAAAGATACACATTACCAAATTAACCAATATTTATTATTACATATTGCACAGAAATATAAATTATTTCCTAATTTCCTAATTTATAAGTTGAATTTTACAAATAGTTAGAAACTAGAACGAAAGTTTTCTGAAGAATATGGTTTAAAGATCGTTTCTAATATTTCTACTCATTTGTCTGCATATTATCACGACAAAATGTTTATTTTTTGTTAAAAGGTTAGCTGCATGTGAATTTTTGCACTTTTAGTGCATCCAAACTTTAAATTCAAATAAAACGACAACCAAATTAGATGCCTTGAAACTATATATATTATGTGAAATATTGTTCAATGGCATTTAAGTTTGTAAACAATTTCGGTCCGCCACGGCTACTTCTGACAAAGCGCATTTGAATCCAATTTCCGACCATTTCTTCAAGCAGTTGGGGTCTTATGTACGCCATTGTCCGAGTTATGTTGGTTTCCAAGGCAATCCGAGTTATGTTGGTCAATAGCTGCTGGTTTATCGGCAAATACCAAACATTTAATATAACCGTAAAGAAAATAATCTAAATGCCTTAAATCACATGACCTTGGAGGCCAATGAACAGGTCCGTTCCTCGAAATAATTTTCTCACCGTGCAAACGTTCCATGATCGTGCAAACGTTCCATGATCCAGGCTATATTGAATCATGGAGCCTGTTCTAAACATATTTTGCAATACGCTTTACAACCGATGATCCAAGTTTAAATCCATAAAGTAATTATTTAATTACATCGTTCAAAATATTGATAAATAATATAACAGAAGCAATGGTGACATTGGACAACTGACCCATATCTTTGGCGTAGATTGTTCAAAAATACATAATTCTAAGAAGCTGGACAATTTTCACTCCAAACAAACAATTACCTATAATTAATTAAACTTCAATAAGATTTATAATATGCTGTATATGATATATACCAAAAATAAAAAATCACATAAAATCCTAGACCATCGCTAACTGTAGTCGAGACAGTAAGAAATCTAAAAAAATCACAAATGCTTACATGGTACCTCTCTTTCTAGCTGGAACCAAAGACAACATAACAAAAAACAAACAACAATACAAAGTCTAATTAAAACCTCGATGCACGAATACTCGCCCCCGACAAAAACAAAAGCGCAAAGCTTTCGATACACATGTGGCGCGAAAACTGATGGTATTATGAAACATCAGATTTCATGATAAATATAGCGGTGAACAGTGAACGTTGCCTGTCGCCGGCATTTTCGACATGGGGGGAAAGATCGCGGCACTGGTTCTGGTAGTACTTGGCGGCCATTTCGGTCGTTGAGACATCGCCAAGACATTGTTATCAGCTGATCCAATGTAACAGAAATAAATCATTCATTTTTAGTATATATTTCAATCAAATTTAATATCAAATGCTTATCAAAAATATCAAATTATTAGTTGTTGGTGTAAGATTTAATTTTCGCACACAGATACGTACACATATATATGTACGAGGGTAATGTTAAGAGGCAGATAGTGTTTAACTGAAATATTGTATTTTCAATTGAACATCGAAATATTTTCCAACGTAGTCTCCTTTTAGCTCGATATTCTTCGCCCAATGTTTTTTCACTGCGTGACTCTACAAAATGTTCCTCTGTTTCTACAATGATCTCGTTACTAGGCTAACTGAAATGTTCGCGAAGCGACACCTATAGAGCAATAAAAGAACTATATAATCTACTACATTTTGAAGTTTAATCTTTTATATAAACATATATGAGGTTTCAAGTCGATCCGTCAATTGATTCGCACAAAAACAGCAGCTTAAAGTAAACGTATCAATGTTATTTTTTAAAATGGAAAATATTGAAAATCGTGCAGTGATTATAAATTCTTTGTAATAAAAGGTTCAAAGGCAATGGAAATTCATAGTGAAATGATAAGTAATTTAAGGGAGTCTGCTCTTTCAAAAACAATGATTTGTAAGTGGGCAGGTGAGTTTCAACGTGATCATACAAACCTAAATGATGATCCCCTTTTTGGAGGTCTAATAAGTGCAACTACAGAACAAATAATTAATTCTATACATGATATGGTTATGCACGACAGACAATTAACTTTGAGTAACATTGCTAAAGCCATGGACATCTCAAATGAACAGACGTTTCATATTTTGAAAAAGGAATTGTGCTTGAGAAAGCTATGTGTAAGATGGGTGCCGCATTTGTTGAATTCTGATTAAAAACGACTTCGAGTAAAACTTAACTCTAACCAATATTTGGATCTTGTTCGAAAGAATATGATAGATTTTAGGCGTCGTTTTGTAACTATGGATGAGACTTGGGTTTGCCTCTATGATCTTGAACTGCGACAACAAACCGCAGAGTGCACTGAGCCCGGTTGTTCAGCTCCGAAGCAGCCAAAGTCGTAAAAATCGACCAAAAAGGTCATGGCATCAATTTTTTGGATGATATGCAATAGGCATTTTGCTAATGTATTACCCTCAAAGCGGTAATATAGTAAAATGACAGTATTACTGAACTTTTTTGGATAAATTGGATGTAAAAATCTGCGAATTGGATGTAAAGACCTGGTTTAACGAAAAAAAAAATAATTTTTCACCAAGACAATGTATCGGCTTACAGAGGTGTTCTTGCAACGGCCAAATTGAAGGAGTTACACTCTGAATTGTTGGAGCATCCACCATTTTCACCAGATCTGGCCCCCTCTGACTTGTGTTCCCAAACTTGAAAAAATTTCTACGGGGCAAGTTTTTTTTTCAAATAAAGAAGTTATAGCAGCTGTAAATGAATATTTTGAAGGACGTCCAGAAAATCACTTCAGAGATGGGATAAATAAATTGGAAAACCGCTGGAAAAAATAGATTGAGCTTAAGGGAGAATATACGGAAGAAGCAAGTCATTTTTTCAACTATAAACTTGTTTTATTATTTCCGCTTTGCGAACTTTTTAATTAGCCTAGTATTTGATAGGAATTTATTTCCGGCTAGCCGTTCTTTATGTTCGGAACTTGAAGAGGCCTAGTCCACTTGATGCGCCATCAATTCGCACAGATTTGTCAGTTACGCTGTTTCAACGGCGACGAAGAGGCGGGTTCATTTTCCTGGTGAAACAACATTTTTTTCCTCATTAAATCACAATGTTTTCTCACCCACTCTTCATTGAAATTTGACCCACAAAGCAACGTAATAATCTCTTGTGATTGTCTTTCCATTTTCCAAATAGTCGATGAAGATAAAGCCTTGCGAATTCCAAAAAACAGTGGCTATGTCCTTTCCTGCTGATGGAAACGTCTCCACAAGTTTGTCCGGTAAAGCCCATAGTTTCGATGATTCCTTCGTTTATCATGTATAGTGATAAATCCAGATTTTATCAACAGTAAGTAATCGCAGCCAAAACTCCTTCGGATTGCACTTACATGTCTAGACCCCGCTCGAGTGGTCACTCGATTGCGTTTTTGGTTCTCAGTGAGCAAATGCGGCACCCATCGCGCTTATAGCATTATAATACCGAAATGTTCATGTAGGATATTCCAGACCCGTTCGTCCAAATTGTTTATCATCTGAGTACGAGGGTTGCTATTTATGTCGGAATAATAAATATAAACACATATTCATCGTTGAAAATGGTTTTATTGTTTTTCAAAATATTCTCCGCCATGGATACACTTTTGCACACATTTGAGCCAATTTTCATAGCACTTTTTCCATTCATTTCAATTGAGGTATCTCCAAATCATTCATTTTGAACGCATCAACGACTTCTTCTGACATCGAAAATCGTTCGTTTATTGTTCACGGACGGGAAAAAATAAATCATTGTGTGCTAAATCAGGAGCGTACGGCGGATGAACCATCAATTCGATGTTTTGACGTCAAATATTGAGTTATTCGGTCTGATATGTGAGAACTCGCGTTGTCATGGCGAAGAATGATCCTTCGTCACTGGTTGTTTTTACTCATTTCTTCAAGACTTTTGGCAAACAAATTGTTGTGTACATTTATACCAAAAAAACAGGCGACCATTTGCTTCGAAGTGCTTCTTGCGCGAACAACTTCTGTTGGGTTTGGTTCATTTTGAAAAACCCATACAATCAGCTCATAGATTCAAGAATCATCACCTGTGTCGATATTATACATGGCTTTTGACATACTACGATTGTATTTTTTGAGCATTTCTTTACACCAATAGACACGATCCTTTTTTTAAGCGATTTTCAAATTATACGGTATCCGTCGAGCGTAAATCGTTTTCACGGCTAAATGTTCATATAAAATCTTGTGTATGCTCGTCATACTAATGCCCAAGGATGCCTCAATCTCACGGTATGTCACATGACGATCTTGCTTTATCAGTTCGCGCACAGTATCGATTCACAACAACTGATTTTGGACGATCTTCTTTAAATTCAGTGGTTTTAGATGGTGCTCCATCGCCAAAACTCGAAGTCAGTTGATCGATTCACTATTGTTGAGATAATACACGTCGAAAGTCATAGTAAATTATTGCACAAAAATTCTCAAGAGTTAATTCCATTTTTTGACTGAGATGAAATTTTCAAGTCACTAAGCAACACAAATAGCGTCCATATCACAATATCTTCTGAGTACCTATACAGTCAACTGGCAAAACATTAGCTCTAATTTCGGATATATAAATAGCAACCCTCGTAATCTCTTCACTCTGCGACCAACCAAAACGCTATTACGGATTTGGTTGGCCAGTTCCTCAATATTGACCTCAACGGTGTGTCACTAAATTCAAACGCAGTAAACAAATTATGTCCCCATAATATTTGTTCCACTTTCCTTCAGTTTACGCGATGGTTTTCATATCGGTATATATCATTTTATCTATCTCATTTTAACGTAGTATTTGAGAATGTGAAATCGTTTACGATCTCACATCTACTCTACACACTACTCTCACATCTCACATCTACTACTCTCAAACACTACTTTAAAACTCTCTCATTTTAAGGTAGTGTTTGAGAATGTGAAATCGTTTACGAAGCTATAGTCACACAAATTTTGATTAAAAATAAAAGTGATAGATAACAAAGTAAAAAATTGTTTCATTCCTTTTTGGAAAATTCTATTTTAAAGAAAATACAAAAAGAGGAATAGCAGACATTAGACTAACAAAGACATTAAATTTCGTAGACTTTCATGATTGATGTGGGTGCATATGGGAAGGGTAGTGCTGCAGATGTATTTTCCAATGCAGCAATTTACCAAAGACTTACGAATGGCAATATTAATTCATAAAATACGGACTTGCCAAATTCAGATCTGAAGGCTCTTTTCTTATATTTTGTTGGCGATGAAGCCTTCCCCTTGAAAAGTTGTCTAACGAGGTTTTGTCCTAGAAGACGGATTCAAGAAAACATTACGGCTTCATAATTCAAATATTGACTTTCATGTGCCAGAATTACCGTAGAATGTGGCTTTGGTATCAGTGCTGCATGATTTTGAATCGGAAGGTTTTGAAATTAAAAACTGGAAAATGTCGTTAATTCAGTTTGTATTTCACATAATACTATACCGGACTGTTTATTAATATTTCGAAAGGAGAAAATAATAGAGATGAAAGATTTTCTAAATTAAATGCATCAAAATCAAATAAGCGTTTTCCAAGGGATGCTGAAATTGTACGGGAAGTTTTTTCTCAGTATTTTTCCACAAATAAAATTTAGTTACATTTATTTTGAGTTGAAACATTTAATATCGAAATCGATTGAGTTACATAAGAACCGTTTTACTACGTTCACTTGTAGATCTTGTATTTTCGGCTACAAAATCCCATTCCGTATCAACCACCACTGTGTTTATAGTGCGAGTTCCGCTTATTCCATAAAAAATATTAAATTTTTAGATGTCTGAAAGCAATACTTCCATCGTGCGACATCAACGACAACTGCGGGCAGAAACAAACAATTTGATGTTTAAAACACAGCGTGCGATGCGGTGACGCAAAATCGTGCACGCATTTCTTTTCCAGTTCGGACAACATAATTATTCTGTTTAGGTTTTATAGGTTATAATGTCGAATCGGACGCAACGCATACCACACACTGCAGATATCGTATTTACCTAATAGCGTTATACTTACTACACTAAAGGGCTGTCTAATAAAAGTGCCAGAACTTTAACATGAGGCACAATGATAACTACAAGTGATAATCCGATAATATTTATTTTATTTCGAAATTAGTGGTATAATGTCTTGAAAATAATGTTGTTCAAATGTCCCCTTCGACTTCGGCTGATGGAACGCATTCTGGCTACCCAATTTTCAATTATTTTTTCACAATATGACGTTTCCTTTAGGGACAATAATTGTTCGCTATTTATTTCTGTAAACCAGATTTATGATAAACCCACGAAAAATAATCCAAGCCGTGAGATCATATGATCTTGGTGGCCAGTTGATATTATTATTTCATAAAATAACGCGCCCAGGAAACTTTTCTTGTAATACATAGATTGTCTGGCGAGATGTGTGACAGGTCGCAACGCCTTGTTGAAAGAAAACATTGTTTATATGCACCTTTATCAGTTCGGATCAAATATATTCCGTTAGCATATTCCTACAACGTTCACCATTAGTGGTAACAGGTCATAGTCTTAAAAAAATGAGTCCTATCACTCCTTCTGAGACGCTTGAGCATTTTTTTCGCCCCAAATCCTGCAGTGTTCCCACAAGTATTTTTCCCCTAAGTGTAAGTTTCCACTTCCAATTTTTTCTAGAGTCCAATTCGAGGATGTTTGAGATAAAATGAATGACATGTAAATGTAATGACAATGTACTGAACACTGCAATCTATGCGGGACATATCTATAATTACATGTCAATATTGCCACTATTACATTTCAAAGTTCAGTCACTCTTACTAGAAAACTCTTTATTATTCATATTACTCTAAACAACGTTTACTTTTTCTTTCTTTGTGGTTATAAATTGCACGCCTATTAGAATTAATGAGCAAGTCCTGATCGATATCAAATAATGTGCCGAATTTAAATTGATAGAATTGACACTGAACCATAATAGATGGAATATATCGGCACAGCCGTAAAATTCGAAATCTCTGAACCTGCATCAAACCATATCAGCTAACGAGCCCTGGCCTGCGTTTTCCGCCGGAGCATTAAAGGAAAGCTGCAAGCCACTTTCCGAGAACGATTTCTGGAACGCTTCCAGAGGCGTCTCCGAAAATAAGTTTCATTTTTCATTAGTTTAATAAAAAACATACATACATCCTGCTTTTTTTTATTGTTTTAAATTTTAATTTATTATATTCACGCAGGATACATCAACATATTCAAACATGAACCACCAAAAGTTTCAGTGTGCTAGCATGTCCTTCTCATTCGTGATGCGATTAACATTAAGTTCCGTTTTATGTTGGGTATGAGCAACAGAAACCGTTTATATCGCATTACAATTATCATGGTGTATTACCATATTCGCATGATTTGACTCCGCGTGACTTCGGTTTATTTCCAAAATTAAAACTGGTAATGAAAGAAAAAAAATTCGACACGATTTTGGATATCCAGGATGCTTGAAATGTGCCTAATTTAATAATAGAAATCGTCATTTTGTTAAAAATTAAAGAGAAGTACATTATATTGCATAATCACGCGCTTATAGATATTTTGGAGCTTCAGGCTAAATAGGTAACCGATCTAGAAGATTTTTTAAATATTCCTAGGAAGTAAAGTTTCTACCAGCTAAGATATTTTGAAACGATATACATAAATGGTAGTCGGAAAGCGCTAGGTCGGGAGAGTACGGTGGATCGACCAACACATTCCAGTCAAGTTATAAAAGTTTCTGTTGGATGCCCAAAGAAATGTGTATTCTAGCATTATCTCGATAGAATGCAATGCTTTACTGTTAACTAATTCAGGCCGGTTATGGTGGATTGATTGCATTAATTTGCTCACCATTTGGAATTAACTCGTTTTCCTTCATTCTTACAGCAGAAATATTATTTGTTGAAAATGTTCGAAACATCAGATCCAAGGTACATAATCAAATTGATTCAAACTGGCTATTGACAAAAGCACATTACTCAAAATGATTACTCAAAATGAGGCGCTGCATTTTAATAAAGCCCAGTAAACAACATAATTAATACTTATTGGATACATAACTTAAGTAAAGAAAAAGAAAAACTTATTTAATAAACATATAATAAAACTTAACTACAGCCACATCTTCCCCCCTAATTCTCCGTCCATTTTCACCCAGCACGACCGCCCTCTTCCCCGTTCCACAGTTGGAAGTGTGCAGGAACGGAGGCGAAAGCAGGCTGTGGGATCGTAAAACTGCGAACCGGCAGCAATAGGCGAACGGAAAAAAGAAGACCAGAACTGCGAAGCTGTCGTGGCAAAAATAACAAGACATTGCAGGCTCAGCGCAAAATGGAAACTGGCGGAAAATGGGGGTGGGGAAAAGGGTTTCTGGCGAGAAATGAGGGGACGAAAGTGGGGTCTGAATTTGTTAGACGGGATTTTCAAGCACGGAATGACGTTTGGCATGTAACATATTTTTAATATATGGTTAAGTTAAATATTATTTGTTGAATTTTAGAGTAATGATAAGTTGAATAATTAATAACGTAATTGTTCGGAAAATGTTTTGGTATTTTTGTAAAACGGGTGTTAAAAGACAAAATAGTCTTTTAATCACAAACTATCCTTAGACTCATATTGTTTACCTTTATGTTTCCATAAAGGTTTTTCATTTACAATAGTCGCTTATTTACCCTAAGTTTCTATAGGCGAATGTCAAATATGTGGCAAACTAAACATTTTAAAAATATTTCTTTTTATCATGACATAGAATTTGCAGGCCACTAAGCTATATTAAATATTCTCCTGTCAGTAATGTATAAAGTTTTCATCGACATAATAACTAAAAGATTATCAAGAACATTGAATAGCGCACAAGCAAGAGAGCAAGCAGGATGCAGAAGTAGATTCAGTACAATCGATCATTTGCAGGTTGTTCAACAGTCCATAGAAAGACAAGGAATACACTACGACCCTATACTTGGCTTTTATTGGCTATGAAAAGGCATTTGATTCAACACCAAAACAAGTCATAATGGATGTTCTGTTTTGACTTGAAACAAGAGATAGACAGGACCTATGTGAACCTACTAGGATCCATGTATGATGAAGCTACACCGACAGTTCAAATGGATGATCTTGAAGTGTAAATCAATACAGAACTGTACTCTGGCGTGACTCAACATCGCCTGTTCTTTCCTCAGGCTGCCTTGAAGATGCATTCTCTAGTCGGAATTGAGAACAAGATGGAATAAAAATTAATGGTGCATACTTGAGCCATCTTAGATTCCTAGATGAACTACAAACACAAGAATTGCAAAAGAGATAAGAACCATCTAGCTTGAGAATAAACCTGAGAAAGAGCCAGATCATGTTCAATAGGCAGGGATTTGGATACTGTAGATCACTACATATATCTTGGGCAGAGGATTTCAATGGAGAGCGATACCGCCCGGGATGAACTACAAACACAGATACAAGAACTGCAAAAGAGAGAAGAACCATCTAGCTTGAGAATAAACCTGAGAAAGAGCCAGATCATGTTCAATAGGCAGGGATTTGGATACTGTAGATCACTACATATATCTTGGGCAGAGGATTTCAATGGAGAGTGATACCGCCCGGGAGGTGGAACGGTGTGTTGGCAGAAGGGCATTTGGCAGGCCAACATGGTGTTAAGAGCAGGTTCCAAAGAGTGTTTAATCAGTGCGTTCCGTTCCTTTTTGACATACGGAAGGGAAACAGGTCACTTACTTCACAATCACAAGAAACAAAAGTAAGTGACATCATTCGAAGAGTAAAGGAATTGAAATGGAAGTGGGCAGGTTATAAACGAGGCGATGTGACGACAGATGGATCAAGGCAGTCCTGGGGTGGATACAGTTTGATCACGAACGTCCATGAAGGAAACGAAAAACAAGATGGACTGAAGATATTATCAATTATGTGTAGTTATCACGGGTGTGAAATGTAACGGTAGTTTCTCGGGTATCCCGTGTTAGCCGAATGTCCACTGGTGGACGGTTTCGCTGACGTTTCGATGAAATCCCATTCATCATTTTCAAAGCCTTTATTCGACAGTGTTTCGACGACAAATGCTGATGCAAATACAGCATTTGTAATAAGTGTACCACGCCTAGTAACAATCAGACGAAGTTTAAATGCAGCCAGTTGTGTAATCGAAATATAGAACCCGTCGTTAGACCAAATCTGCAAGATTGTTTAAATTTGGTTTTCAGCCAGATAACGCCAAACCGCATATTGTCATCAGATAGTGCAGTTGCTAGAACCTGTGATAGCGACACTCGACCAACATGTAAGAGGTAGCATTGATCCAACAGCCCATTGCCAGTTACTATTACCACGATCGTCAGCAACTTTAAATATTCTTGAAGCATGAGTACAACGCGCCTGGA
>JARFXV010002050.1:0-134104 GCA_031761425.1 Cosmopolites sordidus
GCATTAAAATTACCGCCTACTAGGCGAACTTTGGCCAGCGCCAACATTGCCCTTGCCTAGCCGCATATTTTTCATCCACTCGATGCGCCAACATTAGGACAAGCCTTATACACATGATACAAGGTCGATTAAAATTATTGTCGGTCCAGGCAATGGCTCAAGAGTTCAAGTATCGCGAACACAGACTTCTAGGAACTGCATTTGGACTAGCTGTATACGGTCTGGCCTTATTTAGGTTAAAGAGTCAAACTTGCAATTATTATTGGAGTTTGATAAGTTCTTGGAAAATTGTTCTTATTATTTTAATAATTGAGCTTCTTATACAGCATCGCAATATTGGATATGGGGAAGGTTTGAAGGAAAACTCTGTTTTTTTCTCCAAATTGATTTGCATATATCTGGATTCTCAATTGCATTGTACAACAATGGATCATCCTGATTTGTAATTTATAGTTGTAGTTAAAATATGATGCAAAAACTTACGGTGATCCAAGAGTGGTATTGGAATAAGTAAGCAGAGTTCTTCTGCTTAAATTGTAGGTATATTTAAGACAAATAATAATGTTGTATTTAATTGATATACTTTTAAATTAATCATGTCAAGAGATGAGGCATATATTGATAATGGAAGACTGTTTTTTTTAAACCGCGATAGTAGGCAAAAGTCTTGGGAATATAATATGTTTTCTCATTTAATTTCAGATTTTGCCAATTTAACCAAAAAGAAGAAAGAAAAACATAGATAAATCTAATATGTACCATAGAACGACAAAGCCATAGAATGTCATAGCCTAGAAACGGCACTATTCAAAATAGCTATGACGGGCGTCAAATAAAAGGCATATTGATATAGTTGAGGCTACAAGTCATATGCACCAGATCAACTAGAGAATTGTCCCAAAACCCCAAAAGTTTGTCTACCATTCATCATGGAAGTTACCGATAAGATTTGCCACGTATTCAGTTCTCGTTATATCGAAATGATTTTTACAACAGAAATAAATATACCCAGTTTCCTTAGGTCAGGGAAATATAATATTCCACAAGAGTCACGTCAGTTTATGAGATTCCTTGTTCTGGCTGCTCCCAATAATATATCGGGCAAACCAACAGACTTATGCAAAATCATTCAAATCATATAAACCCCGTATTATCCGTGATGCAATTGAGATCGAAAAATGCCCAGACTGCCTAAACAAGAGGGACGACGATCTTAGACTTCCAAATGCATGGAAACTCCTTATTTCCAAATTGCCCATCCGAAACCCTTCTAATCAAACGTCCACCTCCCGTCTCACTTTCGCCATTCAACCGAGCGCCCCCAGCCATAACCTTACATATTAATGAAAACGTCGCGTCGACAACGTCGTTACATTCTCGTTCCTCAGTCTGGAGTTATCCATCTTACAGTTAACATTACGATGTTAATACGTACTCTCTACGGAGTAAGTACGCTAGCCTTCCAGGTACCCTCCACCACCGTCATCCAGTCCCATCAGCACGTCCGGCCAAACACAGACCCGTCCGCCAAGCAGCACGCCGCCACCCTGTCATGCCGGCCCGACGCCACCGCCAGCCATCAGCACTACCTGACCCTCCCGACCGACAACAAAAGAAAAAAGGTCATTACTAAACCCCAATTTCAGCCTCTCGCCGGGTCAACATTTTTCTCTACGCTGTCTGTCTCGGCAAAAAAAACTAATCTCATTGTCTCGTAAACTACCCGGTCTCGGCCCTTTCACTGAAAGGCGCCACCGAGCAATATGCCGTCACGCTCAGACCCGCGCCCTCGGATGAGGGCGCATTTACCACTGTCTCACACAAAAAGAACTCCAAAAAACAACCCCACCCCCCAAATCACAGTCCTACTTCAAGAAAATGCAGCGCTTCATGCTGAAAATGCAGCCCTCAACACCGCCATCGAAAGCTCCACCGCGGCAAACCCCGTGCTAGCCGACAAAATCAAGGCGCAAGACGCTGTAAATCAGAAGGATGTATAGAAAAAAGAACATCGCGATGCCCCTAGTCAAAATCAGGGTCGACAGATCTCAAAATGCCATCTTCAACCTCACATACCTATGTGAACTACAGGTCCACATGGAGTCCCAAAAATCCAACTCCACGCTCTCGCAGTGCAGAAACTGCCTGCAATTTGGCGACGCGGCAATAAACTGTCATGCCCCTCCCTATATGTCTCAAATGCGCCGAAAACCATCCTGCAAAAGAGTGCCCCAAAGAGGCAAACCTCCCGGCCACCTGCTATAACTGCCAAGGTGATCACCCCGCTATCTCAAAACTTTGCCCCAAATGCCCCAAAATTCGCAACAACCTCTCGCCTCCAGCCACATCCCCCCGGTGCACTCGCCCTTCTGTCTCCGCAGGCCTCTGATGCGCAAGCCACCTCCCCAACCCAGGCCGCGGCTCAACCGATGCTGCCCTCCACCCCCCCCCCCCGCGCCGGGCATCCAAGCTTTGCTACTAAATTATCTGCACTCGGCTCTGGCCGGCTTCATCCAAGGTCTCCGTCCACCAACCGCCCCCGCCCCACTGCCCAACATTCAACAACAGCAAACCTCTCTTTCTCCATCATAAGCTGGAACGCCAATTCCATCTCAGCCAAAAAAGACGAATTCACCGATCTCCTCCACCAACTTAACACAGACGTAGTCCTTCTTCAAGAAATATTCCTCAAACCTGATTCCACATTCATCATCCCCGGCTTTAAAACCTACCGCAACGACCGCATCTCAGGCTCTGGCAGTGGAACGGCCATCCTAGTCGCCCACCATGTTCAGCACTGCTATCCCCCCAGACCACCTGTCCGCTTTCGAAACCACACAAATACAGGTCAAAACCCAGAACTGTTTCCTCAAACTCTCCTCCATCTACCGCCCATCCTCCCCGATCTTAACACACTCTTCAGCTCTGACTTCCCCCACATCGCGGCTGGCGACTTCAACGCCAAGCACTCCAGCTGGGGAAACCCACCCACCAATCCCGCCGGCCGCATCGTTAATAACTTCGCCACTTACTCCCCATCAACATCCACCTTTCAAATCTCGCCACCTTCAACAGAGACGCCTCCGCCTCCATATTAGACTTCGCCATCTCATTCAATATCCCTTAAAACATTCACGTTGAAACCCTGCAAGAATTAAACTCCGATAATTACCCAATTCAAATCTCCATCTCCAACCTCCTTTTCTCCCTCAACCCCCCCAAACAGCTAATCACCACCAACTGGCCAGACTTCTCCAAGAATCTCCAATTTTCACCTACTCTTGCCACCCCTTCCAATTCGCGTGACATTGAAATAGCTGCCGTCACCATCCAAGACTCAATCTCCTCGGCCTACCTCCGCCACTCCACCTCCAGAACCGTTCCCCGTTTCAAATTCGCGCCCCCACCGGAGATCAAATCTCTGATAAAATCGAGAAACGGCCTGCGAAGGCAATACTGCACCTTTCTCGACCCCATCATTAAAGCCCAAGCTACATCACTCTCCACCACTATCAGCAACCACGTCCAAAAGTGGAGAAATTTCTTTTGGCAAGATTTTCTGTCTGAAATCAGCGAAGACCGTTCTAACACCCAAACTTGGAAATAACCAAAAAACTTCGCTCAAATCTCCAAACTATCCCTCCACTCATTCCCCTCACCGGCTCCCCCGCAGCAAACAAACCCGGCAGAAATCTTTGCCTCCGCGCTTCAAAAAGCCTTCTCCCCCCACCCCTTCGACTTCAAAATTCATTCAGCCTACAACCACATCACCTCGATCCAACCTCCAACGGCGGACTTCCCCGCTATCACTGTCAACGAAACCATCATCTAACATCCTTATCGACCTCCAAACCCTTTTCAACGCCATCGTCTTTCTTCGCCACTTCCCATCCATCTGGAAGACGGCGCAGGTTACCATGATCCCCAAAAGGGACAAAAACCTCTCCAACCCCAACAATTGGCGCCCATTAAGCTTGCTCCCCACCATCTACAAACTGTTCGAAAAATCGTTACTCGAACGCCTCGCAGACCATGCTGACGAAAACAAGCTCATTCCAGAATTTCAATTTGGTTTCCAACCAGCCCACTCCACCGAGCTCCAAATCCTGCGGCTCGTGGAGAACATCCATTGCAATTTTCGAGCTAAATTCTCAACCGGCATGGTGCTTTTCAATATAGAAAAAGCGAGTTCGATCGAGTTTGGCATCAAGGCCTGATAGTCAAACTTTTCATTCAATTCAAATTTCCCCTATACATCACATAAACCATTGCCTTATTTCTCAAAAAGAGGAGTTTTGTCGTAAAAGCCAACCAGTCCTTCTCGTCCCCAAAAGCAATTCTTGCAGGGCTCCCACAAGGTTCCCCTTTGTCCCCAATCCTATACAACCTGTTCACCTCTGACATTCCCACGTCCCCCCACATCAACCTGTACACATATGCGGATGACACCGCCATCTCCGCCACCTCACGTACACCAAACACCATAATCAAAATATTCCAAACAGACATAGATACTTTCCACACGTGGGCCACAAAGTGTAAAATCCGGATAAACCACACAAAATCACAGGCTATCTTATTCACCAAGAGACGCCGCAAACCCACATCACACCTCACCATCCACAACACTCCAATTCCCTGGAGCAAACACACCAAATACCTCGGTGTCACCCTCCAACCTAACCTCCTCTGGACCAAGCACACCCAAAACAAAATCACAAACACCAACCGCCTAATCTCACTCCTCCACCCCATCCTCCAGAAAAACATCAAGCTAAGTCTGAACAACAATATCCTTGTATTCAAGCAAATCATCCGTCCCACCCTCCTCTAAGCGGCCACTGCCTGGTTCTTATAACAGAAGGCCAAGAAAGTCACCAACTTCCAAAACAGAGTAATTCGGCGAATCACAAACACTCCGTGGTTCATTCGAAACGTCGACATTCGCAGAGATTTCAATATTCCCTCCACCAAGGACTACGTCTGCAAACGTCTAGAAAAAATAAAAAAAACGCTACCGTTCCACCCAAATTCCATGCTTAAATTCGACCTACGCCACAACCCCATCTCCACCGATTCAAAAGACACAAAAGCTTTTCCGAACACTAACCACCCCCTCGCTTAAGCCCACCGCTTTACCACCATTCTAATTTAATTCGAGACAATGAAACTGAGACATTGGCTTTGAAACAATGAACGGTCTTTCGCGTCAACATCGATAACACAGTCAATCAGCAACCAAAAAAAGAAACAAAAAAAAAACACGACCTGCGCCACCACCGCAGGCCCCCCGCATTAATCAGGAACACAGGTCATAGACCTAGTTTTTCTAAATATCAAAATTACAATTACAATGTCGTTATTTCCATCCCAAGTAGTCAGAGAGTGTAGACATGTTTTTCTGTGCTCCGTTCTATTGTGGGCGTTGACTATCTAACCTAATGCTGACGTCACTAACGGTTTCTCTTAAGAATTTTGGTTTATTCTTCCTGAATTAATCAAATTGTACAGTTTTTAGTGCGGTAACGAGTGCAGTGATCTGTGCTGGTTTTGCAGTAATAGCAGGGGTATCGTAACTGTACACCGACAGTAACCTCGACGATTCCTGGCCGGTAAGTGGTAGGATAGTCTTTGGGCAAATTAATAAGTGTTTAAATATTTTTAAAACTTTCTGATTTTCTTGTTTAACATTTTTAACTGTTATTCTGAATTATTTTGAAGTGTTTATAAGTATTTTTTCGATACTGGTGGCATGAAATGGCACAAAATACGTCGGGCTCGACGAGGTATCGCCAGCCTTCACGTTGAGCTAGATCAAGCACGAAAAGACAACCATGGACTCAACGAAACAATCTTTGAGTTGAAAGAACTTATCAAAGAGCTGAAAGGCCAGGTGGCCTCTCTGGTTTCAAAAATAGACAAATTAGAAGCGAGACCGCCCGCAACAATGTATCGGATGAAAGGACCGAAAATAAAAATGGAAATGATCCAAGCAAACAATCCTCCAAAATTACAAAGAATAAAGTCTCCACCCCTAAGAAAACAGTCCCAGAGATAGTTAAAATGGCGGCATAAGAAAATATGTTTGACGGAGAGATAATATCCATCGGTCCGGACCATTCCGACTCCGATAGTGATTCCTCATTCAAAAAAGCACCTCCGAGACAAAGACACTCTTCGGAAGAATAGAAAACAACAGAACAAACTCCAAGGAAAAAGACCGCCGGTGAGGCCGGTCCTAGTGGAGTGAAACAAACTCCAAAACCAGTGAATAAAACGGTGACCAAACCAACCGCAAAGTCCGAAAACATCCCCCCGGTAGTCATCCGCTCAAAGAAAGATTATATGAAGGTTATGGCCTTCATCAAGAATAATAAAATCAACACAGATAAAGCGGATGAATCAGCCTGAAGGTGTAAAAGTGCAACCAAAAGAATCAAATGACTACCGCCAATTGACGGGGTATTTAGAAAAAGAAAAAATAGCATATCATACATACTGCACTAAAAGTGAAAAGCAGTTGCACGTACTGATACGAAACATAGTAGAAACGATGACCGAACAAGAAATCCGTCCAAGGGTGGAAGACAAAGGCAGGAAAACTTCTTGCCACAGTAAATGTTGTTTTGCCAAAAGACGAAAAGGCGATCTTCAATACAAGATATCTGGTCCACCAGAAAATCAAAATAGAAAATGTCAAATCAAACGGAGAGACCTCGCACTGTTACAACTGCCAGGTCTACGGGCCCGTGGCCAAGAAATGCCACGCGTCCACTAAATGTATGAAATGGTCGGGTAGTCATGCCTCAAGAGACTGCAAGAAACCGAAGAAACTGGCAGCCAAATGTGCGAATTGCGGAGGTTCACACCTCGCAAACGCCAAAACCTGCCCAATGAGACCACCAAACAAGAATGAGGGGAAAGTAGTACCTGAAAAAGCATCAAAACCGCCAGCAAGAATTCCGCCCCCAACAACAGCCGGCACACAAAACAATAGGAAAACGGAGTCGCCAGTACCGCCCCCCCGGAAGAAGGTCGTTTCCCAAGCGGAAGTCCCGAAACTCCATCTACCAGATTTCACACAGATGATGGAACAGATGACTGCAATGGTTCAACAGCAGTTAGACACTGCGCTAGCCATGTTCCAGAATAGCAATTAATCCTAAAAATGCATTCAATGTCGTAACTTGGAATGCCAACTCTTTAGCTGGCAAAAAAGTCAAACTGACCGCATTTCTAGAAGATCACGGCGTCGACGTGGCCCTGATTCAGGAGACTTTCCTCAAACCAAGTGAAGGCCTTGGAATAAGTAACTTCTACTGCTACAGGGAGGACAGACTGGGCGGAGCGGGCGGCGGCCTAAAGATCCTCGTTAAGAGGAGCATCAGGCACAACCTCCTTCCTCCGACCGGCCTTACTTCCTCAGAGGCCATGTCGGTGTACGTGACTCTAGATGAAAATCTCGTCAACCTATCTTGGTACCTTCTCATGGTACCAGAGAAGCTGTAACGACTTCGATTCAGGGGAAGTACACAGTTTCCTGACTAACACTCCATTCATCATTGGAGGAGATTTCAATGCACATAACAAAAGGTGGGGCTCCAGCTGGACAAATAAGAGAGGTACTGACCTGTTGTATATGGCGGATAGATACGGGCTGAACCTCCTTATCCCAGACGAGCCATCCCGTTTCCATAGCTTCCTAGATTTCTTTATCTTAAGAAATCTCACCAATCGAGTCGCAGTTCAGGTTGTTCACGAAATTACTTCTGACCACTTCCCGGTACTGCTTAACATCGGTACAGCGGTGGACTTTCTTCCACCAAAACAAGTCACAAACATCTGTTGGAGCAAGTTCCAAGAGTATTTGCAGAACAGCGGACCTAACCCGCGTATCGGTAGTATTCAGCAGCTCGACGACGCGGTCTATAAATTAACCCAGGACATATTAGAAGCCACCAAGGTGGCGACTACAACCGGTCCAGAGTCTTCTCGGCGAACCTTGGACATTCCGCTCGAGGTAAAAGAGAAGATTCGTCTGAAAAACAGATTGTACCGACGCTATCATTCATCTAGTGACCCTGAGCACGGGCGTCGTGCAAACGATGCTAAAAGAGAGTTCCAACAGGCTCTCAAAGAGGTCAGGGATGGTAGATGGGATGATTTCCCTGCGTCAATCGAAGTGGCCGATCGATCGCTTTGGAAAACGGCCAAATTCCTGGTGGGTAAGGTGAGAGCGCCGATTCCCCCCTTGAGGAAGGGTGTAACGCACGCCGTCAGCAGGGAGGAAAAGGCGGAGCTTTTCGCCACGACCTACCAATAATAGATGACTTCTCCTCGACCTTCAGTTGAGAAGAAGAACAAAGTTGTTGAATTCAAGCAAGAAATCCTTTCATATCAAGGTACCCCAACCCAGGCTACATGATCAGCCAGATAGTTTCACCGAAGATAATACACAGTAGTATCCGAGGTCTCAAAGTTAGAAAAGCCCCAGGACGCGACCGCATCTCGCCGATGCAGCTGAAGAGGCTACCGAATAAGCAAATAGCTCTGTTGACCAATATCGTCAACGCTATGTACAGGCTTCAACACTTCCCGGCATCGTGAAAGTACGCCCAAATAATAGTAATCCACAAAAAAGGGAAAAATCCTCACGAACCAAGCAGCTACAGGCCAATCAGCTTGCTTAGCGCTCTCGGCAAGGTCGCTGAAAGAGCGATATTATACGATCTGAACGACGTCCTTGTAGAGAAGAAAATTCTGGCGGACGAACAGTTTGGTTTCCGTAGGGGTTACGCCGCTGTCCATCAGTCGGCGAGATTGGCAGTGGAAAGCAGACAGGGGTTCGACAGAAGGCGCCATACGGGAGCTGTCTTTTTAGACCTCTCGCAAGCATTTTACAGAGTCTGGCATCTCGGATTCATAGTCAAGATGCTCAGATTAGGTATACCCACTGACCTAGTCAAATTATTGGCTTCATTTCTGACTGGACGCACTTTCTAAGTCCTCATCACCACTTGCCCCGTCACCACTTGCCCCCGTAATCTTCAACATCTACATGGCGGACTTTCCTAAGATTCCGCATGTAAAGACAGCTTTTTATGCTGACGACTCGGCTTTCTATACGTCAGCCTATGGACCTGCGCTGATAACATCCAGGCTCCAGAAGCAGATGTTGAAAGCCGGGAGATGGTTAACCGAATGGAGACTTTCGATCAACCGCAGCAAAACCCAGGCCGTCTTCTTCACAAGAAGACAAACCTTAATACTACAGTCAAGGCAGAGGCCTTCTTCCGACCAAGAAAAAAACAGAAGAACAAGCACCAAAGTAAAACAGGCTCAGAATACCGGCAATAAAAAAGAGAATAAAACGGAGGTCAAGATCGAGAAAGTCCCTCCAGTAGTTCTGCGATCAACGAAAGACTACATGAAGGTGATGACCTTCATGGGAGTGAATAAAATCGCTACCGACAAGGCATTGAATCACCCAGAAGGGGTGAAAATTCAGCCTAAGGACCCCAATGACCCCAATGATCCTCAATTAACGGCCTACTTGGTAAGAAAAGAGAAAATCGCTTTTCATTCCTTTTGTACGAAAAGCGAGAAACAACTCCACGTCCTGATCCGTAATGTCGTAGAGATGGAAACGGAACAGGAGATTAGAGAAAAGTTGGTCGATCTGGGCTTCCATCCCACCAAGATCCAAAGATGGAAGACGAAGAAAGGCGTGCTATTAGCCATGGTTTACATCATTCTCTCTAAAGAAGAGAAAGGTATTTTAATATCAAATATTTAGTCCACAAGAGGATAAAGGTGGAAAACATCCAGTCTAACGGAGAAACCTCGCAATGTTATAATTGCCAGGTATATGGACACATGGTGAAGAAATGCCACGCCCCAACAAAATGCATGACATTCTCTAGGAGTCACGCATCTAATAATTGCAAAAAGCCGAAGGATTCTCCGGCTAAATGCGTGAACTAGGGCGGTCCGCACTCTGCAAATGCCAAGACGTGCCTTAAGAGGCCGGCTCACAAAAAATAGAGAAAAACAGTTCCCGAAAAATTAACAAAACCGCCACCAAAGATCCCTCCTCCAAAGTTCCTTTGGGGGACACAACACAACAAGAAGATAAACTTTCCCCAACTAGTCCCTCTCAAAAAGGTCGTACCTACAGTAGAGGCTCCTAAAATCCAATTGCCGAACTTTACGACAATGATGGAGCAGATGATGCAGCAAATAGCTGCGATGGTCCAGGAGCAGCTCAACGCTGCAATAGAGACCAACAATCAATAATAAAAAATTCATTGAAGGTCGTAATGTGGAATTCCAACTCCTTAAAAGGGAAAAAGGTGGAGCTAACTGCGTTTCTGGAAGACCACAGTATCGACGTAGCTCTGATTCAGGAAACTTTCCTTAAACCGAGCCATAGGTTCGGCGTGAGGAACTTTTTCTGTTACAGGAAGGACAGACTCGAGGGAGCGGGGCTGGTTTGATGATTCTCGTCAAGAGAGGAATCAGGCATAACCTCCTGCCCCGGGAGGGTCTTACTTCCTCAGAGGTTATATTGGTGCAAGGGGCTCTGGAAGGAAATCTCGTAAACCTATCTTCATGGTATCAGAGAGCCTGCCACAACTTCGATTCAGGTGAAGATGGCAGACTCCTACATAACAACGCTCCAGTCATCATTGGAGCTGTTTTCAATGAACATAACCAAGTGTTGAGTTCGAGACTGACAGACAGGAGAGGAGCTGACCTATTATCTATGGCGGATAGATACGGGCTAAACCTCCTTGTCCTAGTCGAACCTTCCCGTTTTCATAGTTTCTAAGATTTCTTTATTTTAAAGGATCTAACGAATTAGTACACAGTCCAGGTTGTTCACGAGCTTACTTCGGATCATTTCCTGGTACTACTAACCATAGGGACCAAGTTGGATACTTTTCCACCGAAATAGGTATCTAACATCTGCTAAAATAAATAAATATATATGCATAAAATAAATGCCTCAGATGACACTGTGTACCGACTAACGAATTATGAACAGAACCAGAAGAATAATGCTTAGCCTAATAGCATTATAACATCGCATATAAAACCATATAGGTAAAGAAACAAAAGCTCTAATTATAATACCTATACCGTTTGTTCCACTTTATTTGGTCTCCAGAATATTTCACATTAATGATGTGCGTTTAGCATGTCTAATCGTGTCCTAAAAATAGTTATTTATCTATCTAACAAATTCATATCCTTTTCTACCAAAAACTCGAAGAGATTTACCAGTGAACACCAAATCTTTCTGATACGTGGTTCGCTAACCAAATTTGCACTATCAGGAGATTGTGTTTCGTCGCAGCAGAACGTTCCAGCAGAATAGTTGATTTTCGGCAAATTTTTACATCAGTTTTCCAGGGGTAGTACACAAATTACTCTGCCTAACGAGAATGTGGGACCTTTTTTTCGGATTGATTAGTCACATTTTGAAGC
Organism: Cosmopolites sordidus; assembly: GCA_031761425.1. Taxonomy (NCBI): domain Eukaryota; kingdom Metazoa; phylum Arthropoda; class Insecta; order Coleoptera; family Curculionidae; genus Cosmopolites; species Cosmopolites sordidus. The sequence continues at coordinate 11,491 of JARFXV010002050.1, forward strand.
TTATTTGGGGAAGGAGGAAACTAGTAATAATGGCTAGATACAAAGTCTTCCGCAGGAAGCCGAGGTGGATGCGACGTTTAGTCGAACATAGATACTGCATGATAATGAAGGAGTGACGGTCTTGTACTTTGATGGTGGGAGGAGAGAAGCGGGTGTGAGTTTTATGGTGCATGTAAGGGTAGTAAAGAGCATAATTGGATACAGACCTATATGGGATTGGCGGTCCTCACTGTAGATGGTACCGTCAGAACGCACATACTCTGCTTGGCTAGCTTTAAAATGGACGCTATCTTAAAAAACACCAGCTCACATTGCGAAGCACATCTGGCAAGGACTCAGCAACTTCGGATTTAATTTTCGTGAATGCCAGATTCCGTTCATTACTTTGGGATGGGCGAATTAGGGAACCTGACTATGGAACTAATTATTATATTATGCAAGTATGCATACAGTTCGACTCAAGAAATAATAAAAACTGTAAAAAATCTGCAGCTATAAAACGAAAGTGAACATACGAGAATATCAGAAACTCAAAAAAGTTCCAAATGTCCCTATCAAACAAGTTGTCCTTACTAAAAGATTTTATTATTGTCGAAGCAGAAGTAGAACTAGACGGTAATAAAAAACGTAAAAAAAAGAAAAAAAATCGATCTATTTAAAGCGGATGGTAACAGGTACTGAAAAATGGAATGCATATAACAATATTAAGCGTAATAGATCGTACTGTAAGCGGCACGGAGATGCCCCTTCAACCAGCGCAAACCGAATTCAAATCCGAAGAAGCTTATGCTGTGCACTGATGGGAGTAAAAGTAAAGTAGGAAGTAAAAAGTTAACTTCCTTGAAATACTTCAAAAATCATCTGGTTTAGTTCCTTAGCCGAAAACCTCAGAACTTCTATGAGCGCGGAATTATACGACTTCCGGAGGGATGGAAAGAGATCATCAAACAAAACGACACATACCATATTGACTGAATGTAACTTTCAATAAATAAATTTGTCTTTCAAAGAAAAACGATCCAACTTTTGCATTAACTCAATAGTTCATATACATAGTATATCGGATTTAAGGAAAACAACTAGATCCATCTAATGAAGCAATATATAGTCTGAAAGCCGCATATCTCCTCTATAAAATGGGACCGCCATTACTAGAATCGATCAATGGATTGTCAAGTTATAGCGCTTAAAGTGACAGTGCCTTTCGTCACCTCGTCACAAAAGCACAATGAAACAAAGAGCTAATATTACATTTTGTTTAAAGCTTGATAAAACTTTTACAGACACCTTTGAATTAATGAAAAAAGTTTATGGTGATGATTGATTACCCCTTGCATGTGTTTTCGAGGATTCCAGGACGATCGTGATCTTTTGGAGGACGACCCAAAGCCAGACAGGCCAAAAACCAAAAAATCGCGATGAGTATTGGTGGAAAAAGTACTGGAAATGATCGCTAATGATGCAAGTTCGACTGTGAGATGGATAGCGGAGAAATTATATGCGATCAAAGGATTTAAACAAACGGAAAGTCTATGCTGGAATTATTCGTCACGCCTTAAATGAAGACCAAGAAATTGCTCGCGTTGAACATTGCAAAGACCTTCTTAAAATAGCCAGATGGATCACTGCTGATGAGACTTGGTGGTTCAAGTACAATCCTTGAACAAAGAGCCAAAGTGCTATGTGAAAGTTCCCATTCTCTTCAAAATAAAAAAAATGCGTTTGTGGAAGTCACGAGGGAAGATAGAATGTTTATTTGTTTATTCGACTCTAGAGGTATTATATTTTAAGAATTCGTTCCCCAGAGTCAAAATGTTACTGATGAATATTATCTGGGTATTATAAAGCATTTGTGGAAGAGAATTGTTCGAGTGAGGATCGAATATCGAGCGTCGGGAAGTTGGTTTTTATTACACGATAATGCACCATCTCAGGACCGTCGTTATTCGTGAACTTTTGACGAAAAACAATTCTGTGTGCTTTAACAACCTCCGAAATTGCCAGGTTTATCTCCGTGCGTCAAAACTCAAACTGACTCTGAAAGAAAGATTTTATCGAAGAAGAATCGAAGAATCTCAAGTCGAAGAAGCCGTAACGGTGCCATTGAGATGATTCAAAAAGTTGCGTTATTTTTCCGGCATACTGTGTAGATCGTTGTAAGTTTACGGTCACATATCATCAATAATGAATGTCTTCAGATCTTAGCTTTAAAATGCAAAAATACCACGAGTTCGTAAACAAGGTCTTTTTCAGGCAATTATGGAACAAGCTGTTTGTATGGAAGAAGCTGGTATACGTTTTGATAAACTAGTGGGACGAGTGGACATTTCTGTATCTTCCGTTATGATGATTTGTATAAGATGGTTTAAGCAATGGGGCTTATGGGCAGGCATGGCCACGTGGCCATGCCTTCATATAGAGCAAATAAAACTACGTGTTTTGTTTGCTCTAAGTGAAGACATCATCTTAGACCCTTTTTCGCACAAAGTTAATATGAAAATATCCGGCAATTACATTCTGCTTTTGTTGATGTTACAACTTGGAATGATTGGAGAATAACTTCATTATCATCCATAATGAATGATTTCCTTTATAGCGTATCCTAAGACGCATCGAGAATGGTGAGGGTCTAAAATTGAATGTGACCTGAAATGGATTTGACCTGAGATTTATTTTCCTTAGTGCTGAACTATGTCCTTTAGTGGTAATAGAATATTATATATACAAAATATTTACAATGGAGGAACATAAATAAGGGACATAAACACACCACTGCAGCAATTATGGTATGGGAGAGTATATGTGGAGTTGATGTACAAGTCACCCTATTAACCATCAGATAAAGTTTACATGCAAACCATTATGGAAACCTGCTATTGCAGCCATATCACTACGCCATATTTGTAAGTAGATATAAATCTAATCACCGAACAAGAAAAACGCGTGATGGCACAGAGCACGTCAAACATTACAGTTTTTAGAAAAGTCTGCGATTTGCACATTTGATTGGAGGACGATATTCCTAAATCTATCGTCGACATAACATGTATGGGTCAGCATTGGTCGATTTCTTGAGGAATTACCCAGACTGGAATTACCCTACACTTCACTCATATTTTTTTTGAATTGAGAAATTGAAATTTCTCCTTTTTTTTCATTACATAATGTTATCATGGACACACAAAAATTATAAAATGTATTCAACAACATATATTTCCCATAATGTTGTAAATGATATGTTCATATAATTGTATGTGTTAATGTTCGGTTGAATTAGAGCTATGCTATTAAACATTACCATGGCAATGAAATATCGCGAGATTAGTCTTAATTTTTTAATAAAGAAATAAAGTGACAAAACATTGTAACAAATAAACATTTTCTTACTATCTATTGTACTTTCACAGTACAAAATGCGTCATCAACAACAAAAACATTGTCAGTAAAAAAATATATTAATATGATGTAAGTACACAATATATTATGTATCAAAAGTAAACTTCCACGTAGATGCTGCATTCCAGTAATTATCACATGAGCAGCAATGGTATTTATTTAAATATTACTACAAAAGAGTATCAACGTTTTCATTCCTATTTTTCATGCGTCCAGGTGAATGTGCGTCTAGTTGGTTCTCTAAACCTTCTACAGTAAAAAATGATAAAAACATAGTGTAACATCATTTTTAATAAACTTACCATCACAGAGAGGTTAGACAACTTCACGCCCATAATAATAATAATAATTATTATTATTATATTATTATAAATTTCAAGGAGAATGCTTTCAGCTATATTTGGCATTACAATGCAGTAGTTGAGATATCTGCATTCATTGTTTTCACTATTAAATTTGGCAACTTATGGAAAACATCAAAATAATATTAAACGTATTTGTTTCTATTAATGCTATTCATTCCTTTGTTAGTCCTACAATAGAGTTATATAAAACATTGTTCTAATATTAGAGGTAAAATAGAAACCTTTTTTTCAGAACTGTTTTTACACTGACCTTAACCATCGCAAACAGGTTGCCTAAATGTAGGAGCACTATAATTATTTGCACTCTTTGCGATGTGTTTGGCTTTACTACAGATTCTGGAGCAAACATATTCAGCCCTCTTTGGCATGGTAGTGGAGAACTAAAAGCTTCTCAAGGCCTGATTTTTACTTGTAAACTTGGCATTTGACAATGGCCCCAACTATGGTTATTGGATTTCTATACCTTGTACAATAAAGTGAGAAAAAACATTGTTCTAACGTGACAGTTAAAGTCACCTTGTGTTTGAGAAATATTTGTTTGAAGTGTTTCTTCCTACAGTGGCCCTTTATCATCATGTGTAGGCTGCCTAACTGTAGATGCGTTATGACCTTTTGTACAGTTTATCATTAGTTGGATTTATATCCAAGAGATCCAAATACCTTCAACCCTGCTTGGCATAATAGTTGGATACTTGAAGCTTCCAAACTGCTTGTCGCCACTTGTAATATTAGTGGGTCGAAGAAAAATTGACTATGGCACTATATATACTTGTTGGTTTTCAAAGTCTTGTAATAAAATTTGATAAAACATTGGTCTAACATTAGAGCTAATATAGTTACTTTGTGTTTGAGAAATGTTTGCTTAGCCTGTTCCTCCATACTTCGGCGTTTTTTCATCACGAGCAGGCTACCTTACTGTAGAGACATAACGATTGTTTGCATTATTACTAATCAGTTTGGCTTTGCTATAGGTTTCAGAAATCTTCAACCATGTTTGTATGATACTGGAGTGGTTAAAGTTACTCAAAACCTAGTTTTTAATTGAAATATTGACATTTAACAATGGCCCTAAATACATTCATGGGCTTCCTATATATTGTAGAATATGATTAGATAAAACATTTTTCAAACATCAGAGCTAAAATAGTTACTTCGCGTTTGACAAATGTTTGCTTCGATTGTCCCTTCATACATTGGTCATTTACTATCTCGAACAGACTGCACAACTGGGCAAGAATTATGATACTTTGCACAGTTTGTGATGAAATTGCCATTACTATAGTTTTTAGAGAGAATGCCAACTGTATTTCTGTATTTGACATGATAGTGGGGTAGTTAAAGCTGTACAACGGTTTGTCTTGACTATAACACTGGCAGCTTTTCAAACATTTGACAATATCACTAGATACCTTTGTTGATTTCCAAATCCTGGTTTAATAGGATTAAATGAAATATCATTCTAATAGTACTGCTAAACTAGTCACCTTGTGTTTGAGAAATGTTTGATTGGACTGTTTCTTTGTACATTGGAGTATTATCACAATGAACAGCCCTATACAACCCCTATAGTTGTTTGCGTAGTTTGTAGAGGGTTCCTAAGTGTACTACAATGGGATCAGATAAAATACTGCTAAAATATCAATGTTGAAACAATCACCTTGTGTTTGAGAAATATTTGCTTGGGTATTTTCTGCATATTATGGGGTGTGTACATCATTATTATACATTCCAGAGTAAGTATCTGCAAATTTTACGTTACTAAAATCTTAGAAGTTCCCAAACATCGTATTAACCCATTCAGAAGAATATGAATTTGGTAGTTGATATGATTCATTATTTACTGGACCTCCTATTGATATTAGTATTTATTAAAATATAACAACACCTAGAACACTAACAGCACTTATAATTTTACCTTCCATGTGAGAACCAGTTTCTATAATTTTTTCTTCATTCCTAGGATTTATGCTGATTTTACAATTGACAAGATCGGATAAATGCGAATTTGGTTGTACGCATGATTTTTCTTTTATTAGATCTTTTTGAGAAAGGATTTCTTCGATATTTTTTCAAGCTTTGAACGTTTACCATGGAAAAATGATTTTTGTGTTGCTCTATAATTGTTTACATGCTCATTACTAATTATCTCATCAACAGGTTCAGAGGAATGTGATTGTGATTGTGACCGCGATATAGCTTTAAATTTTACTTTTTTTAACTTGGTCATTGCTACTACTACATTGCTACTGCTCACTGGCTGCTCACAAGTTCATAGAAATGCGAATGTGATTGTACACATAATTGTTCTTTTAATAGATCTTCTTTTTGTTTGTTTTCTTCTTTTGGTTGTTTCGATATTCATTTCATGTCTCGGGGCGTTTTCTTACATGGAGAAAGACACTGAGATGTAGCTTTATAATTGACTAGATTGTTCACTGACAAGTTCAGATGAACGCGAATGTAACTGTACACATGATTATTTTTTATTAGATCTTACCTTTGAGAAAACATTATTTCAATATTCTTTTTACGTATTGGACGTTTTCTTACTTGGAGAAGATACTGCGATGTAGCTTTATAATTGGTTAGATTTTTTTGCAACATTGCAACATTTTGCAACAAGTTGAAAGGAATGCGATTGTGATTGTTCCGTGATTGTTCTTTTAATATCTTTGTGAAATGATTCTTTTGATACTCTTTTCATATCTTGGACGTTTTCTTACTTGGATAAGAGACTGCGATGTAGCTTTATAATTTACTCGATTGTTTTCTTAGTGATAAGTATAGATGAATGCGAATGTGGTGGTACGGATGACTGTGGACTTTCTTTTTGAAGTTCTGTAAAGTCAGTTTTTAACGAAATTTAATACTGCAGGGAATAGTCTATGGAAAAGGTGACTGGCCGAGTCTTTGTTTAAGCAACGTTCCATCTATCCTTAATGCGATTGTTGTTGTTAAGTAAATTAAAAATACCAGAGGAAATTTATAACAATTCAAACTTCCCTACACTTTATGAAAATGAAACAGTGAAATATATAACATAAACATATTTATAACCCAGCATATCGAGCTTCTCACTAGCACTTGAGAAGTAGCATAGATCTCACTTCAACTGAAATTTTGACAAAACGAAGGTTGCAATGCTAAGGTGTGACTTCAAAAAATTTGACTTATCGAACTTTTCAAAATAGTGCTGTGCTTCTCAATATGAATTCCTTCTAGCCACGCATTTCTCTATGGTTGACAAGAGAAAGAAATCAGATGGGGCCAAGCTCGAAGAATAGAATGAATTTTACTCTTGTGATGACGGACAAATAGGCAGCTGTGAAACTTTTTCCTACGATAGTCGATAGAAGAGTCGTCACCTTCTTTGGGACACATTCGCTAGATAAAATCCACTGTAATCTTCGGATATCGTGTCGCCAGAATATAGCGAGTGAGAAAAAAGTATTCTCGTTTTAACAGTCTGCTGTTTTTGGTAAACGTGTGGTGCTTTCATCCAAATTTGTCGAGAAAATGGAATCAAAGAAGAAACATCGCAAAGTACTTCGTTCCGCTTTTACAAAAGTTGTAAAAGAATTATATAAATTGATATTTACGCCTGAACTTGATATAGGCTCATTAAGAATGCTGGTAAATATTTTAAAGCAAAAATATGATAAGATCAAGTTAATTGATACTGAAATATATAATACGAAAGTGAATCAAATATAAACCGTAATTTTACAATTACTTTCCTCAGCCACTCACGAGCGGGCAGCCATTGCAGTGATCAAGTGAGTCGGGTAGTTCATTGCAGTGTAATGTATTTGGAGTGGGGGAAACGCTCGGTGAGCTGTTTCATTCAGTTATAATAAAGTTTTTAACCAAGGAAGGCGTTAAACCATCCGAAATATTAACTCGGTTCAAGGTTCAGTATGGGGACAATACCCGCCTAAGAGAAAGTGTTGTAAATGTAAGTCATAATTGACGTCCCAAGTCAAATGTCACTGCTGACAACATTGGTGCAGTTCGCGACCTTATCGACGTAGACCGGCAGATCACCATTCATAAAATCGCTTTAAAGGTGAATACTGGCTTTGGAAGTCAAACACTCATCAGAAATCATCTTGGATTCAATAAAATCTGTGTCTGAAGTTGTTGACCGAAGATCAAGAAAACATCCGATTGTAAATCAGTAAGACAGTTCTGAATCGATTTCGGCGGAGACTTTTTTGAAGCATATCGTGACATGTGAGGAAATGTGGGTGCATTATTACAATTCAGAATAAGTAATGTGAGTGAGTAAGTAATGTGAGTAAGTATGGTGAGTAATTAATGGCCAAGAAAAGGCCACCTGCCCTGTAAATATCAAAACCCGTCTTTCGGCTGAAAGACGGCGGTATAGATATCAGCCGATAAGGTCGGGATAACCTTATCGGCTGATAAGGTTATCCCGACCGTTTTTTTCGACTGAAAGAGAGTTTTACAGGTTCATTTTCTACATGCTCGACGTACAGTTAATGAGCCTACTATTCCCAGCTATTGGAGGCAACAAAATCCGGTAACAGAAGCAAAAGACGTGGTGTTCCCATCAGAGACGCTCTCCTCTTCCATGACAACGCCATGCGGTTTTGACGAAGGAAAAACTGAATAATATGTATTGGGAAATCCTTGAACACCCTGCATACAGTTCAGATTTCTCAACTTGTGATTATTTTTTGTTTGCGCCCTTGAAAGATGCACTTGGAGGGAATTTGACAACGATCTAGATGTTGAGGACTTAGTGCGTAATTGGCTGATAATCCAAACTCACAGTTTCTACGAGTAAGGAATTCACAAGCTTCCAAACTGCTGGGAAAAATATGTAGAACGTGGAGAAAACTATGTCGAAAAATGATCAATAGTTTTTTTGGAATATTTTATAAAAAATACATATGTATAAAACAATTCCGGTTTATATTTGATTCACCCTCGTATCATGTTGGAAGATGTTATTTAAGAGAATTTGTGAACAGAAATGCAAGGCAGGGACACCTGTGGAAAGAACTTCATCAGTTCCAACCTAGACTGTGAGAAAATGATGTAGAGCATGACAGCAGATATGATTGAGATAAATTCTACCATTTCTAGAGGTAATGACGCCAGCAACATACCAGGTAAACGCAAATTTAAGTTATCTGTACTGGAGTTTAAAAAGTTTGATGGGAATATTTGAGATTGTTTGCCGTTTTGGTCAAAATTCGAGAAAGTATATGAAGATTTGGAGATAGATTTGAGCGATAAAGTGGAATATCCAATTCAAGCAACTATACTGGAAAGCAGGATCAGACAACTAGTTGAGAGTTTTGCCACAACTAGGGACAATTACCAAGAAATGGTTCACTATGTGACTGCACGGTTCGGGCGCGAAGACTTGAAATCGAAGTATATGTTCATGACTTATAAACAACACCGGGTCTGGTAATGAAATAGAGCTTTCTTTATTGTGCGACAAGTTAGAAACTTTGTGCGATGGTTAGAAATTCTTGGCATAATAATTGCATCCAATAAATGTTCAGCAACATTCTTTCCTATTATATAATCATGCCTTCCGCTAGATTTGTTACAAGTTTGGCAACGTTTGCCGGTTATTAATTAATTTCAAGGTTTATCGGGGGCCGCAGAGGGTTCCTCATTAGAAGATCGTCTTATGTTAAAGTATTATAATATTTTTGAAAAATGAAGTTGATGAATGATCAGCATATTATTTTAGCGATGCGATTGTGATTGTTCCGTGAAACCGATTCACATGGGTTTCACATAAAAGTTCATAACAATTCTAATTCCAGTGTTCCGGCTGAGACAGGCTTAATAAATTGTAGCTCTGTTTGTTAGTAATAAATGTATTTTCTGTCAAAATTCTCAAGAAAGCACCAATTGTTTTAAAGTTCAGAAGTTTAACCTTAAAGAAAGAAGAACGATTTTAACTGAAAAAAGGGCGTGTTTTCGTTTTTTCAAACTTGGATATCAATCTCAAAAATGTCACATAAGTTTGAAATGCATAATATGTGAGAAACCGCCCGTATCTTTAATGTATTCAGAGCAATCTGTAAATAAATCTGATAACATAAAGTTTGAATAAAAAATATAACAAACAGGGAGATCCTTCTAGCACTGGCCAAACGCTGACCAATCGCATAAGTGCACATGAATTGTTATAAACTTTGCGCATAAAAGTGGAAAATGCAGGGAAGTCACGATTTGTGAGAGCTTGATAGACAATGGCTCTCAAAAAATATATTTTGTATATTTTAAAATCTACCACGCAATTAATGGAATACACACCAAAGAAACAAGTTAGCATTGTCCATGGTTTGTTTGGTGGAGGTGAGATATCAACAACATGAATGCTGTAGTACAAAACTTAATCACAACAACTATAGGTGTGCATTTGAAGCGTTGAACCAACTAATTATTTACACAAATGTTTATGCTATATTTGATGATCCCTGGATGGAAGAATTAAGTAGCCTTGGTCGCCGGATATTTATATGACAAAGAACCCTTATGTTTATCTGCAGAACACGCTGGTAAGACTTAGCCCAAAAAATTCGGGATCCAGTCTATATTCTTTAACTACTTTTGAAAATATAATTGGAACTGGGGAACTCGAGAAAAGCGAGTGCTACATTGAATATACATATTTGAATTAAACTGAACATATACTCCCTGTATGGCATATATTAAGAAAGGATATGCGATACAAAAAATACCCGTCTTGCATCCAACACTCAATTCGCATAAATAAAAGCCAGATAACAATTAAATAATCCCTATTTTTAACGCCTTTGACTAAAACTGTAAGAAAAACAACATTAACCATCTTGATACATGTACATGTTGCATCCATACTCAAACCTTCTTATATTTCTATATTGTACTGACATTTCCCAAAAGACGAAAAAGACGATATCATTTTTAATAACAGTAAAAATTATTATATTGTTAATAAAAAATGATTAATTATTAATTATTAAATTAGAATATATTATGTATATACATATATATATATATATATATATATATATATATATATATATATATATATATATATATATATATATATATATATATATATATAATTATTTTAAATTAAAATGGGTTCTAACATCCTCCGACCTGAGACATGATTAAACCTATGAATCACAACGTTTCTAAAGATCTTAAAAATTAATAAAATAATTACAATGAATTTATTATAAACAAGATCTAACATTAATCAAAAAATGTTATGGGTGGTTTGATCGGGCGCCTACTTCGTGTAAATTACAACTTCACTTCGGATGCTCTGCTTTATACACTCCGGTTCTCGAACCATAGTCACTACTTCCGAGTATGGTCACTCTAACGTTTCCACTGAATTTTTTTGGGAGGATATCCTGAACGGCCCAATGAATTTTCTCTATTTGATTCATTCTCTGTTTCTAAATAGCTGTTGTCTTTGAAGCCAGTCGAACCTTCCACAACATCCAACGGGTACAGATGTTGTATAGGTCTCAACATTTATCCTCTTTTAGTAACGACTCCAACAACGTGAACTTACTAATACAAGAAGCCACTCTAAACGTTTGTCCTGTTCATTTTCTATTAAAACAAAGTCTCCCAGTCTTATCTTCCAGTAGATCTTTCTTATAGTTCACAATCTTAATTGTCCCAAATAATCACTGCGAGATATTTTCCGTAAGTGTTCAAGCAGTTTTTGTCTGTACAATACTTTTCGAAATTATGAAGACTTATCAACGGCTTCACAATGAGGAACCATGTTTTCTGCTCCATCCCTTAGAAACATCACTGGAGTTAAAGGAATCAGATCATTAGTGTTGAGTGTATCATTAATTCGCAGTCACAGATAACAGTAGCTATTTTTCGTAGTCTAAGAAAGCACGTCCTAATACATTACGCATCAACCGTTTTGAAACTTCTACCAAACGTTCCCAGAATCCACCCACCATGAAATAGTGGGTTTGGTTTTTCCACTTTGAATTTCCACTTAATACGTTCCATACCACAACAACTAATATCTTTCAGAAAACCTTGTTGGGAGAAAGAATTGTCCGCTCCAACAAAGTTTGTTCCATTATCAGTGTATATGGTTTTGGATGACCGCGTCTGGTAATAAAGCGTCTCAAAGCTTACATAAAACTCTCGACCGACAACGACGTACAAAATGTTCAAGTTCAAGTTCAAAATGTACTGTACAATATATAGCACAAGTAAAAAGAAAGATCCATGCCTTTTCACCTCCTTTTAGATATAAAGGACCGCGAAATATACTCCTGTTATTTCAAATGCTGTTGCATCTACTGGTAGAGAAGCGGTATTTGCTACAAAAGGCTTAACATCATACTTTCTATAAACTATTCAGATATGGCCCACTTAATTGCACCTCAGCCCCCTAAAATACATTAATTTTCGCGTAAAATGCTCATCAGCATCTGTGCACGGACGGGACATAACCTCACGTGTTCCCGAAATATAAAACGGCCAACAACGTAGTGCTTGGAAGGCAGCACGATTGGAAAACGAAAATATTCGCCATCTTTTTTACTGGTGACTCGGGACATGAAACGTATAAGACCACCACTATCTTTACCTAGAGTACTTATTTCTGTATAGTTTTCATCTTTAAGGAACGCTTTTATTATTGTAAACACAAACACTTCAGTCTCTTGGGTCTCTTCATACGCTAGCCCTCCTTTTTACCTATTGCCTTTGATCGTTATATTGTATACAAAATGGAATATTGAGGCAATAAATCGTGTAATCTTCCAATATTGAGAAAAGTATTGTCATTGTTCTTTGTGCATTATTGATCAAAACGATAATTAATAATATATTTCTCTTTTTGTTAATTTCCTCTTCGTTACAGTTGGAATTATCTGGTGGGCAGGTAATGGATCTTGATCCATTTACCTCCTCTACCAAGGTAGTGGCCCTTCTCACTACTTGGAATTCATTAGCTGCCCAGCAGAGCAACCGAGCGAAATTAGGTCGGCCGTATTTAGTACACCGTGAACATAATGCCAATGTTCAAGTGAAGTTGCTTTTCCAAACAAACGTTGTCCATTCTTCTGGGGTATCAATCCAATAAAACACTGTTGTTCAATCCGTCCAGAAGAAACTTTCCATTTCAAATTCAACCTCGAGATGCCTTTTCAGATTCGTGTAGAACCGAACAGAGATAATAATAGCCATCAATTCCAAAAGAGGAATTTTATTAAAGGCACAATTCGTAATTTGGTTGCCAAAAGGAGAATAATAATCTGCATTTGAAACACCTGTGGAGAAAATGACCACAGCATAAGCATTCTTACAGGTATTATAAAAAGTATACAAAAACCATTGACCTTCTTCATGAACCGCATTTATCTACCTGGGAATCTTAATAGCTGATAAATATGTATTTCTTTAATCAAATTTCTAAATTTAACCTCGATCTCAGAATCAACTGGTGTATCCCAAGTCAAAGGTTTTTCCCACGTCTGCTGCAGCAACAGTTTCGGTATCAAGGAAAAGCCAATGATATCAAACACACAATTAGCTAATGAGAGCATTAACCTCCTGGTTACTTGTTCGTTTAAAAGCAGGTGTATATCTTCATGTTCTCGATTAATATTTAAAGAATCATTAAATTTGTCCCATTAGAACCCCAGTACTGGAGTGAAGTTTGCCGAACAATTATGTTGGATTTAGGGTCCCACCCTCTTAAGTCAAACTTTCCTTTAGAAATAATAGCACTAGATTCTCCTATAATCTTGATCCATTTACCTCCTCTACCAAGGTAGTGGCCCTTCTCACTACTTGGAATTCATTTGTGACACTTTTCAGACAGTTATCCACATAAAAAATCTTCAAAAACTTTAAAAGTGTTGCTTCTGAATAAGCCAGCTCCTTTGAGATTAGCCTTTTTATAATTTCAGATAAATGATATTCTAACGTGGCACCCAAAAGAAACGAACTACTGCTGACACCGAAAACTACACAACGATATCGATATATTTTCAGATTACCCTCTTTATCGATCCATAGGAAGCGAAGGAAATCTCTGTAAGCTTTTTACATACTAATTTGTAAAAATGCTTTGTGAATATCTGATAAGACACCAATTTTATTTTGCCTGAATCTAATCAAAATAGCGGAAATTTGTTCTATCAGATTTAATCCCTTTTCCAACCACTGATTTAAATAAGCATGCATTTTTCTTTGGTTGAAGCGTTGAAAACCGGCTTTATTTTTGTTGTCACAAAATCTTACTTAATTACTGCTTTATGGGGTAAATAATAATATTCGGTTCTAGATTGCTTTTCAGAGACCTATTCGATAATGTTTTCTTCCACCCATTCTTGGAACGTATGGTCAGGTGTTCCAATGCTGCACTTCAAATCACTTTCGCTGATTAACTTCTTCATTGTATTTTCCAAATGCTCCTTAGCTACCTAATAGAAGCTTCTCACAATGATAAGTAATATAGTTGTCATGGAACTCCAGAGGTATTTTTTTAATCAAGGTCCAGCCGAGCAATGTTTCGATAACCAAACCGTATTTTAAAACATGCCTTCTTCTTGTGTATAGTTTGCCGATGCTGTCCGAACGAATTAGAACTTCACTGGAAAAAAGAGACTGGTAAGGGAGAAACATTTACATAAATAACTCGTTGGTCCAACGCTTCAAATGTACATCCATAATTGTTGTGGTTAAGCTTTACACTATAGCATTCATGTCATTGCAACCACTCAACAAACCATTGACATTGTTTACTTGATTCTTTGAGGTGTATCCCATCCATTGAGTGGTAGACTTTAAAATGTAGGTTTTTTTAAACCCGTGTCTATCAAAGCTCTCACAAATCGTGATTTTACTGCATTTTCCATTTTTATGTGCAACGTGTGTAAAAATGCGTGTGCACTTGAGCTATTGATCAGCGTTTAGTTAGGACTAGTAGCATCTTCCTGTTTGTTGTCTTGTTGTTCAAACTCTATATTACCAGATTAATTTACAAACGGCTCTAGACACATTAAAGCTACGTGCGATTTCCCACATGTTATGCATTTTAACCTTGTATGACAATTTCGAGATTGATGTCCAAGTTTAAAACAACAAAAAGAAGCCCTTTTTTCAGTTAAAAACTTTCATTTTTCTTTTAAGTTAAGCTTTTAAATTTTGAAACAATTGGTGCTTTCATGAGAATTTTGACAGAAAATACACTTATTATTATCATTACAAGTTATTAAGCCTAACGCAGTCGGAACACTGGAAATAGAATTCTTATGAGGTTTTATTTTATCAAAGTTACGGCATGAATCTCTATTTGTTCCCCTAACATGTAAACCTTCAACCGCTAAAGTAAAATGCTCTTTATTATCAACTTCATTTTTCAAAATAAACATTTTTATTTTTTTTTTTATTAGTTTAATTTTAAAACGATCTTCTAATAAGGAACCCCCTGCGGCCTACAATAAACTTTGAGATCCATTAAAAACGGGCACACTTTACCAAATTCTTAACAAGTCTAGCGGAAGACATGTTTCTGTAAGAGGAAACAACATTGCTGAATATTTATTGAATGTAATGCAAAGAGATTCTAATGCTCGCAACTGTTGTTTATAATTAATTTTAATAACCCGATCCCTGTAGTCAAACAGCGAACCATTTCTTGGTAATTGTACCTAGTAGCGGGAAAACTAGTTGACAGTTGTCTAGTCGTGCTTCCCGGCACAGTTGCTTGAACCAGATATTCAACTTTATCGCTCAAATCTATATCCAAATCGGCATGTAATTTCTTGAATTGCGACCAAAACGGCAACCACTCTCGAATGTTCCCATCAAACTTTGTAAACTCCAGTACAGGTAACTTAAATTTGGGCTTACCTGGTGTGTTGCTGGCATCAGTACCTCCAGATCTGCTAGATTTTTTCTCGTTCTTGTCTGCTGCAATAATCTGCACCACTTTCTCTCAGCCTATGTTTAAATTGGTGGACTTCTTTATGTATATATATATATATATATATATATATATATATATATATATATATATATATATATATATATATATATATATATGTATATATATATATATATATATATATATATATATATATATATATATATATATATATATATATATATATATATATATATATTAGACTATTAGTCCGGGAGTACATCCGATCGTTTGTGTCCCGTTTGTTGGGAACATGCAGACGTTTCGCCAAGGTCACTCTTGGCATTCTCAGTGTCTCTGAAGATTGAAAGCTGTGTTTTCGTTTCGCGCCCTCTATCCACCCGAGATTATTTTCTAAAAAAATCCCGAAACTTCACTGTAGGTAGATGGGATAAGGTTTCCGTAGCAAATTGCCACTTAAAAAACCCTTATCTTCTCTTCCTTGGTGTTTCCGCAGCTTGACCGCCGGACGGGGTGGGCCAAGCGCTTCGCACCTCTACCCTCTGGGGGACAAGTACCAGAGGGGGTGTATCTTAAGATATTATTTTGTTTATCTTATTTGCCGATTACACTGAAGGCGTTTCGGCTATTATCTTATGTACTTAGCTCTTTTTACTAAAGAGAAGGCACTTCCTGAATGAGAAAGCAGAGAAAAAGAGAAACTGCACTTCACCAACTCCTTTTTCTTTTTTCAAATGTTTCATTCCCACGGCGGAAGATCCCTCGTTGGACAACAGTCAACCTAATCCCCCAAAAGTTAGAGTTTCGGTCTTCTGTGCCTTCTGCCACCCAAAGTTGCGAAGTCTTCCGGACGATAGTCCGTCGGTCTTCGCAGTTCTTGATTTGGGTGGTTAGTAATCTTCAGGAAGGCTTTCTCTGCCTTTTCTTGCATGCACTGCCTAAAGGGAGTCCACATCATCTCTCTTTGTATTCGTACATTAGAGATGTACCAAGGGACATCCAGAGCCTGTCTCACCAGTTTATTTTCGTAACTTTCCAGTCCTTTGATGTAGGATTTTGCCGCGTAACCCCACGCGGTCGATCCATACATCATTACGCTTCTCACTAACGATTTTATCATTAGCATCTTAAGCTGCACGTCTAATTTGCTTTTCCTACAAATTAGCGGGTAAGCCATCTTCGTTACCACCACGGCTTTTATCGGTGCGTTCTTGATGTGTTGACTCCAAGTCATCTTCTTGTCGAATGTGGCGCCCAGATACTTTACAGTATCTTGCCACGCCACATTTCTTCAATCTCCAATGAGCCTGAGTCTTGGTGTCGTCCAGGTGTTCCTGGACGTACCTGATGGCCTGGTCAGGTCGCTTGTGCGTTACGGCGGTGCATTATGGCGGTGTCATCTGCAAACAGGGCTAATCGTGTGGTATTGCTCTTGGGAATATTACAGGTGTATATGTTGTATAGGTGGGGCGCTAGCACCGCTCCTTGTGGTATTCCAGCCTCCACCCATCTTCTCGCTGATTTAACTTCACCTATTTTCACAGAGAAACGTCTGTCTCTTAAGTATGAGTTAATCAGCTCAGTTATCCACTCAGGGATTCCTATCTGGATCATCTTGAAGATAAGCCCGTCGTGCCATACCCTGTCGAAAGCTCTTTCGACATCGTGTAGGACGATTGCCGTTCCATGTCTTCTGTACAGTGCTTCTGCTATGTAATCCGTTACACATAGAATCTGGTCTTCCGTGGAGTGATTTTTTCTAAACCCGAATTGCTCGGGCGGAAGGATGCTGTTATCTTCGAGCACCTTCTATAATCTCTTTAGAATCACTCTTTCTACGACCTTGCTACGACCATCAATATGGTAATAAGCTAATCGGCCTGTAGTTTTGCGGGAACTTCTGGTCGTTTCTTGGCTTTGATATCATTTTAACCATTGCATATTTCCATCTACCTGGGAAATACCGCAGCCTGATGACTGCGTTTGCAACGGCTGTGATGGCTGCGACTCTCTTTCTGGGCAGCTTCTTCAGCATGCGATTGGTTACACCATCGCATCGTGGAGCTATCTTGAGCCTGATGGTTTGGATAATTCCCTTGACCTCCTTCGGAGTTGTAAACTCCGTCTGCGGCCTGGCTCCTATTTTTTCTCGGAAGCTTCTTACGGTTCTTCTGACTAACCTCTCACGGTTTGCGTCATCGTCGTCGTGCTCATTTATGATGCACTCACATTCCAGTGCATCAGGAATGGCTTCCGCCTTTTTGGCATTGCTGTATGTAAGCCCGTTGGCTCCGTGCAGCATCTTCCGCTCTGATCTTTTCTTGAGTGCCTTGTAGACTCCCCACAGTATGCTATCTTCATTGCCGAACTCCGTGAGGCGATCCTTCCACCTCTGCTCAGGCAAGTCCTTCAGGACTTTTCTCAGGACGTTCGTCGAGCTGGTCAACCCCTGGCCAGGTCGGACATCCTATTTGCCCTGTATATTCGCTTGATGGCCCTACGCCTTCTTATCATCCGCCATATGGAGTGAGATATAGGTCCATAGGGATGCTTCGATGGCCTTTCTATTCTTCTAGTCGTGTAGTCTTCTACTGCTCCCACTATGGCCTTTTCATCAATCTTCAGAACCCAATTTTAAGAAAATTTAGTTGTGGTCGGATGTCCCGTCGTAAGCAGTCTCAACTGACATCGCAGTCATATCAGAGCCGAAGAATGGGCCGTCGTGAAAAAGCCGCCGTGGGAATGGGACCGCCCGTCCCACGTTTGAAAAAACAAAAAGGAGTTGGTGAAGTGAAGTTAAAGTGCTTGCTCTTTCAGGAAGTGCCTTCTCTTTAGTAAAAATAACTAAGTACATAAGATAATAGCCGAAACACCTTCATTGTAATCGGCAAATGAGATAAACAAAATAATACCTTAAGATATTGGTACTCTGGTACTTGTTCCCCAGAGGGTAGAGGTGCGAAGCGCTTGGCCCACCCCGTCGGGCGGTCCCGCTGCGGAAACACCAAGGAAGAGAAGATAAGGGCTTTTTAAGTGGCAATTTGTTACGGAAATCTTATCCCATCTACCTGCAGTGAAGTGTCTGGATTATTTTAGAAAATAATCTCGGGTGGATGGAGGGCGCGAACCGAAAACACAGTTTTCAGTCTTCAGACAAGCATTGAGAATGCCAAGTGTGACCTTGGCGAAATGTCTGCATGTTCCCAACAAACGGGACACAAACGATCGGATGTACTCCCGGACTAATAGTCTAATATATATATATATATATATATATATATATATATATATATATATATATATATATATATATATATATATATATATATATATATATATATATAAAGAAGTCCACCAATTTAAACCTAGGCTGCGAGAAAGTGGTGCAGATTATGGCAGCAGACAAGAACGAGATAAAATCTAGCCGATCTGGAGGTACCGACGCCAGCAACACACCAGGTAAACCCAAAATTAAATTACCTGTACTGGAGTTTACAAAGTTTGATAGGAACATGCGAGAGTGATTGCCGTTTTGGTCGCAATTCAAGAAATTGCATGTCGATTTGGATATAGATTTGAGCGATAATGTTGAATATCTGATGCAAACAACTGTGCCGGGAAGCACGACTAGAACAACTGTCAACTAGTTGTCTGGTCGTACTATCAGTTTTCCCGCTACTAGGTACAATTACCAAGAAATGGTTCACTGCTTGACTACATGGATCGGGTTATTAAAATTAATTATAAACAACCCCGAGTCTGGCAATGAAATGGAGCCTTCTTTATTGTCCTACAAATTAGAAACTGAGTTGCGAGCATTAGAAACTCTTTGCATTACATTCAATAAATATTCATCAATGTTGTTTTCTCTTACAGAATCATATCTTCCGCTAGACTTGTTACGAGTTTGGCAAAGTGTGCCCATTTTTAATGAATCTCAAGGTTTATTGTAGGCCGCAGGGGGTTCCTTATTAGAAGATCGTTTTAAAATTCTTATGTTTATTTTGAAAAATGAAGTTGATAATAAAGAGCATTTTACTTTAGCGGTTGAAGGTTTACATATTACGGGAACAAATAGAGATTCATGAAGGCACTTTGATAAAATAAAACCTCATTCAAGAATTCTATTTCCAGTGTTCCGACTGCCTTAGGTTTAATAAATTGTAATGATAATAATAAGTGTATTTTCTGTCAAAATTCTCATGAAGGCACCAATTGTTTCAAAACTTAAAAGCTTAACTTAAAAGAAAAAAGAAAGTTTTTAACTGAAAAAGGGCTTCGTCTCGTTGTTTTAAACTTGGACATAAATCTCGAAATTGTCACACAAGGTTAAAATGCATAATATGTGGGAAATCGCACGTAGCTTTAATGTGTCTAGAGCCGTCTGTAAATAAATCTGATAATATAGAGTTTGAACAACAAGACAACAAACAGGAAGATCCTTCTAGTCCTAACTGAACGCTGATCAATAGCACAAGTGCACATGTATTTTTACACACGTTGCACATAAAAATGGAAAATGCAGTAAAATCACGATTTGTGAGAGCCTTGTTAGACATCATCAATAGTTTGTTGAGTGGTTGCAATGACATGAATGCTACAGTGTAAAGCTTAACCACAACAATTATGGATGTACATTTTAAGCGTTGAACCAACCAGTTATTTGTGCAAATGTTTCTCCTTTACCACAGTGAAGTTCTAATTGGTTTGGACAGCGCCAACAAACTATACACAGGAAGAGGGAATGTTTTAAAATACGGTTTGGTTATCGAAATATTGATCGGCTGGGCCTTGATAAAAAAATACCTCTGGAGTTCTATGACAACTATATCACTTATCATTGTGAGAAACTTCTATTAGTAACCTGCGGAAATTGGATGCATTGGGTATAACCGATCCAGACGAGACACAAACACGTGAGGAAACTGCACAGGTAGCAAATAAATTGTAATTAGAAACTATAATAGTTGATTCAGATGGAAGATTTGAAGTCAGAGTGCTACCGAGTAACTACCAGGTACCAGAAGGAGCGTTTGGAAAATATAATGAAGAAGTTAACCAGCGAAAGTGATTTAAAGTGCAGCATTGGAACACCTGACCATACGTTCCAAGAATGGGTGGAAGAAACCATTATCGAATAAGTTTCTGAAAAGCCATCTAGAAGCGAAAATTATTATTTACCCCATAAGTAATTAAGTAAGATTTTGTGACAACAAAAATAAAGCTGGTTTTCAACGCTTCAGGCAAAGAAAAATTCATGCTTATTTAAATCAGTGGTTGGAAAAGGATTCTATCTCATCTTCGTCATCTCGAAGTGGTTCAAATTCCAAACTTCGCCTGACTAGGATGGCAACGCCACCCCCTAGGATTCCGCCTGTCGAATCTGTACGTCCGGTAGTTCGGGAAATTAATCCTGAACTCTTCCGGACACTTTGTTTCTTGCAGTGCAAGAATATCCGGATCATAATCTGCCAGAAGTTGTTCAACTTCAATCTTCTTGTTCCGGATCCCGTTTACATTCCAGGATCCAATCTTCAAACTGGCTGGTCTGTTCCTTCTACTTTGCATTTCGGGCTTCAAGAATGTCACGGACATTCATCTCTACTGCTTGCGTGATAACCTTTTGCATGTCCTCTTTGGACAGCACGTCATTTCGTTTCGTTGGTGCTACAGGCTCTTGTCTATTCGTCTTCTTTCCTTTTCTGGTAGGAGCATACTTGTAACCCAAATAGGATGCAGTGTGCTCCTCTTCGCAATGTGCGCACGTGGCTTTTTCATTGTGGGGGTGCGTGCACTCCGAGCTACGGTGATCCTCACCGTACTTCACGCATCGTACAGGGTAACCGCAGTTACCCTGTACATGTCCGTAGCGCTGGCAGCGATACCACGGCACAGGCCTGTCTGCTTTTTCCTTGTGTTCAACCTTCACGGACAATCTGTCCAAGAAGCGAAGGTTGAAAATCTTCTCGTCTTTGGGCTTTACCAGGACCATGGGGAGTGCACGGCCCTTCGTTTCCTTTCTGCGCGAGCGTAACCTCGCTACTTCAGCGTCAGCGAAGTCTTGCTCCACTAGTGCCTCTTTTATGTCTTCGATCGTGGTAGTCTAAGGCACTCCTTTCTGGACGGCTTGATTCTTCTTATCCACGCGGAGTATGAACGTGAA
Organism: Cosmopolites sordidus; assembly: GCA_031761425.1. Classification (NCBI taxonomy): domain Eukaryota; kingdom Metazoa; phylum Arthropoda; class Insecta; order Coleoptera; family Curculionidae; genus Cosmopolites; species Cosmopolites sordidus. The sequence continues at coordinate 33,338 of JARFXV010002050.1, forward strand.
GAAGCTATACTTCTTTTGTTAACACACCTTTGCCAGCGCTTTATGATCGCCAGCTGTTTGACGGAATACTTTGATTCCCTTTTTAGTCATCTTCGCTTTGGTATATCCTATTTTCTTGTCGTTGAGCAGCTTAGAGAAAATAGAACCAATCTGGGCACGCCACGGTCACTAGTGATACCCCTTTTGAAGGAGTTTTCTCATCGTCTTTCTCTAAGCTTTGGGAGGGCATATCATTGGCCTCCCTTTTTGCTTTCTTCATCTTGGGTTTGCTTTTCATTGCGTTAAACGAGTCTTTAATGGTCGGGTACTCTGACTCCGACGTATTTTCCTCTTCTTTCGTCGGGACTACCGGACGTTTTTTAGCGCTGGTGGTTTTTTGCGTGCCGGAACTGCCGGCTACCACCGCTGCCACTGTCTTCGTTGGTGCTTTTTGACTACTTACTTTCTCTGTAAGGGCGCTTACCATTTTCTCCAGGGACTTTATCTTCTCCTGGAGGTCGTCAATTTGCGCTTTTTGCTTATTCAAAAGCGCGTCGCGTTCGGCCATTTGGTTTTCTAACCATCTGACCTGTTTTTTTCCTTGCACCTCTTGCACCTCCTGTTCCACTTTCCCAGGCTTTTCCATCGCGACCTGAAAGCACTTAAACAGTTGGCACAGAGAACTTCACTAATCTCACTTTATTGCGCGCAGCAACGGCTGGCAGTTTTGAAACATCGGAACTGCCACCTAATTTTTAAGTTAACCGAAATCGGGTTGATCGGAATTTTTTTTAATTTTTAACGATCGTAACCAACTGCAAACGCAGCCACTCTACAGTATTTGTATTGTGTTAGCCTAGTTTTTAAATTAGCCATTTTGGCCCTTACTTATTTGGAATCAGTTTGACCCTCGATGGGATTTCTAAGATTTTTGGGAGTCTCCCAGGAAGTGTCGAAATGAATGGTCCCGAGGGACGAAGGTCCGACTGTTCGTTAGGTGGATTTTCAATGAAGTCCAGGCGAACTTCGAGGAGGTTAGTTTGAAAAACCGATGAAGTCATCGGCATTTGTGTGCTAATTTCTGAAGATGCCAGGCCGGCGTTGCGCATAGGTGCAGACGCCGGGCCGACATCGACAGAAACGCCAATTTATCTGACCGGTTGCGGAAAAGAAGGTTAGAATTACTCAAGTCGGGAAACGAGATGGTTTCGTACCCGGGTCTTGATGCCGGAAATGTGAAGACGATGGTATCGGAGTGTTGCCCTGTGGCTAGGGTAGGAGGTCCAATACCAGCAGTGGATTGCTACCTCACGAGGCTGTGAGTTTCAGCTTGGTGAGTGTTGCCTTATGGAATTGAGCGATCGGTGGCACGCCTGCCTCCCGATGGATTTGGTTGTTTCTAACGAAACAAGGTGCGTCAAGGGCCACACCAAAGCCCTGTTCTGGAAGGTTTGAAGCTTCTCTTTCGAAGTGGGATCAAGGAATCGGTAGTACGTATGGAAACTGTTCAGAACTACTGATCTAAATAAAATTTTATAGATCATGACATTTATGCGAGGAGTGAGTTTGCTCGCTCTGTAGGAAAGAGGGTATAGCAGCCTGATGATGTCGCTATGATGTAGCGTTTTTTGGCGAAGATGATCGCTTGCGTTTTTAGGATTGACTTGCAGGCGCCAGAATTTGAGCCAACGTATCGCAGCTGTGAGCTGCATCTGGAGGTTGCCAAGAAGAAGGCTGTGTCGTCCGCGAAGAATGCGGATTTAACCTTTTTGAAGCTTGGAATACCGGCCAAGTAGATGTAGAACAAGGCCGGCGCCAGGGGGGAGCCTTGCGGGACGGCCGCTTTTATGGGTTCCCTCGAGGATAATGAGGAGTTTATTTTGAATTGGAAAGATCTATTTTCCAAGAAGGAGGGGATTAAGAGGGTGAGATCTCGGGGAAATCCGAGTGTGATGGTTTTGAAGATGAGACCATCGTGCCAAACCTTATCGAAGACTTTGGATAGGTCGAGAAATACTGTTCCGAAGTACCATTCTTTCTCGGGCGCAGCATAAATTTGGCTGGCCAGTCTGGCCGCTTGATGAATTGAAGAAATACCTTTCCTGAACCCGAATTGTTCGTTGGAGATAATCTTTTTGGAATCGGTGAAGCTATTGAGAGCTTCGAGGATGATTTTTTCAGCGATTTTGGAAAGAGCGCTGAGAAGACTGATTGGCCTATAGTCAGATGGACTCGAACTGTTGCGTTTTTTGAAGATCACGGCTAGAATGGCGTGCTTCCATGAGCTCGGAAAGACTTGCAGTCGCAGAGTGGAGTTCACGATGTTTGCGATCTCTGCCATCTGCTTGCTTGGGAGTTTTTGGAGTTGCCTAGCCGTGATGCCGTCAAAGCCGGGGGTTGTCCTGGAGGCGAAGGTTTTAGTGACAGCTGAGATTGAACGGGAGTTAAATTTCGGGAGTGGAGAAACAGCTTTTTAAAAATCGTTCATCAAATGCTTGAAATTCTTTATTCAAAACTTTTAACTATGTTAACAGTTTGACTCTGAATAATAGAATATAAAGATATTTATTTTTACATTAATATATATACTAAAAATATTGCTGCTGGTGCAGATGACGTGGAACATCCTCTCGGCTGATGCAACGGGGTTTACTGGAATATAACTCCTCCGCCCTTAATAGAAAATTCTGGGGTTGATGTCGGAATAATTTTTTTCTATTTCCTCGTGTATTTCTGCTTTTTTATATTTACATTTGTCTTTGTATTTTTTAACAATAATATAACATATAAACAGGAATATAAAAAGGTAAATTACAATGTTCCATAAATTAAAATCGGTTACATATAAGTTTTTATGTATTGATTGATTCGATGTCTTCTACATTGTTTTTAATCATGCTTTTTATCATGTCAATATTATCAAAATTTACAGAATTTAGATTTAATGGTTTTACTTTTTTAATTATGCCACTAGATATTTCACTTAAATTAATTTTTGGAAGGTTTACTTTTTTAAATATTGATTTTTTATCAGATAAGTATTTAATTACAATATTGTTTATTTTAATTTCACAATCTACATCTAATTCTTTTACATAACTTCCTAATAATTGAATATTTTCTTTATTTTTTCCACAAGGTTGTTTTGCTACATTAAGTGTAGGGCTGATCACTATCCATTTATTTGCTTCTAATTTTTGTATTTTAACATTTTGAAGACTAACAGATTAACTTACAATTTGATGGTTTTTCATTAAAATTTAATAGTTTAACTTCACATGTATAATTTTTAGTGAATCTTAGGGAATTAGTTTCGTACACATAAAATCGTTGGAAATAATTTGTTCACAATTATTTTGGATAAATGCAAAATTGTTTTCATTTATAATTAGGTATTTTGATTCAGGAATGATAGTGTATAGTGATTTGTTAATATTTACAGGAAATGGGTACAAATGATAGTAGCTGTAACTTTCATTTTCTACAATAGGTATTTCTAAAATTAAAATTATCTTGTTACCTTCAGTTTAACTTTTTATTTTTATAATTTTTTCAAAATATAATAGATTATTTATGGTAGGTTGAAAAGGTAATTTAGAATTTGTCAGAAAGGGTGGAATTGATTTTATTTCATTTAGTAGTTCTTCCGGTTCAACTATAGAATTATGAAGAATATTTATTTTCGCGAAGGTTAGAGCGATTTCAATTCGTTCCAAAATATCATAGATGATTTGAAATTCCGTTATTACTTGTGATAACGTATTTTGCATAAGAAGATTATAAGTGATATTTAGGTAGTCAGCTTCTACTGTATAGAGAATGTTTTCTAATTCGTTGATTTGTTTTTTAATAATGAATTGACTTTGACTTAGGTTTTTCATATTATTCAGAAAGGTGTTCATTGATTTTTTCAAGAATTAATATTTGATCTTTAGCAATTGTTTTTAATTTTAGTTGATTTTCTGAGAGTGATTTAAAGAGGCGTCAAATTTTTTCGGAACTATCCATATTGGACTTGACCAGAGGGATGTGCTATCTTGAATTATTCCTTGGTCTAACATTTTATTGATTTGATCTTTAACCTCTCGTTTGTGGATTTCTGGATATCTATATGCCTTTGTATAAATTGGACTTTAATCTTTTTGTTTGATTTTGTGTTGAATTTCAGTTGTAAATGGTAAAGGAACCTTATCACAATAGAAGATATCTCTATATTCGTAGCATAAGTTTCTTATTGCTTTATTTTCTTCTCTATTGCAATGATCTAAAGGTAATTGCTTCATATTTGCTTTTAGAAGATTATCTTGTTCTTCTGGCAGATATTGATCTATTTCCATTTTATGCAAATAATTTAGCTCTTGGATATTTAGTATTTCACAATCTATGGGCTTATCGAAAGCTATCGTTTGCAATTCCATTCTGTTATTGTTCATTACAGTTAAGGCGAAATTATCTTTGACGTTTGCAATGGATTCAGGCATTTCAACAGAATTTTCAAATTGTGTATAATTTAGATAAACTGTACCATTTGTGCATTCGACTGGGATTTTAACTACTTTTTTTGTTCTTGGTTCAATGTTAATTGTGTATGTTTTTTCTTCTGATTCATAGATAATTGGAATGTTACCTTAGATGTAATCAATAATTTCCTATTCAAGTCTATTATCGCTTTCAATTGTTTTAATAAGTTGGTACCTATTATTCCTTCATATCTATCGCTAAATTTGAAAATATAAAATTTATGGTTTTCATTTTCATTAAAAATTTTGAAGATAGGAATAATCGCGACTTGATTATGAATTTGGAATTTTTCATAAAAAATAGAGTTGGGATAAAATTGGTTGACTAGATGGGGTGAAATAAGACTTTTTGAACTAGCTGTATCAATTAAAATATTTGCGTTAAGTTCAGGGATAAAAATGTGAGTTAAGTTTTTTATATCAAGTATATGTATATTTATTACGTTGTCTGGTCCGAATGTTGAGCCGTTGGAAAATTTAATACTGAATCAGGATCATTTTGCATTGAAGTTGGGATAACCTCGTAAAACAATAGGCTATTTTCCTGTTCAAAGTTAGGAATGTTGTTATCATCATAATGCTGATAGTAAGGGTCAACAGGTTCGTGTGATGAATCATTTTCAATGTTATAGTATTGTTTGATTTCTTCTATTAAATTTTCTGTTTGGTTAATGTTTTGTAAAAACAGGTGATTTAATTTTTAATGTTGAATTGTGGCATTTCGGCCTGATGTTGTATCCATCGGTTCTAGTCTTTGGATATTTTGATTTTTAATTAAATTACTTTGTCTAAAAGTATTCAATTGGGGTTGTCTTTGAGGATTATTTATTGGGAAATTGAACATCGGTCTAGGAGGGTATGACTGAAATTTGGGTTGATATGGCTGTTGTTGAAAATTGGGTCGATATGGCTGTTGTTGAAAATTTGGTCTTGAAGACGGTTGGAAGATATTTGGGGCTAATTATAGGGCTAATTATATATATAATATATAATCTTAGGAATTAGTAATTAATTGGAGTTTGAGTTTGACTTGTTGCCATGTCTACGATTTGATTAACGATTTTTTGACTTTCTGGAATATTCCTTTCAAACCTTTCCTTTTCTGATTTTCTAGTTCTCAAATTTGAATTGTTTTATGATATTATCAATTTCAATATCAGAATCAGAATCAGACATAAAGTAAGTGAAAATGAAAATTCAGCTTTTTACAATAATAATAATGAAATATAACTTACAGTAAAATAAGGACTAGGCTATGTTCATGGATGTTGCGATGATGGCTGAATGATTTTCGCTGGATGATGACTGGATGATTTTCGCTGGGGTTGTTTCTTTGTTTCGCTTCTTAATCCTAACTTAGTCCAGACTGGTCTTGGCGATGTGGTCCTCCACCAGTTGTTGGAACTTTGGCGATGTTTGTCCTCCGTTTCAACTGTTGAGACTTCGGCGATGTTGTCCTCCGTTTCAACGTGCTTAGATGATAGATTTTTCTGCTTCTTTTCCTTGGTTCTTGTGGCTTACCAATTTAATTCCGGGAATGGAAACCTTTTCACGATTCTTGTTGACTAGGTTTGATAATCCGCACGACTGCGCCAGTTAAATTTCGGGAGTGGAGAAACAGCTTTTTAAAAATCGTTCATCAAAGGCTTGAAATTCTTTATTGAAAACTTTTAACTATGTTAACAGTTTGACTCTGGTTAATAGAATATAAAGATATTTATTTTTACAATAATATATATACTAAAAATATTGCTGATGGTGCAGATGACGTGGAACATCCTCTCGGCTGATGCAAGGGGGTTTACTAGAATATAACTCGGGGGGAAGCGAGATGGTTTTGCACATAGGAAATTTGCGGGAAGATGGACAGCTGGGTCGAGACCCTGCCGACATTCGCGTTGAGTTTTGGATCTGCGACGGGGAGCTGTTGGCAGGACATCTGGAGTGTGAAGGACTTGGCCAGAAGTTCGGCTTTGTTCACATCGGAGACGGCGATATCGCCATCCGCATCCGATTTTAGCGGAAGAATAATCCTTCTGCATTTTCCCGCTAACGCCCTAGTCAGGCGCCAGATTTGTCTGGAGTTCGATGTGTCAAGAGATGAGAGTAGGATGCGCCACTTTTCATCTCTGAATGGCTTCTCTAGTTGCCTGGTTGGTCCGCTTTTTAGTCTTAGGGTTGAGAGTAGATCTGGCCCTTCTCAGAAAGCGATTACTCGCTCTGAGGAGGTTTTTCAGATCCAGCGGGAGGTCGGTGGTGAGCGTCGACTGATAGGCCGGCCGTGGCACCGAGGCGGAGTTGTAAGCCTACTGGATTTTGTTGGTGAGCTTGCTGATTGCAAGCTCCAGCTACCTGGGGTTGTTGATGGTCGGGATCGGATCTGTAATGTGTAGAAGATAAGTATACTTTTTCCAGTCGGTATTTTGTTTTGAGGGCCTGAATAGGGAGTCCAATAGGCGGTTGTCTCCTATCTCCAGTAGGACTGGCAGTTGGTCTGAGTCTAGTTCGTGGAGGACTGTGGCAGACGTGGCTTTGCTGGAGTCTTTCACCAGGAAGAAGGTGATGGTGGACCCGGCATGCTGTGGGCGTCCGGGGGCGTAGTGGGCGTGTTCCTCCGGCGACACGATGTTGAATCCCCATGTGTTGCAGATTCTTTTGAGCTCTATTCCACGCTGATTCGTGGAATCTCGGCTGTGGGCGTTGAAACCTCCACCGATGATTTTGGCGGAGGTTCCTTGGGCTAGTGTTTCAAAGTCAACTGGCTCAATGCTGACTTGCACCCTTTGGTAGATAGATGTGAGGATCAGCTGCTGGTCTTCCAGTTCTATGGCGATTTGGACGGCCTCCAGGTTCGTTGTGGCTGGGTCTGGCCGCTGGTGGTGACGGATGTTGCTCTTTATCAGGATGGTCGTGCCTCCGCCTGCTCTGCTCTGAGTGTCCCTATAATTGGCAGTTGAAACACTGCACGGGTTTGCCGTTGGATTTCTGGGTCTCAATTTTGATGCTTTGGTGTAGGAAACGTGTGATCTCGAAGATCTTGCGTTGGTTCCTAGGCACCACCACCTGGACAATTACAATAGAGATAGGTTTCTTCTTTTTATCCTTTCCAGGCCTTGTTGTCCAGCGTTTCACGTGAATTGGTGTGAAGCCGATGCGTTCCAATTCAGCGCGGGTTTCTTCGGTTGGGGTTGTTTCAACCAGGCCTCGAAATAGTACCCAGAGGCCTCTTTCATCAGGTGCGCAGAAGGTGTGGTAGGGATAACCTCGCTCTTTGAATAGTTTGGTTATCTTCCTGTAGTCTGATTCTCTTTTGGGGTCGAAGACTTCGTCGGTCAGTTTCTGGATAGTTGCTTCTTTCTGTGCTTTTTTTTTCGACATGTGCAGTGTCTTTTTCTGCCAGCTGATTCTGTAATTGTGTAATTATGGCTAATAGCGTAGTCCTTTCTGTGACTTCGTTGGGATTTACCCCCAAAAGGAGTTTGGCGTTGGGTGGGTTCGCCATAGCGGCGCCAAACGAGCCGGCCATAAACATGGTGGTGGCTGTCGGCAGTGTTTTTATCTTCGGCTACCTGGCTGCAGAAGCTGGTTTCCGCAACATGGAGCCGGCGGTGGTAGATGATCTAGACGATGTCTTGATGTATATTGTTATTTCGTTCGACCGTGCGAACACTGAATAAACAAAGTGGATTAAACTTCAGAGCGATTTCTAGGAGCTGTTTACTCTTCGAAGTCTCGGATTGAACTGCCAGCCTACCGCTTTTTCGAGCCGAAAATTTATTTCCGACCGATCGCTCCCATTGTCGACCTTACAACCGAACTGTGGTTTACGGTTTACTCCACCCACGAAATGGGAGGAGTCAACTAGCTGAAACATTTTCGTTGTCGTCTCTTTGGGGGCGTTGAAGAACGCCTTTCTTCGCTGTTGGGCACCAAACCTAACCTGTAAAGGACACTCGAGAAAACACAACCGTTTACTTCGAGCACTTGTCGCAGACTGAAAGCTATGGAAACCGTCTGGTAATATTTATGTTATTCTGGGTCGCAGATTGCAGTGATGCGTACTTCTTATTGGTTCTGGCATTGGCCCCGCCCATTCAACCTTTGTTTGGGGTGTCACAGTGGTAGTTAGTTGCTCTCCCGACAGAGTCACTGACTAGTTCTCGTAGAGTGCGGACGTGTTCTCTCGAGTGCATTTTCAGGTTAGGTGACAAGCAGAGAGTTGGTATGCAACGCCCCTGTGGCAGCAGCAGCTAGAGGATTTTTTCGGCGAGTTTGGCTCCGCCATATTTTGGGAGGAGCAAAACAGCATACACTGTAGGCTGGTAAGACCGATCAGTGACGCGATCGGGCAAAACTTTTGCTTTTGTCCAAAAGGCGGATCGATAGGCCATTTTTACGGCCAAACGCGATCAAAATTTCTGAAAAATTTCCGATCGAACGAAAAAAATTTTTTTTAACGCAAAAACTTAGTGGTAGTTTCGAAATTTCGAAACTGCTTGCCGCAGTACGCGGAAAAAAATAAGTGATAGTGCAGTTATCGTGCAGTTCAGTGAATCTTGTGAGTGCCCAGTGTAGGTAAAAGAGATGGCGGGCAAAAACGAAGAGGGCAAGGTAGAATGGCAGGGGAAAAAGCAGAAGATAAAGTGGCTAGAAAGTGAAGTAGTCGAGAGGGACACGCTTTTGGATAAGCGTCAGAAAGATATCGATGACCTCCAGCAAAGAATCAAGAAGCTGGAGGAAATGGGTAATGCCTTGACGGCAAATGAACCGAAAACCTCTCCTGCGGAGAAAAAGAAGGGCAATGAGAGAAAAAAAGACAACAGCCGAGGTGGTGACCAGCATGTCTGGCACACAAAAACCGGCAAGGAAAAGGCCAGAGGAATCCACGGACGAGGACAGCGTGTCTGACGTGGATTTCCTGACACTGGCCGAAGAGACGAAAATCGCTAAGAAAGCCAATGCTAAGAGGACAAAGCAGGCGGAGGAGATGCCGAAGATAAAGGGGCAACCACCGACCATGATAGTATGTCAGGACTGGTCTAAATTGTCCAAGTCCCTGACTGGAAAGAAGATAAATTACACAAGGGCCAAGGTGACAAAAGAAGGAATAAAAGTCTTTGCCCAGACTGGTAATGACCATAGGGTATTGATTAAATTCCTGGACAGTAACAAATACAGTTACTTCACGCACCAACTAGAAGAAGATAAAAAGCACCAAGTAGTGCTAAAGGGTGTGCCTAAAAGCACCCCTATTGAAGATATCAAAGAAGCCTTGTGCAATCAAGGTTTTGACGATGCGGAAATCGCAAGATTGTGATTCGACAAAGAAGCCACCAGAGGCTGTCCACTCCCGATGGTCTTGCCCAACAAAAAAAGGCAAGAGCCAACAACGACACAGAGAAACGACACAATGTGAGGAAAAGACATCGAGGAAGCAATAAAACTCGCGGTAGAGACGCCTGTCCGTGCCGTTCTTGATGCCCAAAATTCCAGGAAGAAGTAAAAGACCAGCTTCCTTGAAGATCGGATCCTGGAATGTAAACGGGATCCGAGGAATGAAAATTGAAGTTGAACAGCTATTGTTCCCGGAGAAACTCCACTCCAAAATCCAAATCCCGAAGATAAATACGACTGAAGAGTTGGAAATGAAGTGGAGACACTGAAAAAAGCCATCGTCGCTGCAGTGAATGAATGCACGACGACGACGTTAGAAAGATCAACGCAGCACCCCTACAGACCTGTTCCTCAGTACATTCGGAGGATGATTAGAAGGCGTAGGGTGTTGAAGAGAAGATATCATGCCCATAGAACTGCAGATCTGGCCAGGGAGTTGACCAGATCTACAAATGTCCTGAGACAGGCACTGAAGAACCTCGCGGAAAAGAGGTGGACAGACCGCTTGGCAGAGCTTGAAAACTCGGACGGCATACTATGGGGAGTCCACAGGGCACTCAAGAGATCCAGAAGTAAGGATGATCCATGGAAGAAATGGACTTGTCTATAGTGACGAAGAAAATTCCGAAGCCATGGCGGACGCGCATGAAAGAGAGTGTGTCATCAAATCTCACGACGAAGATGACGAAAACCTCGAGAGGTTAGTCAAAAGGACGGTAATGAACTTCCGCGAGAGGATTGGGCCCAGGCCGCCTCCGGAGTTTGCAACTCCGAAGGAGGTCAAGGGTATAATCCAGAAAATACGGCTCAAGAAAGCTCCAGGATGCGAAGGTGTTAACAATCGCATGCTAAAAAAGCTGCCGAGAAAAGGAATTGCCGCCATCACCGCCATTGCAAACGCAGTCATTAGACTGCGGTATTTCCCGGATAGATGGAAATACGCAATAGTGAGAATGATATCGAAGCCAGGGAAAGACACAAAATTTCCCCAAAACTACAGACCGATTAGCTTATTGCCATCAATAAGTAAGATCATAGAAGGAGTGGTTCTGAAGAGATTAGAGAAGGTGCTTGAAGATAACAGCATCCTTCCACCCGAACAATTCGGGTTTAGAAAAAACCACTCGGCTGAAGATCAACTGTTATGTGTCACCGAATACAAAACAGAGACGCTGGACAGGAGACATGGAACGGCTATCGTCCTACTCGATGTCGAAAGGGCTTTCGACAGGATATGGCACGATGGGCTGATTCACAAGATGATCGAGATGGGATTTCCAGAGTGGCCTATTGAGCTGATTGAATCATACCTAGGAGAACGAAGTTTCTCTGTGAAAATGGGTGAAGTCATATCGACCAGAAGATGGATGGAGGCCGGAGTACCGCAGGGAGCGGTGCTAGCGCCCCATCTCTACAACATATACACTAGTGATATTCCGAAGATACATAACACTAGATAATAACACTAGAGTTGCCCTGTATGCCAATGATACGGTCATTATGGCTAGGCATAAGAGACCGGACCAGGCCGTGAGATATGTCCAGGAACACCTGGACGATCTGATGGAATGGTTGATAGCCTGTAAGATCAAGGCCAATATCGCCAAGATACAGGCATCTACGTCTCACAGAGAATGAGCAGACCTGGTCACAATTCTGTTCTCCCTTTTCTTGACGTTCTGATATCAAAAAGGACAGACCAAAGCTTCTCCTATTCTGTCTATTGTAAACCCACCCACACAAACCGTTATTTAAATGCGAACTCACATCAGCATCCAGCCCAATTAAATTCGATAGTCAAAACTTTAGTCATGAGATCACTAAGATTGTCGAATAGGGAACATAGGCAAACAGAACTTAATTCACTAGAAACGGCACTAATTCAAGAAGACTATGACATGCATCTAATAAAAAGGCATATTAATAAAGTTCAGGCAACTGATCATACTAAGCAATCTACTAGAGAATTGTCCCAAAATCCCAAACTACTTCTGCCATACATCAAGGGAATAACTGCTAAAATTTGCCACGTATTCAGATCCTGTAATATAGAAACGATATTTACAACAGAAAGAAATATATCCAGTTTCCTTAGACCAGTGAAGGATAATATTCCACAAGAGTCACATGGTGTATATAAGATTCCTTGTTCTGGCTGTTCCCAATCATATATCGGATAAAACTAATAGACGTATCCAAAATCGCTTATATGAGCATTCTTTTGCCGTCCGAAAATCGGATCTCTCCCCGACTTTAGCAGAACACCATATCCAAACGGGTCACAAAATAGGCCAAAGTAATCGCACCTGTATATTCCTTCAAAAAGCGCATAATTGGTAAAGCAATTGAGATCAAAAAACGTCCAGACTGCTTAAACAAAAGTGACGACATTTTCGCTTTCGCGCCCTCGATCCACATGAGGTTATTTTCTAAAATAATCCCGAAACTTCACTGCAGATAGATGGGATAAGGTTTCCGTAGCAATTTGCCACTTACAAAACCGTTATCTTCTCTTCCTTGGTGTTTCCGCAGCTTGGCCGCCGGACGGGGTGGGCCAAGCGCTTCGCACCACTACCCTCTGGGGGACAAGTACCAGAGGGGGTGTATCTTAAAATATTATTTTGTTTATCTCATTTGCCGATTACACTGAAGGTGTTTCGGCTATTATCTTATGGTATTTAGCTCCTTTTACTAAAGAGAAGGCACTTCCTGAAAGAGAAAGCACTTTAACTTCACTTCACCAACTCCTTTTTCTTTTTTCAAACGTGGTGCGGGCGGTCTCATTCCCACGGCGGAAGATCCCTCGTTGGACAACAGTCAACCTAATCCTAACCTAATCAACCTAATGTACTGCCTAAAGGGAGTCCATATCATCTATCTTTGTATTCGTACATTAGAGATGTACCACGGGACATCCAAAGCCTGTCTCACCAGTTTATTTTCGTAACTTTCCAGTCCTTTGATGTAGGATTTTGCCGGGTAACCCCACGCGGTCGACCATACATCAATACGCTTCTCACTAATGATTTTATCATTAGCATCTTAAGCTGCACGTCTAATTTGCTTTTCCTCAAATTAGCGGGTAAGCCATCTTCGTTACCACCACGGCTTTTGTACGTGCGTTCTTGATGTGTTGACTCCAAGTCATCTTCATGTAGAATGTGGTCTTCTATTTCCAGTTGGCGTCCGGGTCATCTCCTTCTCTGCGAGATGTATATAGCATGTGTCTTGTGTTCACCTTGATCTTCCAGGCTATCATCCATTCCATCAGCCATTATGGCGGTGTCATCGGTATACAGGGCTAACATCGCGCTATTCCTCTTGTGAATATCACAGGTGTATATGTTGTATAGGTGGAGCGCTAGCACCGCTCCCTGCGGCACTCCAGCCTTCACCCATCCTCCCGCTGATTTGACTTCACCCATTTTCACAGAGAATCTTCTGCCTCTTAGGTATAAGTCAATCAGCTCAGTTATCCACTCGGGGATTCCTATCTCTATCATCTTGTAGATAATCATTTTCACCGTTGCATATTTCCATCTACCTGGGAAATACCGCAGTCTAATGACTGCGTTGGTAACGGCTGTGATGGCTGCAATTTCCACCTCACCTTGGCCAGATCCTTCAGCGTTTTTCTCAGGACGTTCGTCGACCTGGTCAACTCCTTAGCCAGGTCGGCCGTCCTGTTAACCCTGTATCTTCGCTTGATTGCCCTACGCCTTCTTGTCATCCTCCGTATGGAGTGAGGAATAGGTCTTTTCTGTCCTTCTAGTCGTGCAGTCTTCTACTGCACTGACTATGACCTTTTCTAGAATCTCGATTTCGTGTTCCAACTCCTCCGTTGTGTCAATCTTCGGGATTTGGATTTTGGAGTGGATCTTTTCTGCAAACATGTCCCAGTTCACCCACTTCCTCACCACATAATCCCTGTATCCGTCACCAGAACCCAACTTTAAGAAAATCGGGTTATGTTCGGAAGTCCCGTCGTCCTTTATAACTGCGATGTCCAATACGTGAGGCAGTCCTTCAATCGGCTGATACGTGGGCTCTTCAGGAGCAATCACGATTGCTTCCATAGTCTCCACGTATCTTTCCAGGCTCTTTCGGTTGGGATTATACAATCTGCTATGCCAACTCGGTGACTTGCAGTTGAAATCCCCTACAAGAACTTTCCCTACAATTCCCTGTAGGAGTTCTTGGATGTCTTCTTGAAGTAACTGATCCTGTCTTCCCGGGTGGTAGACGGACTGCACCTCTATGGGTGCTCGAGCCATCTCAACCTTAACTCCGATGGATTCTATCTCACCTTCGTTATCCCGAAGTGGTTCAGATTCCAGACTTCGCCTGAATAGGATGGCAACGCCACCACCTACAGGATTCCGTCTGTCGAATCTGTACGTCCGATAGTTCGAGAAATTAATCCTGAACTCTTCCGGACACTTGGATTCTTGTAGTGCAAGAATTTCCGGATCGTAGTCTGCCAGACGTTGTTCAACTCCTATCTTCTTCTCCCGTTTACATTCCAGGATCCAATCGTCAAGCTGGCTGGTCTGCTTCATCTATTTTGCATTTCTGGCTTCAAAAATGGCGCAGACACTCATCTCTACCGCTTACCTAATAATCTTTTGCATGTCCTCATTGGACAGCACGTCATTTCGTTTTTGCGTTGTTGTTGCAGACTCTTGTCTTTGCGTCTTCTTTCCTACGCTACAACACTGCTGCAAACGCTACAACACTGCTGGTCACCACCAAACCTAACCTGTAAAAGATACTCGAGAAAAACACAATCGTTCACTATACTGTTCAAAAACACCTCGAGCACAAGTCGCAAACTAATTCCAAAAGGGACGACAGTCTTAGAGTTGCAAATACATGGAAACCGTTTATTTCCAAATTGCCCGTCCGAAATGCTTCCAGTCCACCTCCCGTCTCACCCTCATCCCTCAACCGAGTGCCCCTTTTCGTGTTTCGCGGCCTCCATCCACCCGAGATTATTTTCTAAAATAATCCCGAAACTTCACTGCTGGTAGATGGGATAAGGATTTCCGTAGCTATTTGCCACTTAAAAAACCCTTATCTTCTCTTCCTTGGTGTTTCCGCAGCTTGACCGCCAGACGGGGTGGGCCAAGCGCTTCGCACCACTCTCCTCTGGAGGACAAGTACCAGCGGGGGTGTATCTTAAGATATTATTTTATGTATGTCATTGCCGAAGGCACTGAAGGTGCTTCAGCTTATTTTATCTTCATTTACCTCGTAACCTGAAAGGGAAGGCACTTCCTGAAAGAGAAGCACTTTAACTTCACCTCACCAATTTTCCTTTTTCTTTTTTTGAACATGGGACAGGCGGTCCATTCCCACGGCGGAAGATCCCTCGATGGACAACAGTCAACCTAGTTCCCCAAAAGTTGGAGTTTCGGTCTTCTGTGCCTTCTGCCACCCAAAGCTGCGAGGTCTTCCGGACGATAGTCCGTTAGCCTTCGCAGTTCTTGATTTGGGTGGTCAGTAATCTTCAGAAAGGCTTTCTCTGCCTTTTCCTGCATGCACTGCTTAAAGGCAGTCCACATCATCTCACGGCTTTCAACCATGCGTTCTTGATGTGTTGACTCCACGTCATCTTCTTGTCGAATGTGGCGCCCAGATACTTTACGGTATCTCGCCACGTCACATTTTGATCTTCTATTTCGAGTTGGAGTCCGAGTCTGTTTCTTCTCTGCATGATGTAGATAGCCTGTATTTTGGTGACATTCACCTTGATCTTTCAGGCTATCATCCATTCCATCAGATCGTCCAGGTGATCCTAGACGTATCTGACGGCCTGGTCCGGTCACTTGTGCCTTACCATTATGGCGGTGTCATCGGCATACAGGGCTAACCTTGTGATATTCCTCTTGGGAATATCACAGGTGTATATGTTGT
This sequence comes from Cosmopolites sordidus, assembly GCA_031761425.1. Classification (NCBI taxonomy): domain Eukaryota; kingdom Metazoa; phylum Arthropoda; class Insecta; order Coleoptera; family Curculionidae; genus Cosmopolites; species Cosmopolites sordidus. Next base: position 49,147 of record JARFXV010002050.1, read on the forward strand.
ATAGGTGGGGCGCTAGCACCGCTCCTTGCGGCACTCCAGCCTCCACCCATCTTCGTGCTGATTTGACTGCACCCATTTTCACAGAGAAACTTCTGTCTCTTAGGTATGAGTCAATCAGCTCGGTAATCCATTCCGGGATTCCTGTCTCTATCATCTTGTAGATAAGCCCATCGTGCCATACCCTGTCAAAAGCTCTTTCGACATCGAGTAGGACGATTGCCGTTCCATGTTTTCTGCTCAGTGATTCAGCTATGTATTCAGTTACACATAGCATCTGGTCTTCCGCAGAGCAATTTTTTCTAAACCTGAATTGCTCGGGCGGAAGGATGCTGTTATCTGCGAGCATCTTCTCTAATCTCTTTAGAATCACTCTTTCTAAGACCTTGCTTATTGATGGTAATAAGCTAATCGGTCTGTAGTTTTGCGGGAACTTCTGATCCTTTCCTGACTTGGGTATCATTTTCACCGTTGCATATTTCCATCTATCCGGGAAATACCGCAGTCTAATGACTGCGTTAGCAGCCGCTGTGATGGATGCAATGCCCTTTCTGGGCAGCTTCTTCAGCATGCGATTGGTTACACCATCCCATTCTGGAGCTTTTTTGTGTCTGATCCTTTGGATGATTCTCTTGACCTCCTTCGGAGTTGTAAACTCCGTCGGCAGCCTGGGTCCTATCCTCTCTCGGAAGCTTCTTACAGTTCTTCTGACTAACTTCTCATGGTTTTCGTCATCGTCGTCGTGCACATTTATGATGCACTCTCTCTCAAGGGCATCAGCCATGGCTTCAGCCTTTTCGGCCTTGCTATAAGCAAGCCCGTTGGCTCCGTGCAGCATCTTAGGCTCTGGTCTTTTCTTGAGTGCCCTGTAGACTCCCCATAGTGTGCTATCTTCGTTGCCGAGCTTCGTGAGGGGGTCCTTCCACCTCTACTCGACCAGATCCTTCAGAGCTTTTCTCAGAACGTTCGTCGACCTGGTCAACTCCCTGGCTAGGTCGGCCATCCTGTTTGCTCTGTATCTTCGCTTGATGGCCCTACGCCTTCTTATCATCATCCGTATGGAGTGAGGAATAGGTCCGTAGAGATGCTTCGATGGCCTTTCTGTTCTTCTAGTCGTTCAGTCTTCTACTGCGTCGACTATGGCCTTTTCCAGCGTCTCGATTTCTTGCTCCAACTCCTCCGTTGTATCGATCTTCGGGATTTGGATTTTGGAGTGGATCTTTTCTGGGAACATGTCCCAGTTGATCCACTTCCTCACCACACGATCCCTATATCCGTCACCAGAATCAAACTTTAAGAAAATCGGGTTATGATCGGATGTCCCGTCGTAAGCAGTCTCGATCTCCATGTCCAATGGGATGTCCTTGATGACTGCGATGTCCAAGACGTCCGGCAGTCCTTCTATCGGCTGATACGTGGGCTCTTCGGGAGCAATCACGATTGCTCCCATAGCCTCCACGTATCTTTCCAGTCTTCTTCCGTTGGGATTATACAACCTGCTATGCCAACTCGGTGACTTGCAGTCAAAATCCCCTACAACAACTTTCCCTACATTTCCCTGTAGGAGTTCTTGGATGTCTTCTTGTAGCAGCTGGTCCTGCCTGCCGGGGTGGTAGACGGCTTGCACCTCTATGGGTGCGCGTGCCATCTTTACCTTAACCCCGATGGCTTCTATCTCACCTTCGTTATCACGAAGTGGTTCAGATTCCAGACTTCGCCTGACGAGGATGGCAACGCCACCCCCGACAGGATTCCGTCTCTCGAATCTGTACGTCCGGTAGTTCGGGAAATTAATCCTGAACTCTTCCGGACATTTAGTTTCTTGTAAAGAAAGAATATCCGGATCATAGTCTGCCAGAAGTTGTTCAACTTCTATCTTCTTGTTCCGGATCCCGTTTACGTTCCAGGATCCAATCTTCAAACTGGATGGTCTGTTCCTTCTACTTGGCATTCTTGGCTTCGAGAATGGTGCGGACACTCATCTCTACCGCTTTCGTAATTATACTTTGCATATCCTCCTCGGACAGCACGTCATTTCGCTTTTTTGGGGCTACAGACTCTTGTCTGTTAGTCTTCTTGCCCTTTCTTGTTGGAGCATACTTGCATCCCAAATAGAATGCAGCGTGCTCCTCGCCACAGTGCGCGTACGTGGTTTTTTTTCGCGGGGACGCGTGCACTCCGAGCTACGGTGATCCAAACCGCACTTCACACATCGTACGGGATAACCGCAGTTACCCTGTACGTGTCCATAGCGCTGGCAGCGATAACACTGCACTGGCCTATCTGCTTACTCTTTGCGTTCAACCTTCACGGACAATCTGTCTAAGAAGCGAAGGTTGAAAATCTCATCATTTTTGGTCTTGACAAGAACCATGGGGAGTGCACGGCCCTGCATTTCCTTCTCTCTCGAGCAAAGCCTTGCGTCTTTTATGTCCGCCAGTGCGTCTTTTATGTCTTCTAGGGTCGTAGTTTCAGGCACTCCTTTCAGGACGGCCTGATTCTTTTTGTCTTCACGGAGTGTGAACGTGAAGAAGCTATATTTCCTCAGTTCGCACACCTTTGCCAGCGCGCGGTGGTCGCTGGCTGTCTGAAGGAATATCTTTATTCTCTCTTTCGTCATCTTTGCTTTGGAGTACCCTATTTTCTTCCGTTAAGTAGTGTCAAGAAGTTGGACCAGTCCGGGCACGCCACGGTCACTGTGGTACTCCTTTGCTGGTCTGTTTGCCATCGTCATTTTATTTATTAGGGGTAGGCCTTTCTTCGACCACCTTTTTTGCCTTTTTCGCAGTTGGCTTTCGCAGTTGGCAGAAAAAGACTGCCGGAGAGGCAGGTCTAAGCGGTGCCCCAACAGCGACTCCAGTAGCCAACGTGGCTACTGAAGCGAAAGCGGCGGTCGCAAAGCCCGAAAAAGTACCACCGGTGGTACTTCGCAGCAAAAATCATTATATGAAGGTAATAACCTTCATTGCGAAAGAGGAAATAGGAGCGGACAAGGCACTAATCGCCCAGAAGGGGTGAAGATTCAGTCAAAGACAACCGGCGATTACCGCAAGCTGACGACGACTGTGCTGGTCCACACTCGGCTAACTCAAAAGCCTGTTCCCAAAGACTCCCGAATAAGGGTGAGGGAAAGAAAAAACATACGACTGCACCATCTAAACCTCCGCCGAAAATTCCGCCTCCAACGTTCGTTTGGGGGTCACAAAACAATAGCAAAGCCCCGGTTTCCGCGCCGGTCACCCCCCTAAAGCCCGCTCCTAGGATGGAGGCTCCAAGGATTCAATTACCGAACTTCACGGTAATGATGGAGTAAATGATGCAACAGATGGCTGCTATGGTCCAAGAGCAGATAAATTGTGCAATAAACATTTTCCAAACCAGCAATAAATGATAAAAAATCGTGGCGGGTGGTAATCCCTCCCTGGTTTGTAAGGAATGCGCAAATCCACCAGGAGACACATATTCCCAAGCTTCAGACGTTCCTGTCAAGACTACTGGCCAAATTCCTAGCGATGGCACCCTTTTCGGACAATCCGCTAATCAGAGCCACGGCAGCTTCATTACCGGCCGTTGCCCCAATGTTATCACTCTCTACGGTCACCACAATCCTGCCTAAAGAACGGTAAATAAACCCTCCGGATAAACGATATTGTCGCGACATCCGGAAAAAATCAGAGAATGCAAGTCACGGCCTTCGGGTCAACTTACCATCCAGGAAGAATAAGTAAGTCCATATTCTTCAGTTCGGAGCAGGACTCCGAGGTGACCGGACGTGTTTTTGTCTGGTCATCATGGGGGCGGACAACAGTGGCTGTTGGTAGTTTTGGCAGCGAAGGTCTGGCCTGGTCAAAGGAGCGGACACCCCCGAAGTCGTCCATCATTGATGGTGCTTCAAACCTAACTCAGTGAATTAGTCTTAGCCCCGACGTTGGAGAAGATTCGACGCGCCGAAGTTGGCAGCACCATCAAGTCCATCCGGCCCGAACTCGTCAACCTGTAAGCATCGGAAGTGGACTACGAAGTGATCGGACGCGTTAGCGAGCGCGCTGGTCAGCATGGGGCAGACAACAGTGGCTGTTGGCAGTTTCAGCAGCGAAGGTCTGATCTGGCCTAGGGAGCGGGCATCGCCGAATCGCCGCATAGTGAACGGCGTTTCAAACCTAACCAAGAGAATAGCCTTAGCCCCGAAACTGGAGAAGCATCGACGCACTGGGACTGGCAGCATCTTCAAATCCAACCATCCCGAGCTATCAAACATCGAATAACATCAACATCAATCAGAACTTCATAACATCAATCAACACCAGAATAACAACAACAAGTAAAAAGAATACGTCAAACAACATCAGAAGAACAAGAACCGAGAAACAAGCCATCTCTTTCAATTCCATCAAGCGACTTCACGCCAGCCACGAAGAACATGAACATTAATCAAGAAAAAACTTCCACCGTTTCCGATCCTCACGGGTCGGTCTCGGAGCAGTATCCCATTTTCCTTTTATCGGAATCGATTAATCTCTATCTGCACCGTGGAAACACGTTAACCACGCCCAAAGAACGGCGTCTAAAAATTTTACCGATCACGTCTGACGCGAAACGGACGTGGTCGCAACAATGGAACAAAAGTAAGGGCCCCAGGGTCAACCTGAACACCAGGAAAGAAGTAGTAGTAGTAGTAGTCCACGTTCTTTTCTAATTGTGAACTCTGGGTAGTAGGCAGATTGAAGCCTCGAAGTAAATCAATTAGATTCTCTTGAAAATGGCTTCAAAGTGGAAGCCGACACGTAGAGAATTTACAAATCTAAAACGTGGTTCTACCCAAGAACCTTGTAATTCTAATATTATCGACCGCGAAAGTCTTCCCGAATATATACGGATTCGCTAATTCTTTAAGGTTATGTTGTTACCAGATGACCAAATTTACGATATTACTGACATTTTCAACATAACCTTCTGGTGGGGCCAACTTTCGCCAAACGGCGTAAACTTATTTGTATATATTTTATAATAATTGTTTCGACATACAAATCGCCTTTTTCAAATTCAAACATGTCAAACACGATGTCCGAGAAAAGTACTTTTAAATTAATAAATTTTGGAGAAATCGATATTCCAAGCCGATCTAAAAGTTTAAAATCTTAGGTATTAACAGAAATATATTTTAACATCGACTTTACTCGCATTTCATATATTTTAATTTTATTTTCAACAAAGCTGATATTTAAAAAGGAATAAAACAATTTTTTACTTTGTTATCTATCACTTTTATTTTTAAACAAAATTTGTGTGACTATAGTATCGTAAAACGATTTTACATTATCAAACACTACTTTAAAACTTTTATTCCTTTTTAAAAATTAACTATCACAAAGTAACGGACAAATCAATCAATAAAGTTGATATTTCTGACATACTGTACCATGCCATGCAGTATACATATGTTCACTTTTGTTATGTCTTAATAAAGTCACACCTTGTAATATATTTATAGAGAGTATTTTATTTTATGATAACATTGATGAGAATGCCCTTTTTGCGTTTCATTTAGGTAGTTATTAAAACTCCTTTTCACAGAAATGGCCTAGCATATCCCATTTTCAGGTATTTGCTTCTCCTTTATATCATGGGTTAATTTAATTGAAATTATTTGTACCTGACTTTGTACTACACAATGTAGGAATTACCACAAGACCGTAGATGGGGTATTTCCATAATATTCTACGAACTTTTAAGGGCAGTTTTATTGTTTTCTATAGTTCAGTTTATTTCTGTCTCGTTTACAGTACAGTCAAGTGTTTAAGTCGATTTTATATAAAATGGCAAGTTCTAGTCGTCGATTTTGAAAAAATCCAACGGGTAAGTTTTGTTATATATGCGGACGATTTATTTTAAAGATAAATCTATATCGAAGGATGTCAAAAAATCCTATCTTATATATTTTAAGTGCCAAAATGGAGATCAACATAACAGTTGTGCTTCTTATGTTTGCTGTGTGAGTTGTCACGTAAAATTAGTGCAGTGGATACATCGCAAGAAAAATCCCGTTTGCTGTTTCAAGGGCTCGGAGATAACCTACCTAAAAGAAATATTTCCTCAATTAAGTGATGCAAAACAAAAAGAAGGCATATTTATTAGACCTCAAATAAGAAGATTTCTAGGTGATTTCCGTTTTCAAGAAAAATTAAATGAAAAGGAATTGGTAGCTTGGAAGTGTTTTGTAAATTTAGTGAAAAGATTTCTGGGCAACAAGAAAGGTGAAAACTATAAAAGCCTCATAGATGAACTCTTAAAAGCCCATAAAATACTAATGTGTGGCTTGTCCTTAATGCATTTTTTACACTCCCATTTGATTTTTTTCCGGAAAATTTGGATTTTTTCAAATAAATATTGTTCCTTTAACGTACGTTTAGATGAGAGCTGATTTTAAGTTGTCCTATTCGTTTAATTCTGTTTTATTGCCTACCACAAATTTTATTTTATCTACAAACTTGGATTGCATTCAAAAATGGATTGTTAAAAATCTCCATTGTATACCTTGCGATATTTCTTCATTAACGTTTCGCATCTTTGAATAGATGTATTTAATGTATTGCAGTCGCCATCGTAAAGCTTGATATTTTTAAGATTGGACTCTAAAATAGCCCAATTAGTTTTGTTAATACTTTGCTATTTTTTTGTTGCCAATTTTCACTAACTGATATATTATTCAATCGATCCACCATGTCCGTTAATTACGACTATCCCTGTATGACATTCTTCTTTAACAGAGGGTTTTAGAAACAAATTTCCTGTCCTTTTCCCTCTCTTTATACCTGTTGTAGTGACGTACTTCGAGTTGTCGAGGATTTGCTTAAGATGTGGAACCGGGGACCCGTTCGACTCACTTTAATACTTCTCTTCAGCACTTTCCTCGAATGTAGCTCTCGACCATATAGCTGGGCTGCAATAACAATCGATACCGAAAAAAAAATCAGGACGTTCTTTGATCACAATAATGGGTTGAAAATGTTTAAAACTCGATAAAAAATATCTCGCATAATCAAAACATTTTAAATGACCAAATGAGTAGAGTAGTAAATTCAACAAAGTAGTAACCTAAATTCAATAGAGTAGTATAGAGTATGTATACACAAACAAGTAAATGACATAATAAATACCTTAAAATATCTGAGACTAGAACAAAACCAGAATCCTAAATTATTAATGCGCATATGACCCTTAATGCCCCATGGCACATAAGCTCGAGAATATATTACATATCAAGTTAATTAAAAGACAGTAACGTCTCCTTTCATAGGAGAACATAGTCAGACACTCAGACAGGTCGCCTTTTTATCCGGGTTCTTAGGCTAGCTTCGGACTTGGCTATCTAAAATGAACTCATCCCCAATGGGTATGGATTATATTTTTGGACATTCTATTTATCCAAGGAAGTGATGGAATTTCCTTTCATTTTTTTAGAGTAGAGTCCGACGATTCGTGAGATTGGGTTTGCAACGAAGTTCAGAGAAACTTCGCGAAGGGTAAATCGAAAGAGAAAGACCGTGTGTCCATCGGAAACTGAAAACTGTACTGGCCCGATGCTGGGCCGCCGATCGCGATTCATCGCTTTACTTCATTACGCAATTTTACGCAAGCTGGAACCTGATAAAATCAGGAAGTGATCTAAGGGAAGTTTGGAACGCTGTGCTCAACTAGGTTTTAATCAAGTTCAGCGTTTACCCAACATTTGCTGCATAATCTCGGAAAAACGATTTGCTTCGGAATCTTTGGTTTTTGGAGCGCTGGGTTTTATTTTGAGTGAAGGCGAAGAAGCTCTCAAGGGGAACACCCCGGTTTTGTCTTGCGGAATAATCCACGAAATTCACATTGTGAGAATACCCGCAGTTGGAGTAAGTTGCAGGAGACTTCCATTAATTTTGAACTTTTTTTTGTTAAATGAGCCACCGCCCTTTAACGCGCACATGCATTTAACGCATATGCCGAATGGCCAAAAAATTAACAGTTGAAGTTTATGCAGTGCACGGCCATTCACTTTCTTTGCCTGGTTAAAGAAACACTTGTACGTATCGCTGACCTCTCTCAGGACAACAACCTGAACAATTGCCATTGGCTTTCCTGACTTGATAAACAACTTTTCTGTCTGGTACAGACGAAAGTCGATTAAAATGAGTTCGTTGGTGGTTGTAGTAACCGTAATCGACTCCAAAACACTCATGATTAGAACGTGAAGGTGGCGTTCTTCAGAATTGCAATATGTGTATGACTAATATTTTCCATCTTCGAGCAGCTTGGTTAATGCTCGAAAGTTATAGTCCTTTCTACCGGTCTGGAGTTTCCAGCAGCTTTTGGAATACACTGGAAGTCGGAAACAGAAGATGTCCGTCTGAAAGGTTGATTTGGGACATGTTGTCGTCCATATCCTCTTCAGTGATAAAGGGTTTTGATATGTTTTTTTTACCATCCGATGCTTTAATAAAAGCATGCTAATGCTAATATGTTTTGCATGGTTTGATTTGATTTGGTTTCTTTTCAGTTCTTTGTTACCTGCATTTACTTTCTTCAGATCATTAATTCGATACGACATCATTGTCATCTGCGGCAGGTCTCTTTATTTCTTTGGCGAATCTTAACGGAACTTAGTCAGACATTGCTACCATTGTCTAACTTTTTGAGACAATGAATGTATTTTTAATTTCGATGTGTCATGTCGTTACAGCGAGGGTATCCATTCGCTGGAAGCATTTAGGATGTAGGTCACGGATGGGTTGCTCAAGCATAGGCGCCATCCAGTTCTTCAGAATTAATAAAGATAAAAAAAAGTTTTATTTCTGTCAAAATGACTCAATAACCGTACTACATATTTAATGTGCATAAGCACAATTTCAGAGAACAACGCACAGAACCAAATAAAAAAAATTAAACAGTTATAACGCAAAAAATGAGTCTAACGGCGGTATCCAATAAATTAGGCATGTAAAAAGAAAGGTTCGATCTTAACAAATATTCTTATAATATATTGTCCAACAAAATAATTTAAATAGGATTATCTTAAACCAAATTAAATTAAATCGAAATTAAATTAAAATAAATTAAATCAAATTAACTGAAATTATCTAATGTTATTAAATGGCGGTAGTGAGCATTGATCACACATTGTTGAATATTTATAAAAATACTAATGAAATAACATCTGGCCTTATCCTTTTGTGGTGCTGCCACAAAAGGATAAGGTCTGCCTCTAGACTGTCCAGTTACCAAGATGGTCAAATACTGAGCAATTCTGTGTCCAAAACGCGAGGATCCTAAAAGGTTTGGAGTCTACAATTAACCGGGTTCTATAATGAGCGAGCTCCAAAATGGCCGGGTTCTATAATGACTGGATTCTACATTAACCGGGCCCTAAAACCTTCTACAAAACTACCGAAAACCTCATTAGGGCTTGGCCAACTAATCAACGTACCTATAATGGAAGGATTACTCACGCAGGACTACCAGCGGCGCCAACTTACTAGATTTATGTCTGATTTATCAGCGTAGAGACGTCTGTCTCGACGCCGATAATGATATGTTCCACGCTCGAGGTGATATGTTCGACTCCCTCGGCCTTAGTCCAGGAGAATACCGATGCGCTCCCAAGACTCGCGCAAAAGAATATTACCTATAGCCGCAGATAATTTGTAAAAGCTACAAATTGTTAAAACTAACTATTGTGAATATTAAAATCGCGAATTAATTGAAATACTTTCTAACAATACTTATGTGAGAATTTTATTTACACAACATAAAAGAAAATATCAGTTCCCAAATTCAATAGCTTAAATAAATTAAAAAAACACTAATTATGAAGTAATCTGTATCGATGTTGATTTCAAAATTCAACAAATTGATAAAAACAAATAGACTGAAAAAAACAATTAGTAATCAAAGAAAAGTAAAAGGGGAGGACAGCTATGCTTCTCTGAATTCTTTCAAAAGCCCTTGCACCTACTTAGTGACGCACATTAATGCATTAAAGGTATTTCCAATATTTCTTTTATTTTGGGTGTGTGACCTCTTTACGACATACACCAATAGAACTGATGTTCAATTACCATATCCTAGATATCTCTAGACAATAGGCCTTGGCATCATAAACTAGTTAAGTACAGTTAGCTATAAGGAACTGGACGAGTACTCATCAACATTGATTAGAAAAGTAATCTAACTTGAGCACCACATGGAAGGGAAATCTCCAACCTAATATTAACCCTCAAGAAAAGCACTTCTGTGCTCCCCGATTCACATATGTACGCCATACCCGTATGTCTTTGATTATTAATATCTTTAGATTAAATTATCCTATTTTAAATATATATATATATATATATATATATATATATATATATATATATATATATATATATATATATATATATTTAAACCTCGTATAGAAAGACTATATCTGTAGAATGTTCAAAAAAAGAATAGTATTCTCAACATTCAAAAACTCATTTTGCAATTTAACAAGTGTTGGTCAATTTTGGCTGGATTCTATGTTTAAGAATGCTCCATGTATGTTCTGCAGGGGTTAGATCCGGGGACACTACGGGGCGTTTTTAAAGATTGACCCAATTTTCTTCAAACTAGTGTTACTTTACTGGTTTTATATTATGTGACTGCATCGAAAAAAACAATTTTATAAAAATGTATGTTTTAAAGTTTTTTGAGGCATATTTTTAGTAAGCTATATCTTCTTTGGGCCTGTTTCTCACATAACTTAAGTCTGTAGGTATATAAACACACATTTTTTCACAAGCAATGGCTGTATAGCGACTATGGTTTGACAAATAGTCGCGGGTTTATTGCTATAAATCTATTTTCGCATGTCCCCAGAGAAAATAATCTAAAAAAATTTCAATCGCATGATCTCGGTGGCCAAGCGATGGGGCCATTTCGTGAAATTAAGGAGTTGCCATACTTGGCTTGCAACAAGCCAAGTATGTTTACTGCAGAACTATGCAGTGGTGCGCCATCTTGTTGAAAATAAAGGCCATCCGCATCGGTTCCATCAAATTCCGGGAAACTAAATCTTCCAGCATTGCCTTGTAGTGCTGGGTATTAATAGTAACGGTGACTCCTTCCTCATTTTTAAAGAAATCAGGGCCGATGACTCCTCCATACGAAAATCCACACCAAACTGTAATATTTTGCGGATGTAAAGGATTCTCATATATCACGTGCGGATTTGATTCGTACCAATACAGACAATTTTGTTTATTGACGATTCCATTGCACCAAAAAATGAACCTCACCTTAAAATTGGACAATTTCCAAACGTTATTAATCTTTCGGAAAATAACTGACCAGACATGTTAAAAATCGTTAAACAAATATGGCCGCCATGAGCTGTAAAAATTCCATTATCCCTAATGATAGACCCTTTAGATTTGCTTTAAAAAATGTTGGACTAAATATGTCTTATTCCACTTTTGAGGACAAGCGCATTTTAAAATTTCTCTAGGTTTGGTCCATATTCGCCTGGATTCTATCTTTAAGAATATCCCATGTATGTTCTCTGGGGTTTAGATCTGTGATCTTCAGTTCCAGCCTTGTACTTTATAAAAATTTGTGCATACAATTTCAGCATTTTAAAGTCTGCATAAAAAAAAATATTTTTATTGTAAATTTTTAGGGCATTTTAGGCATTTTGAAACACCATCGAGTTCTGTTTTTCTCGAGTATTTTTTTATTGCATTTCCACTTCCATAGTTGTAGGTTTTCTATAATCTTTTATTGATCTGTTATTACTTTGATTATTGTCTACTACTTGCATTTTTATTTTACCATTTTTCCAAATTTTTAAAACGAAGCTGTTTCCAGTAAATTAGCTGAATTTTAAAACAATCCAGCAATGAACCAAAAAGGGAAATAAGTGATTTACGTCTTTGCGTTGTTTATTATATAAGGTGAGAAATATTGTTGGTGCTTAATAAATATTTACTACTTAGCGAATTATTTGTAGGAACCGACACTATAAAAAATAAGGGTGGTAAGTAGATTTTCTGTTTCTGTGGGTTTACTCTTATAAAAATTATAATTATATTCTTATTATAATTATTATTAAAAAATATATTTAAAGAGTATTTCTGGATTGTTCACGTTTTTGACGATTCTTGAATTTGAACTTGATGATATATACCACCAACTACAAGTAACTTGTTTCCTGTCGCTCGACGCGCATTTCCCTATTCATATTAACATCCTCAGAAAAAGATTTGTTATCAATTATAAATTATGAAATACATGTCTGATTTAATACAGAGCCTGTAAATGTATCATCATCATCATTATCGTCGTCAGCTTGTGTCCACCCATTGAAGTATAAAGTTCTCTTCAGAATGCTTCGCGGTCAGCAACTCTCGCGGTCCTGAACTTTGCCGTTCGGGTCCAATAAATGTAATGAAGTCATCAGTTTATCATCATTTTATTTTCAGTCCTCTTCGTGGAATTTTACGACCAAACGGTGTGGACTCCAGGATTACTTGGTCTATTTGTCCTCCCATTGTCTCACTATATCCAATGGATGAATATATAATGCTGTTAAATTACTGAGTACTTTTTGAATTTTTATTTATGAAAAACAACCATCCGTAAATGCGCATCATCCACTTCTTCAGACAGATTTAACTTGGAAATGAAATTTTCAATCACTCGTTGGAGTTTCGTCTATTATTCTTTGCTTTAAAACATTTAAGTTGGATGGTAATTGGTTGAAAACCTTAAGTTTTAAGTAGCTCCATAGGAAAAAATCAGCAGGTGTTAAATCCGGACACCTCAGTTGATGCCCAGTTGATGTCCTCTCAGCGACTAATCACTGTTTCAGGGAATAAATCGCGAAGAGCTGCTAAAGAATCATTCGGGATGTGGAAAGTAATTTCATCTTGTCGGAAACACGTGTTGCGGTTATAGCCAGTCTGGTTTTGCATTTCTGGAGCCAAAAAAGTCCGGATTATATGGCAATAACGATCGGAATTAACAGTCTGAGCGCGACCACGTTTATCCTCAAAAAAGTAGGTGCCGATAATTCCTTCGCTTGATATGGCAGCCCAAAGGACAATCGTAGGCGAGTGTAATGGTTTCTGGTGCAGTTTCAGTGGAATGTCGAGAGCCTAATATCTGCAATTTTGTTTATTCACGTGGGCTTTCATGTGGAAATTCGATTCATCAGAAAATCATATGTTATTGAAGTTCATAAAACGATTTTTCAATATCCCCTCGTCCAACTCGTTTAGCTGGATTATCGGGCTTCATCTCTCGCATAATAACAATTTTGTAATGGTGGAAACGTAAATCTTTGCGAATAATGCGACGAATCGTGCATCTGTGCAAATTTAGAGCAGCAGTGCGGAGTCGTAGAGACTGTCGTGGATCGTCTCTAACTGGCGAACGTGGTCAACATTCGCGCCCGTTCTTGATGTCCTTTTGCGCTCAGTTGATTTATTCGGCATTGTGTTTTCAGCTTCTTCAAAGTTGCGCACCCAATGCATTCTCATTTGGTACATCTCTCATGGTCGCTAAATTAAAATATGTCGTGTACAGATGTCGAACAATAGTGTACACATATATGTTTTTATAAACCGCTCGCACACGATGTTGTCCATCGCTACTAAACTTAAAAAGCCCGTCAAGCGATTTATACTACTACCCCCCCCCCCCCTGCTATCAGTGTTTGGCGCCTAACAGTCCAAACAAAAACATTCTGAGACACCCGTTATTTCTGTTCCTTCTGTTCTTGATTTTGTTGTAGATTTTTCATTTTCCTTTTTCCATTGCTGATGTGGTATCAAAATTTTATATTTTTGTTGTTTACTGGTGCTGCTAAAACTAAACTAAAAATCAACCATTGACGCACCCTTGGTAGTGTTAACAATTTCAGGCACACTTTCGTTGTGAATTAACACAAGCACAGATCCAGACTGCTTTTATCACTAACACAGAATATTTTTCATTGGTTTTTTTACAAAAAAAAAAAAGTTAATAAAAGTAAAAAATTGGTGTTTCCAGCCATAGCTAGCGGTGTTAAAATTTAGGATAATTCGAATGAAAAGTTTTTTTTACCTCCCACCGTGCAGAAAAAAGTAGTTTTGAGATAAATGAGTTCAAAATTTTAAGTACCTATATTTTCGAAAAAAAAAAATGATATAACCATGTACTTACCATTAATCTACAATACCAGCACCATACATTATCCCTTCAGTTCGCTCATATTCATCTGCTTCTTCTGACTTCGCTTTTTTTCGACCTGTTCTGGACTGTTTAGCGTCACTATTTCGCGTTCGCGGTCGCACCTTCTATTCACCCGAGATTATTTCCTAAAATAATCCCGAAACTTCACTGCTCGTAGATGAGATAAGGTTTCCGTGGTCGTAACGCTACTCACAAAACCGTTATTGTCAGAATGATTGTGGCGTATTCATATATTTTTTTGGATTTTTCGAAAACTCAAAATATATCAAAAATATCTGTTCTTATGTAAATAAAGAATCCCTGGGTAAAAACAAAAAACCAAACGGAGACAAATTTGTTTTTTTTACCAAGTGATTCTTTAGTTACTTAAGAACAACTATTTTTAATATTTTTTGAGTTTGGTCGTGGTGAAAAACAACTACTACTACTTGTGCTTGGAAAGACTGAAGTCTTTTAATCGAAGTGATTGGTAGATAAGGAAACCAGGCCTGGTGTCCATATATAAGGACTGACCGGACCATGGTTTTATACAAGGTTATCTGGTTGTTCAGTGAAAGCTTACTTCTTCTTTTGATTAATGGACATAGCGTGCGGAGTATTCCGTACGCTTTTCCTTTCGCATTTTTAATATGCGACGTCGAAGATAGTGTGCCGATTTGGCCCACTTTATAGGGACACCGTCTATTCTGATCAGCTGTGGAATTAGGGGTTGTCTTTTTGTGAAGAAGACGGTCTGGGTTTTGCTGCGGTTGATCGAAAGTCTCCATTCGGTCAACCATCTTCCGGCTTTCAACATCTGCTTTTGGAGCCTGGACGTTATCACCGCAGGTCCATGGGCTGACGTATAGAAAGCCGTGTCGTCAGCATAAAAAGCTGTCTTTACATGCGGGATCTTAGGAAAGTCTTCCATGTAAACATTGAAGATTACGGGGGCAA
Organism: Cosmopolites sordidus; assembly: GCA_031761425.1. NCBI lineage: Eukaryota > Metazoa > Arthropoda > Insecta > Coleoptera > Curculionidae > Cosmopolites > Cosmopolites sordidus. The sequence continues at coordinate 64,309 of JARFXV010002050.1, forward strand.
GTGGTCACCCTTGTGGTACACCCCCTTCGATTCGCTGGACGTTAGAAGTAGCACCATCGATAACCACTTGGAAAGTGCGTCCAGTCAGAAATGATGCGAATAATTTGACTAGGTCGGTTAGTATACCTAATCTGAGCATCTTGACTATAAGTCCGAGATGCCAGACTCTGTCAAATGCTTGCGAGAGGTCTAAAAAGACAGCTCCCGTGTGGCGCCTTCTGTCGAACCCCTGTCTGATTTCTACAGCCAGTCTCGCCGACTGATGAACAGAGGCGTGACCCCTGCGGAAATCAAACTGTTCGTCCGGTAGAATCTTCTTCTCTGTAAGGACGTCGTTCAGAGCGTATAATATCGCTCTTTCAGCGACCTTGACGAGAACGCTAAGCAAGCTGATTGACCTGTAGCTGCTTGGTTCGTGAGGATTTTCCCTTTTTTGGGGATTACTCTTATTTGGGCGTGCTTCCACGATGCCGGGAAGTGTTGAAGCCTGTACATAGCTTTGACGATATTGGTCAACTGAGCTATTTGCTTATTCGGTAGCCTCTTCAGCTGCATCGGCGAGATGCGGTCGCGTCCTGGGGCTTTTCTTACTTTGAGACCTCGGATAATACTGTTTATTATCTTCGGTGAAACTATCCGGCTGATCAAGTAGCCTGCGTGGGGGTACGTTGATATGAAAGGATTTCTTGCTTGAATTCAACAACTCTGTTCTTCTTCTCGGCTGAAGGTCGAGGAGAAATCATCTGTTGTTGGTAGGTCGTGGCGAAGAGCTCCGCCTTTTCGTCCCTGCTGACGGCGTGCTTTGCATCCGTCCTCAAGAGGGGAATCGGTGCTCTCACCTTACTCACTAGGAATTTGGCTGTTTTCTAAAGCGATCGATCGGCCACTTCGATTGACGCAAGGAAATGATCCCATCTGCCGTCCCTGAACTCTTTGAGAGCCTGTTGGGACTCTCTTTTGGCCTCGTTTGCACGACGCCCGAGCTCAGGGTCACCAATGATACCACCAGTGATGAGAGATAGCGTCGGTAAAGTCTGTTTTTCAGACGAATCTTCTCTTTTACCTCGGGCGGAATGTCCAAGGTGGGCCGAGAAGACTCTGGATGGGTTGTAGTCGCCACCTTGGTGGCTTCTAATATATCTTGGGTTAATTTATCAACCGCTTCGTCGAGCTGCTGAATGCTACCGATAGGCGGGTTAGGTCCGCTATCCTGCAAATACTCTTGGAATTTGCTAAAACAGATATTTGTGACTTGTTTTGGTGGAAGAAAGTCAACCGCTATACCGATGTTAAGCAGTACTGGGAAGTGGTCAGTAGTATGTTCGTGAACAACCTGAACTGCGACTCGATTGGTGAGATTTCTTAATATGAAGAAATCTAGGAAGCTCTGAAAACAGGATGTCTCGTCTGGGTTAAGGAGGTTCAGTCCGTATCTGTCCGCCATAGACAACAGGTCAGTACCTTTCTTATTTGTCCACCTGGAGCCCCACCTTTGATTATATGCATTGAAATCTCCTCCAATGATGAATGGAGAGTTGTTAATCAAGAAACTGTGGACTTCCCCTGAATCGAAGTTGTTACAGCTTCTCTGGTACCATGAAGATAGGTTGATGAGATTTCCATCTAGAGTCACTTGCACCGACATGGCCTCTAAGGAAGTAAGGCCAGTCGGAGGAGGGAGGTTATGCCTGATGCTCCTCTTGACGAGGATCATCAGGCCGCCGCCCGGTCCGCCCAGTCTGTCCTCCCTGTAGCAGTAGAAGTTCCTTATTCCGAAGCGTTCGCTTGGTTTGAGGAAAGTCTCCTGAATCAGGGCCACATCGACGCCGTGATCTTCTAGAAATGCTGCCAATTCGACTTTTTTTGTCAGCTAGAGAGTTGGCATTCCAGGTTACGACATTGAATGAATTTTTAGAATTCATTGCTATTTCGGAACATTCGGAACAGTGTCTAACTGCTTTTGAACCATTGCAGCCATCTGCTGCATCATCTGCTCCATCATCTGTGTAAAATCTGGTAGATGGAGTTTCGGGACTTCCGTTTGGGAAGCAACCTTCTTCCTGTGGGCCGGTACTGGGGACTCCAATTTGCTATTATTTTGTGTTCCCCACACAAATGTTGGGGGCGGAATTCTTGTTGGCGGTTTTGGTACTTTTTCAGGTACTACTTTCCCCCATTCTTGTTTGGTGGTTTCATTGGACAGGTTTTGGCGTTTGCGGGGTGTGGACCTCCGCAATTCGCACATTTGGGTGCCTGTTTCTTCGGTTTCTTGCGGTCTTTTGAGGCATGACTGCCCGAGCATTTCATACGTTTAGTGGGCGCGTAGTATTTCTTGGCCACGTGCCCGTGGACCTGGCAGTTGTAACACTGCGAGGTCTCTCCGTTTGATTTCACGTTTTCTATTTTAATTTTCTGGTCGACCAGATATTTTGTGTTAAAAATTGCCTTTTCTTCTTTTGGCAAAATGACAAGAGGTTTTCCTTCCTTTGTCTTCCACCTTTGGACTCTGGAGGGGGTGGAAGCCAAAATTCGTGAGTTCTTCACGGATTTCTTGCTCGATCACCGTTTCTACCATGTTTCGTATCAAAACATGCAGCTGCTTTTTATTTTTAGTGCAATATGTGTGATATTCAATTTTTTCCTTATCTAAGTACCCCGTCAATTGGTGGTAGACATTAGCTTCTTTCGGTTGCACTTTAACACCTTCAGAGCGATTCATCGCTTTATCCGTGTTAACTTTATTGTTCTGGATGAAGGTCATCACCTTCATATAATCTTTCTTGGAGTGGATGACTACCGGGGGACCTTTTCGGTCTTTGCGGTTGGTTTAGTCACCGTTTTATTCTCTGGTTTCTGGACTTGTTTCACACCACTAGGACCGGCCTCACCGGCGGTCTTTTTCGTAGGCATTTGTTCTATTGCTTTTTCCTCAGCCGAAGAGTGTCTTTGTCTCTTACGGATTGGTGCCTTTTTAAAAGAGGAATCACTATCGGAGTCGGAATGGTCCGGACCGATGGATAATATCTCCTTCAGACATATTCTTTTCTGCAACCATTTTAACTGCCTCTGGGACAGTTTTCTTAGGGGTGGACACATTATTCTTTGTGTTCTTGGATGGTTTTTTACTTGGAACTTTTCCATTTTTATTTTCGGTCTTTTCGTCCGATTCATTGATGCGGTCGAGGAGAAATCATCTGTTGTTGGTAGGTCGTGGCGAAGAGCTCCGCCTTTTCGTCCCTGCTGACGGCGTGCTTTGCATCCGTCCTCAAGAGGGGAATCGGTGCTCTCACCTTACTCACTAGGAATTTGGCTGTTTTCTAAAGCGATCGATCGGCCACTTCGATTGACGCAAGGAAATGATCCCATCTGCCGTCCCTGAACTCTTTGAGAGCCTGTTGGGACTCTCTTTTGGCCTCGTTTGCACGACGCCCGAGCTCAGGGTCACCAATGATACCACCAGTGATGAGAGATAGCGTCGGTAAAGTCTGTTTTTCAGACGAATCTTCTCTTTTACCTCGGGCGGAATGTCCAAGGTGGGCCGAGAAGACTCTGGATGGGTTGTAGTCGCCACCTTGGTGGCTTCTAATATATCTTGGGTTAATTTATCAACCGCTTCGTCGAGCTGCTGAATGCTACCGATAGGCGGGTTAGGTCCGCTATCCTGCAAATACTCTTGGAATTTGCTAAAACAGATATTTGTGACTTGTTTTGGTGGAAGAAAGTCAACCGCTATACCGATGTTAAGCAGTACTGGGAAGTGGTCAGTAGTATGTTCGTGAACAACCTGAACTGCGACTCGATTGGTGAGATTTCTTAATATGAAGAAATCTAGGAAGCTCTGAAAACAGGATGTCTCGTCTGGGTTAAGGAGGTTCAGTCCGTATCTGTCCGCCATAGACAACAGGTCAGTACCTTTCTTATTTGTCCACCTGGAGCCCCACCTTTGATTATATGCATTGAAATCTCCTCCAATGATGAATGGAGAGTTGTTAATCAAGAAACTGTGGACTTCCCCTGAATCGAAGTTGTTACAGCTTCTCTGGTACCATGAAGATAGGTTGATGAGATTTCCATCTAGAGTCACTTGCACCGACATGGCCTCTAAGGAAGTAAGGCCAGTCGGAGGAGGGAGGTTATGCCTGATGCTCCTCTTGACGAGGATCATCAGGCCGCCGCCCGGTCCGCCCAGTCTGTCCTCCCTGTAGCAGTAGAAGTTCCTTATTCCGAAGCGTTCGCTTGGTTTGAGGAAAGTCTCCTGAATCAGGGCCACATCGACGCCGTGATCTTCTAGAAATGCTGCCAATTCGACTTTTTTTGTCAGCTAGAGAGTTGGCATTCCAGGTTACGACATTGAATGAATTTTTAGAATTCATTGCTATTTCGGAACATTCGGAACAGTGTCTAACTGCTTTTGAACCATTGCAGCCATCTGCTGCATCATCTGCTCCATCATCTGTGTAAAATCTGGTAGATGGAGTTTCGGGACTTCCGTTTGGGAAGCAACCTTCTTCCTGTGGGCCGGTACTGGGGACTCCAATTTGCTATTATTTTGTGTTCCCCACACAAATGTTGGGGGCGGAATTCTTGTTGGCGGTTTTGGTACTTTTTCAGGTACTACTTTCCCCCATTCTTGTTTGGTGGTTTCATTGGACAGGTTTTGGCGTTTGCGGGGTGTGGACCTCCGCAATTCGCACATTTGGGTGCCTGTTTCTTCGGTTTCTTGCGGTCTTTTGAGGCATGACTGCCCGAGCATTTCATACGTTTAGTGGGCGCGTAGTATTTCTTGGCCACGTGCCCGTGGACCTGGCAGTTGTAACACTGCGAGGTCTCTCCGTTTGATTTCACGTTTTCTATTTTAATTTTCTGGTCGACCAGATATTTTGTGTTAAAAATTGCCTTTTCTTCTTTTGGCAAAATGACAAGAGGTTTTCCTTCCTTTGTCTTCCACCTTTGGACTCTGGAGGGGGTGGAAGCCAAAATTCGTGAGTTCTTCACGGATTTCTTGCTCGATCACCGTTTCTACCATGTTTCGTATCAAAACATGCAGCTGCTTTTTATTTTTAGTGCAATATGTGTGATATTCAATTTTTTCCTTATCTAAGTACCCCGTCAATTGGTGGTAGACATTAGCTTCTTTCGGTTGCACTTTAACACCTTCAGAGCGATTCATCGCTTTATCCGTGTTAACTTTATTGTTCTGGATGAAGGTCATCACCTTCATATAATCTTTCTTGGAGTGGATGACTACCGGGGGACCTTTTCGGTCTTTGCGGTTGGTTTAGTCACCGTTTTATTCTCTGGTTTCTGGACTTGTTTCACACCACTAGGACCGGCCTCACCGGCGGTCTTTTTCGTAGGCATTTGTTCTATTGCTTTTTCCTCAGCCGAAGAGTGTCTTTGTCTCTTACGGATTGGTGCCTTTTTAAAAGAGGAATCACTATCGGAGTCGGAATGGTCCGGACCGATGGATAATATCTCCTTCAGACATATTCTTTTCTGCAACCATTTTAACTGCCTCTGGGACAGTTTTCTTAGGGGTGGACACATTATTCTTTGTGTTCTTGGATGGTTTTTTACTTGGAACTTTTCCATTTTTATTTTCGGTCTTTTCGTCCGATTCATTGATGCGGGCGGTCTCGCTACGCGCTTCTAATTTATCTATTTTCGAAACCAGGGAAGCCACCTGGCCTTTAAACTCTTTGATGAGTTCTTTCAACTCAAAAATTGTTTCGTTTGTCGGGCCCAAGGTTCGGGCCCGAAGTATTTTGTGCCATTTCATGCAACCAATGTCGAAAAAATATTTAAAAACACTTCAAAATAAACCAGAATAACAATTAAAAATGTTAAACAGAAAATCAGAAATTATTTAAAATATTTAACGCTTATTAAGCCCAAAGACTATCCTATCACCTACCGGCTAAGAATCTCGACGTGTCGAGTACCAGCACAGATCACTGCACTCGTTCGCACTGAAGCGAATACCGCACTAAAAACTGTTAAATTTGGTTAATTCAAGAAGAAAAAAACCAAAATTCTTGGGAAAACTCGTTAATGACGTCACCGAATGACGTCAGCACTGGGTTAAATAGCCAACGCCCACTTAGAACAGAGCTCAGAAAAATACGTCTGCAGTGTCTGACTACTTGGGATGGAATGCGGTGAAAAACCCAAAAAAAGAAATAAATAAACCGAAAAAAAAATCTTCTCTTCCATTGTTTCCGCTGCTTGGCCGCCGGATGGGGTGGGCCAAGCACTTCGCACCTTTCCCCTCTGGGGGACAAGTACCAGAGGGGGGGGGGGAGTCTTAAGATATTAATTAATTTGCCGATGACACCGAAGGAGAGAGAACACTTTCACTTCACGAATTTCTTTTTTCTCCAAACTGGGACATTGTGTCCCTTCCTTCGATGAATGGTCCCACGTTGAGCAACAGTCAACCTAGGCCTCCAAAAGTTGGAGTTTCGCTCTTCTGTGTCACCAGAACAAGAAGCACACCAGAACAATCCTTAACAAGTTGGATGAAATTAATATACAAGTCAATGAAATAATTAACACAAAACAGCAAAGTGTTCAAGCAGACATTTTAGAGATCAAGCAATTAATAAACTGTCAGAATGAATTGGTAAATGAACAGAGTAAGAAAATAGAGGAGACTAGGCCTGTTAGAGCAGATCATTCATACGCTAGCATTACAGCCAATGCGGTTAAGGTCAGCGGCATCCGGAAACCGATGCCGGTGGCCAAAACCTATAAAATCCAGCTTTCGAAGACGGTCGATGGGAAGGAAATAATAGGGGAAGAACTTAAAAAATTGACCATGCAAAAGATCTCACCAAGCAAATTGGGCATCAAGCCCACTCGTATATATTCTTCAAAAAACAATAAAGTAATAATCGAGTGAGCCTCAAATGACTTTGAGAAAATCACCAGCTCAAAGGAAGTCAAAAAACTGAACCTCTCAATAGTACAAATAGGCAAACTAAAACCAAGGCTGACGATTTTTAATGTACCGGCAAGCATTGACAAGGACGACCTGCATCAGGAAATAATTGAGCAAAATTTCCCAAACAATGAAACAGAGGACAAACCACAGTGGACAAATCAGCCCTGTCTATAAATTCAGGCCAAGGGACAAACACTATGTACACTGGGTAATAGAAGTGGATGCCAAGACCAGAAAGAAACTCCTCGAGAGGAATACACTCTATCTCGGGTGGCACTCATGTAAAGTGGAATACAAGTAACAACATGTTTCAAATGCCAAGAATTTGGACACACTTCTAACAAGTGTAACTCAGAAAAAGCATGCGGGTACTGTGGCCAAAAACACGATACTTGCACATTTATATCCATAACGAACCAAAAACTCTGACTACATTCAACAGCTCTCTGGGCGAAGGCAACATAGATAGCACATGTGGGAATCACAGAACCATAGATAAAATAAGGGATTGGGACATCTCGGAAAACTCGCTAAGCGACCATAGGCTTTCAAGTGGATGCTGAGGCAAGGCATCTCACAAACCACGAGGAAATCTATTAACACTAAAATAGATTCAGATAAAGCATTGGACATGGCCATCATAGGGCTGGCCAAAATCTAGAGATTACTGTGGGAGCCCACCGAAGCCCACATAGATGAGAGGGTCTTAGAACTGGAAACTCTCCTGAAAGACATAACCGAGGAATCGATTCCCAGAAAAAACAGCTACCCAAATAAACCCATATGGTTGAGCGAACGCCTAGAGAGACTGAAGAAGGTGTGCTACAGGGGAAGGAGAAGTTATCATAAAGAAAAGAACAATGAGACCAAAAATAGACTAGCAAAAGAACATCAAGTAAAAATGAAAAGACTAAAAGAAGAAATAAATAAGACAAAAGAAGACTCTTGGAGAACTTTTGCGGAAAAGGAACTGCGAGGGGACCCGTGGGGTGTCCCGTACAAACTTGCGAAGGGCAGCCTGAAAGGAACATTTAATGTAATAAACTCGGTAACCAAGGGCCGAGGAGGCGAGAGCACGGTTGACTTCGAAGAGACGGCCGACCGAATCATCAACGAATTTGTACTAGATGACGAATTGACCAAGGACTCTGAGATCCATGCACTACTTAGAATGACTGCAGAGGACTATGAGAGTCCTGCAGTTGAAATCAAACACATATCAGGAGAAGAAGTACAGGAACAGTTACTAAGAATAAACATAAAGAAGGCACCCGGACCCGATGTAGGATCCCGGGCATAGTACTAAGAACACTGGCGGTCGCGATATCTGACCTTCTGGGCCGGATATATAGTGACTGCCTATTGCTCTCCTACTTCCTCAGAAGGTGGAAAAGAAGAACCCTTATTACCATCCTCAAGCAAGGGAAAAGTTCAGAGGACCTTGGGAATATTCGGCCAATTGTACTACTACCAATCATGGGTAAAGTGCTGGAGTATTTAATAAAGGATCGGCTGTTCTCGGCGGAGGACAACCCACATCACGACGGACAATATGGATTCGTAAAGGGTCGGGGCACCAGCCAGGCGCTTCAGAAATTCACAAACAGCATCAAAAATAGCAACTTCAAATACACTACAAGCATATTATTAGATATAAAAGGTGCCTTTAACAACGTGTGGTGGCCAGCGACACTACACGCACTAAAGTCCAAGAATCCTCCGGCTTACCTGTTTAAGACAATAATCTCCTGCTTCAACAACAGAGAGGTGCAACTCGATATGGGACCGAACGCAGCTAGCAAGATCCTGCAAAGAGGACGTCCTCAGGGATCCAAACTGGGTCCTAATATATGGAATCTCGTAGTAGACATGCTATTAAGCAGACTTGACGAACATCCGGACGTAGAAGCAATAGTTTTTGCGGACAACCTGGCCCTGATCATGGGGGGAAACAGCAGACCAGAACTGGAAGAGAAAATGAACATGGCATTGGAGGTGGTGCATAGATGGGCAACAGAAGGCAAATTAGAAATCTCACCAACTAAGTCCACATATCTAGTTATCGGGGCCAAGCTCACAAGGAACCCCATAGTTAAGATCGGAAGAGATAGGATCAAAAGATCGACCCAGGCCAAATACTTAGGTATCCAAATCGATGACAAACTAGCTTTCAGGTCCATATCAAACAAATATGCGAGAAGGGAATGAACCTTTTCCATGTCTTGAAAAAGGAACTTAGCAGGGTCTATAAATTGGAATTCAAAGCACTATGCACCATCTTCTATAGGGCGGTTATGCCTACCTTAACGTATGGGGCACATGTGTTCGAGGACAGACTAACACACGTAAGAAACATCAATAAGCTGGAATCATTAAGAGGAGCGATAGCCAGAACCATGATCGGGGCCTACTCGACTACATCCAATGCAGCTGCCTCGGTCCTAGCAAACAAACCACCAATAGAGGACTTTATCTTTGAGGCGATAGACTGTAAGGGACACAGAATGGGCACGAGAGTGGAGAGGCACGGTCGGATGCTTCCGGCCGAGCTGAGACTGAATAGGAAAGCACTTAGAGAAGCTCTCAGGAAGAGAACAATCAATAAATGGCAATAAGACTGGGAGGAAGACACCAAGGGCAGGATGACTCACAAATTTATTCCCAACGTAGAACATAGACAGGAATGGTGTGTGGACTTAAGAAAAAAGGCCATCCAGATAGTAACAGGTCACGGTCAGTTCGGGACACATCTCAAAAGAATGGGCAAGATAGAGAACGCTACATGCTCATATTGTAACAATCTAGTAGATGATTCAATACACAGGATCTATGAATGCAGTGGTTTTAGAACGGTCAGAGAGGGAATTAAGCAAACATTGGGGCGCACCTGGCCCTTGCCGCCGGCTTCACTATTCAACGAGCTGATCCTTAACAACAGACTCAATCTCTTGGATGGCTTCGCAGTGGACAGGCTGGAAACATCCCAGCTGATATAGAGTTCATTTTTAGTTTTGTTAAAGAATTTATTTTATGTTCAGGTACACAGCAAGATGGCATAGAAGACACTCAGAGGGAGGACAACGCTTGAAGCCAATCGGGTGCACCAACAATAAGCGAAGGTCACCGGCAATATAGGAAATTAGCTTAGTATACTCCCAATGGTCGAGCTTCGCGCAGCGCTAGTCACAGCTCAAGTCACAGCTCAAGTAACAATTGCTAAATTCAAAACTTGGAAAACAAGGAGGGTACAAGGAACCTCCTGGGCATTGCTCGCATTGCGGGGACCCCCTTTCACCGCTTAACGGATGAGAAGTGCGGGCTTGGCCGGCGGGACATGATTATTAGTATTAGTATTGTAACCAACCTTACAAATAAAGATTGTATTTGCAAGGAATAAGGAAGAAGGCACTTATTTACCTGGTTCAAATGTTCGTTGGTTTCTCTCTTTTGCTTTTCATTCGAAACTTGATCGCGGCAACAAAATAGCAATAAATTAAATAAGTAAAGTAAACAAGGGCATAAGAGGGGCACCGTTCATTCCCTTCAGGAAGGAACGGTGGAGAGGGTGGTGGGTTTCTTCTTTCTTCTTTCTCCACCTTTTCTTGCATGCACTGTCTAAAGGGAGTGCACATCACCTCTCTATGTATCTGAATATTAGAGATGTAACATGGGGCATCGAGTGCTAGACTCACTAGCTTGTTCTCGTAGCTTTCTAATAGCTTGATGTAGGATTTTGCTACGTAGCCCCACGCGATTGATCCGTACATCATGAAGCTTCTCACTAATGATTTAATCATTAGAATCTTTAGCTTCATGTCTAATATGCTGGTTCTGTAAATTAGCGGGTAAGCCATCTTCGCAACCAGAGCACTAGTGCTCTGACGGTCGGCTCTATATACTCGCCGCGCGGGTAGCCCCGCCCCATCAACAATTGACCATGTACGAGCCAGTCGCACACGGGACATCGCCGTCCCACCTGGAGCACAGGCCAAAATTACAGTTTACATTGTATTAATTGTTGTAATGTAGAAAATACTGTGGTAAACTGAATAATGCAATAAACTGGGGTTTACATTTACTTCCAATTCCTCAGTATTTTGTATTTTTTTTGCCGACGTATATTCGACGTCGGTATTCGATTTTCGTATATTCGACGTGCTCGTAGTTGTATTTTCAATGGTATGCTGATTAACTTTGAACGACCTTTTCTTAGCTTTCAAACCACGTCTCCTGTCACTAAATTTCCTGGGTTTTTTATCCATTTTTTTGGTAAATATATGAAATATATATTTTCAAAAAATATAACTTTTAACTGGAAGAAATTGCTCAAAATTCAAATTATTCATTCAAATTATTTAAAAGACACAAGCAGCTCCATTGCTAAGAACAATGGATCCATTCATGAGGCGGGCCAACCATTCTCTACCGGCTAAGAGTGCTGTAAACACTAAAATACCGTCAGCATCATCATAAAAATTTAACAGTATATTCTCCAAAAACTATACTTTCGAAATACTGCAAAAAAACGATTTTTTTCTAAAATTTCAAAATTCTAGACCACCAGGTTCTCTTAAGCCTTACTAAGTTCATATTGCCAAAGAGCTGGATTGAATCCACATGCAGTTGGGGAACCGAAATCTTGCAAATCTCTGGATTTAGCTATTCACTAATTTTATTTTCAGGTCCGTATAGAGTTCGCCATTTTTAATGTGCCAGGGTGCGTCAAAGATGTTTCTTAATATTTTGTTTTGAAAAGTTTGTTTTTTACTTATTTGGCAATAGCTTAACCGATAAATCAAAATTACGACATAAGAGCCAACACATTTTTCTATGTCTAATACTTAGTTCCTCCTGTTCTTTTTCGCTTGGGCTTTCTAGTGAAGCTTAATGTCAAGTCAACGGATTTTGCTGTGTTGTCGTATGCTACCCGTATGCTATCCTGTCCATTCATAGTAGCAGGGATGCGTTATACAGCGGTATCCCATTAAACTCTATTTTCCAATTTTTTGTACAGCTTTGAAATTCATTGATGGTTACTTACAAACTATTTGCAATTTTTTCGCCTCCTTTACCTACGTCTGTGATGGCAGTTGCAACAGTGAAGGTGACTACTTTTTTCTGTTCTAACTCTAAAAGAACACAAGTGCAAAGGACCAAGCTTAGGACACTACTTTGTGGCAGTTCGGCTATAATGTTTCTTAAGATTGAAATAAACATGCTCTTATTGTATCCTAAAGTATCTTTCTGTTACGTAAGATTTTTTAGTGTACTGTTTGGAAGGCATATATTAAACTCAATACAGTAGTATGCATATTTCCAAATACAAACTGGTGGTTTGGGATTAAATTATTTCTTTCCATGATGTGTTGCAGGCACTTTGTAAACAATGTTCAAAGAGTTTAGACATGATAAATAACAGTGAAATCGGTCGTTATTAAAGGGTGATTTTTTGTCCTAACTTCTGATAGGGATCGCTGTAAAATCAGTGTCCTGTACGCCAAACTTATAGACCACTTCGTGAATTGTAATGCTATATCCTAGGTAAATACGACGTGTGATTTCCTCATCGCACGCACCGGAAAACGGATACGGCAATTTCAGTTCGTTGACGATGAAAAATTCAACATGAGTCCAATAGAATCGCCACGTACAATGTTCTTAATGGATAATACTCGGTTGAAAGTATGAATTTTAAAGAATATACAAAAAAGAGGAATAACAGACATGAAATTTCAGACAGATTAAATTTCGGAGAATTTCATGATTGATGTGGGCGGGAAGGATGGAAAGGATGTATTTTCCAAACCAGCAATTTACCAAAGTCTGATGAATGGCAATATTAATTTGCCAGAATATATGGAATTCCCAAATGCAGATCTGAAGTATTAATTTATTTTGTGGCTGATGAAGCCTTCTACTTGAAGAGTTGTGTAACGAGGCCTTATCCCGAATTCAGGAAAATGTTACGACTTCATACATCAAATATTGACTTTCACGTGCCAGAATTACCGTAGAGGTGGCTTTGGTATCAGGGCTGCAAAATTTAGAACCTATAAAAACTACAGTAGAAAATATCGTTCTCACTGTTAAATCACTTAGTATTTTCCTTAATATTATACTGGACTGTTTATTAATATTTCGGAAAGAGAAAATAATATATGAACATGAAAGAATTTCTAATTTAAGGGGGTATTCTGGTCTAGACAGCCAAATTTTAGGTGTTTTTCTAGGTAATAAATAAAAAACCTTAAACATTTTTACTATCGGTTTTTTATTAACATTTGAAAAGTAAAAAAAAGTAAAAAAAAGTCAAAATTGAAAAACAAACAAAACAAGGCAAGTGAAGAATTAAAAACAAAGCTGCCCCCTGGTTGACTTGATTCCGACCCCCTCTGTGATCTGAAACACAAAATTTGTATAATTCTTAGAGTAAGTAGGTCATTTTCGTTTGACGAGATTTGAAAAAAACCTCGTTTTTTCAGTTTCTAGATTATTTTAAAAGTAAAAACAAATTCAAAAAAGGCCTCGTCAAACGAATTTTCAATATATTAAGAAGCTCTGTACAAAATTTCAAAACAATCGGTCCACTAGAACTTGAGATACAATATAAACCGTTTCAAAAAACCTAGTTTCAAGAAAAACGAGTTTAAAGTTTGGAGTCTCGATTCGGGCAGTCTGAGTCATTTAATGGTGTTATACTTAAATTTTTTTAATCAGCGATCCCTGCTTCGTACAATGTTCCTTCCTCCGCTTCAAAAGTAACATTGTTTGAAATTCTTTCAGCCATACGAGCAGTTCTACCTTGTTCCCGTGACGAATGCATGGTTTTCAGGGCCAATTTTTATCATCATAGTTTCTAATATTTTTAAAACTGATACAAAACATTCATTGAAAATTCACACAGCTATGTGATTCGCAATTTAAATGGTGTAGCTTCCGTCATGGATGTGTTTGGGTGTAAAAGTCCAGATTAACGAATTGAAAGATTTATTATTGTTCTGTGTTTCTGAACCCAAACATCTTATCAGCAAGCTTTCTGAAGACAAATCCTCGTATGTTGGCTTTATCACTTCTAATACCTTTTCACTCAATGGTGGATTTTCGTAAACAAATTCTTGTAGGGTGCCCTCAGAAACAGCTTTTTGTCATTTACACCAGCTTGATTCACCACGTGGGCTTAACTCGTGCTGTGGATCACTACAGGATCACTATAGATCTATGTCCAGAATGCCTTTAAATGTTTTCAAGTTCCCGTCTCCGATGTATTTGGCATATTTGACTCCATGTTTTTCAACAGACCGTGCGAACATTTCAATGACAGCATCAACCTCCATTTTTCCGGAACTTCCTTTATGATTGATAGTGCAAGAATCCTCCGCCTCATACCAGTCATTGTAAACTTCGATATCAAATTTCTGCTATTGTTTCCATAAATTACACGCTTGGCAAAAGCTAGATTTCACTACTGTATCAATCGCTTTCCTTGCTATATTTACCAACAAATGTACTTACTCCAAACCGTGAGCTGAAACCTCATTTTTTCCACGTACCATCACCAGAGCTTTGGAAATTATAAAATCATACACTGCACTTGCAGCTATCTGCATATTTTCTAAATAACTGTATTACGTACTAATTGATAATCCCTGACAAATGTCCATCATACTACAAAATAATGCCTTCCCTTTCTACACCTAAAAGCCTCATTGTTACGACGATTCTATTATTAACTTCGAAAGCTTTATTGATCAAGGGCAATTAATTCATGTATTGCGAATCGTCACAACTACATCCCAATACAATTTTAAAACTCAACCGATGAGGAGCACTTCGAGAAAATTTGATGTTTTCCTTGCATTCGGCACACACAACTACCGTAGACAAGGCCGCAAAAACCGAAAACAATTCCAAGATACAATATCCGTAATTATTTTCTAAGTTAATTTCATATTTTTTCGATTTTCATAGTTTTGCTGATAAACACACTCGTAAAACTTATATCTTCCTCCATGGTATGAGGATTGCACGGGGCTTTTCTTTTTCTTTGTCTATCAGCACGTACTTTCTCTTTTACTTTTTCTATCCATTTTGCATTAACAATTTAAAATCAACACTGTAAAAACTATTTACTACTGAAATGTACGCAGTAAACGCGCGTCCACGTGGCTTGACGATTGAATCTAAATTGAAATGAAGTGAATACTAAACATGTAAATATTAGAAAAGAAGTACGTTATTGAGATTAATAGAATGTATTCGACGTAGGTCTATGCAGGTAGTCGGAGATTACCTACGGTCTGCTATTGTTTCGTTACGGTTGGACCGGTTTAGTTGCCACGTCATAAAAACAGCTGTAACTCCGAAAATAATTCCAATTTCGAAAAATCCTTTTACAGGCATATTTTTTTAGGTCTAAACTTTGAAAATATACAAAAAAAGTTTTTTTTTAATTTCTAGACCAGAATACCCCCTTAAATGTATAAAAAATCAAATAACCGAAATTGCAGGAGAGAGAAGTTTTTTCTCAGTATTTTCCCACAAATAAAATTTAGTTATATTTGTATTTATTTGTAATGTTTAATATTGGAATAAATTAAATTTCATACGAACAGTTTTACTACGTTTACTTATAAATCCTGTATTTTCGACTAGATAATCCCATTCCTTATCAACTACCACTTTCTTATAGCGCGAGTTCCGCTTATTTCATAAAATATTTCGTTTTTGAATCTCTGCAATCAATACTTACATCGTGCGATATCAACGACAAACGCGAGTGGAAACAATTTAATTTTTAAAACACAGAGTGCGATGACACAAAATTGTGACAATCGCACAAATTTCTTTTCCAGCTAGGACAACATAATTATTTTATTTGGGTTTTATAGACTGCGATTGTCGCATCGTACGCAACGTCTCGCACGTATCGCAGGTATCGTATTTACCTAGGTGTACATAATCGCCCAATCGAGCGATGTATAGACAAATTCCGAAGGCAATTTTAATGCTACTCAATATTAAAAAAAAAAAATAAGACAAAAAATATGTGCTGTATTGATGAAGATTCAAAATTTATCAATTTGTCGCCGGTAGCAGAAAGTTGGGTTTTGTTATTCGACTACGTCAAAAATTTTGCATAAAGATCTTGATGTGGTATCTTACAAGGTCTAGCTTATCCAAGAACTAAAGCAGCAAGATCATTGTTGCCTCGTACATTCAGTCACTGGGCTCAAGATCAATTACAACTTAACCCAGAATTTAACTGCAAAATTTTGTTCAGCGACGAAGTTCATTTTTGGCTAAATGGTCACGTTAATAAACAAAATTGCTGCATTGGAAGTGAAAGTAGTCCGCTAATGATTCAACAATTACCGTTGTATATAGAAAAATGCACCGTTTGGTGCGGATTGTACGCCGATGGCATCATTGGGCCGCGTTTCTTTAAAAATCAAGTTACGGTTAATGCTAATTATTACAGAGCGATGATCAATGATCCGAATTTGTATGGTATGAATGTGAATTCCAAATTTGAATGGTATTGATCTAGAGGAGACGTGGTTCCAACAAGACGGTTCCACATGTCATACAGCTGCCGCAACAATCGATTTATTGAGGGAACAATTCGATGAGAAAATTATTTCGAGGAATGGAGCTATTAATTGGCCACCAAGTTCAATTAATAAAGCCAGTTGACAACCTCAGTTAACGCCTTTAGATGATTTTCTTTCAGGTTATGTTAAATCATTGGTCTATACCGATAAACCCTGCAAGTATTCAAGTCTTGGATCTCAACATAACTCGGACAATTGCGGACATAATTCCTTCAAAAAGTGGTCGGAAATTGGATTGGCAGAATGAGGTAAAAACTTACCTTATATTGTCTCGACTATTTCCGTCAGTTTCCTTAGATTATGCATACAACGTAGTCTTGACTGATAAAGCATTGCCGTTGCCTTCTTTGGAATATCTGCCTCCATACTTCAAAAAATAAGTTAATACCAGGGGCTTGTTTGGATTAAAGTCATTTCAAATTTCATTTATTACGTCGACAGGAGAAACATGTGTAACTGTTCCTTCATGTCGGATAGCACTAGCGTTGATTGCTTGCTCATCCTGAATATTATGGGTTTGAAAGGGCTTTCTAAGTGTGCGAGCTGCTTTATTTTTATTGTTTCTACCCCAGCTTCCATGTTCGCTTCTAATTGCCGGTTTCTGTAAAACAGATATTTTTATTCTTTTGGTCGCCTTCCAAAATGAATATTCTCGGCTATTATTTCTGATTAAGTTCTTTAGATTTAGATTTAGATTAAGTAATTTAGATTTATTGGCTCATACTTTAAATCTTTAATTTATCTTCTCAGTTGTTGTGGAGTTTTATTAGCCGACATCAAGTGTATGTCGCAATTTAACTGTGAATAAAAATATTAGCAAAGAGTTTGCCTTAAATTTTGTGTGTTTTAATGAAATTTCGTGTGCAGAATCGCTGAAAATATTGCAGAAGGCCTACGGTGAATCGTGCATATCAAAAACACAGGCATATTAATGGTATAAAGCGTTCAAAGAGGGTCGAAAAGTGGTAGTTGATTTGCCTGGTTTTGGTCGACCTTCAACGTCTACGAACGACGAAAACATCGACAAAATCCAGAAACTGGTGCTCGAAAATCGTCGTATGAGTTTTAAACAGTTGGCTCAAGAACATCAATTTTATCCAAAAATAGCATCGAAAGTAACTCATCGAAGATATGATCTCCCAAACTTCTACAGACCCCATCTTCACGAATTATCGTAATGTGATGCACTCCGAATTTTATTCAGAAAAACAAAATGTGAATAAGATATAGTATTTAGACGTCTTGAGGCACTTGCACGAGAATATCCGCCAAAAACGGCCAGATATGCGGAAGGACAATATATGGATCTTGCACGATATGCCCCATCGCATACAGCCTTCGTTGTGCAAGAGTTTTTGGCCAAAACGTCACTGACCAAGCACCGTACTCACCTGATATGGCGATATGGCCCATGTGACTTTTTCTTGTTCCCGAAGCTAAAATTACCACTTCGAGGAAGGTAATTTGTATCAATTAATGCCATAAAACTGAAAGAAGGAACAATTCGGTGAGGAAAAAGAAGGTGAAGGCCATACCTCAATCAACCTACGAGCAATGTATGGAACATTGTATGGTAATTGAGTCAAGCGGTGACAGTTGTATTTCACTCGATGGGGCGATTTTTACACAGAGTGTATAATAGACCCATTTTCTAAATAACTTTATACTAGTTTATTTTGCTATTTTACTGCTTTAAAAAGTGAAAACATTTCCTATATTTTCTACAACAATATTATGAAATCTTCATTTCAGTAAAGAATTAAATATTTAATAAAATAATGAGATCTCCAAATAACGGTGAAAACTTAGTAAACGAGGAATGCTTCAGACTTTATTCTTGACAAAGTTATTGGATGTGGAAATTTCAATATTGTCTATTCAACAAAAGAGGTCCAGACCAATAAAGAATTTTCCAGTAAGTAGAAAAGGTATTTCATTAACAAAAACTGTAAATATTTAACAAAAACTGTAAATATTTGCTTCTAGTTAAAGTATTACTAAAAGGTCATGTGATTAAAGGAAGCAAAACAGCATCCATTGCGAGAATATGAAATTCTATGCCTACTAGATAATTCCTCAAAGTACTTTGTACATCTAAATAATACATTTCAAGACCCAGAAAGGCTTTACTTTGTTCTAACCTATGCGAAAAATGGGGAACTTTTAAAATATTTAAAATTACATAAAAAAAATTAATATTAAATGTACCAGATATTGTAAATATGGAATGATTTTTAGTAAAATTGTTGACTAAATATTTAAATTTCTAGGTATTACAGTGCCCAATTGTCACTTGCATTGGAACACCTTCATCCACAGAAAATTGTACACAGGGATTTAAAACTAGAGAATATTTTGTTTCATGATAATTTTCACATACTCATTGTTGATTTTAGTAGTGCTAAAATAGAAAAAGATGAACTGCTGGTTTTAGAACCAGCAAAAAGATTAGGTAAGAGATATAATTGAATTAATGTTGAATTAAATTAAATGAACGATTTTTATATTTAAAATTGATAACATACATATTTTTCGTACAGTACTGCACAATACAATAGAGTGTTAAGGAGGAGTTGTTGAGCTACCAAACATCCTCAAAAGCTTTGTTGTAGTTTAAGGCTCGGTAACGTTAATCTGTACCTATTCGGAGAAGGATCGCAATGTTGCGAAATTCTGGATGTGCAAATTCTGTCGAGCTGCCAAATGGCAGAACAATTTCGTGGCGCCATTTCTTCTACGTGATATTTGTGATAGTTTGGTTTATTTTTATACGTCTATAAAATCATTCCCATGCATAGTAGATACCAAAATTGTTGTTTTATTTTAATCTTGCGAAGGTAATGAACCAGTCACGAGCTATTTTGTCAGCAATAAGTCCTATCTTCATAATAGTTCGCCAGTACATCGGCAATTATGGATAAGGCAGACCAGAGCCGTAGCGTGGGTGGTGGTGCGAGCGGTGCTTCGGCACCAGGCGTCGAATTATGAAGATGCTGAACGATAAAGATGCCGCACGATAAAGGTGCCGAACGATAAAAGCGGCGAACAATAGAGATGCCGTTTTAAAACTTGAAAAAATGTTAGTAGTGCAATAATGCATTTAAATTTGTATAATTCTATAATTTTCCAATATGTTTCAAAGATGATTTTTCAGTTGAGTCTAGTACTCATATCAGTAGAGTCACATACATAAGAATACAATTTTGTTACATTTTACATTCCTTTTTGGATATTATTTAAGACAAAAATTGCTTGAAGAAAGACGAAAACAATTAGCTGCTAGTAGTAATTTACAAAGCTGGTTTTCAAGTTCCAGTCAGCCAAATGAAGAGATAATAAATACTAACACAGAAAATGACAACAACATAATACAAATAGACGATAGAGAGATTCAGATTAACGTAAAAACTGAAACCAATACAGAGGACGCAGCAGAGTTTGAAGAAAAGGTTGGTCATGAAGAAATGAAACAAGAAAAACAAAATGACATTGTTGGAGTTGAAACAAATAAAAATACAAAAGATAACGAAGAGAGTGATGAACGAAGATAATGAACAAATTCAATTTAAATATGATGATCCTGACCACATGACCATCTGTCTCAGATAAAATAAGATGCGTGTTAGTTACACATGGTCCTGTACAAAATATGCAGAATAATTATCCCGTTGTAAATGAAAGAAGCTTTAATAATAACTGGTATTTCACTGGTATTTCAAAAATTTACCCAATCGGGAAAAGGTTCAACGTATATGTACAGTATATAAAAAGATGCTTTATTCTGTTTTTGTTTAATTAATTTTGTTAAATAATTTTGCAAATAGAAATGTAGGGTTCACTAATTGGCGACATTTAAGTTCACAAATTCAAGAACACGAGAATAGCCAGGAGCATAAAAGATGTTATTTTCTTTGGAAAGAGTTGGAGAAAAGAATACTAAATAACGAGACAACAGATGATAGTAACCAAACTTTAATTAAAATGGAAACAGAAAAATGTGGATTTTTTTTGGTTACAATTGAATTAATTAGCCACTATAAGTCCATTATTGTAGAGCACATAAAAAATGTTCAAAACAAAAAGAACACAATTTCTTTATTTTTCGCCACAAATACAAAACAAAATAATTAATATAATCGGAAATAAGGTACGGAAAAGCATACTTGAAATAATAAAGGATGCAAAATATTATTCTATATTATTTGACTGTACATCTGATATTTCTCGGAAAGAACAAATGTCACAAATAATAGGATAAGTAAAAATAACGGATGGAAATTGTTCAATAGAAGAAAGTTTTATAGATTTTATTGAAACTATAGAAAAATCTGGAATTGGATTGACCAATAATGTTACTAACAAGATAACATCGGATGGATTAGATATTAAAAACTGTCGGGGATACAGCACCGGTGCTAACATGGCAGGGAAATACCGAGGTGTTCAAGCAAATAGTAAAAATATGAACGAATTTGCAGGGTATGTTCCATGTGCAGCACATACTTTAAACCTCATTGGCGTACATACTGCCGAAGTATCGCCATTAACAGTAACATTTTTGGAACTGCGAAAAGAGAATTTACTTTTTTTCAAGTTCCAGTTTTACCATGTAGTGCAAGTTTGTGCACCTAGCAATCTCTTCATAGAAATCTTCATCAAAATAATCATAGATATATCTGCTTCAAGAATCTTCTTCTTCATTCTATTATCTTCATGAAGATAATCTGTTGGTGTACAAACGGGATTCTTTGCTAAAGCTGGATAGACGTGTAGCTTATCATGAAAAGGCATATTTTTCCAAGTTTTCAAGTTATTCAAAATTATATATATATATATATATATATATATATATATATATATATATATATATATATATATATATATATATATATATATATATATATATATATATATATATATATATATTCGAATATATGCCTATATCCCTTTACACCCGAGGATATACGAAAGTGCAAGTAACTTTAAACAAGCGTACTTTTCTCAAGCCCGCGCAAATTAATTTTTCAGACGCAACCAATCTGCACTGATCGCTAGTTTAATTTGTCGTCTAGCAGAGGCACAAAATGGCTGCGTTTTTAGACTCACGCAGCGACAAATGTAAGTATTTTGTTTTTATGTTTATTGATGTATTCGAAACATTATTTGACCCAAATGTAATCTGTTGTTGCTATTTCATTACGTAAATTAATTGTGATTAAAATTCAAGTCGCACGAACTTAGCCCCTCGTTCGTAACCCCTCTAATTCATTTCGAACTATTTTATTTGTTTATTGGTTGACATTGAAGTTAAATTATTGTTTGTTTTTCTATTTTAATGACTGAAAAAGTTGTCTTGATAATACTAGATGAGGGAATCGAGTCTGATATAGAAGATTTCCTTAAAGAAGAAGATTTGAAAGCAGAATCGCGCATTGTTACAGACCTTTTAGGCGAAAATAACATATCTGAGTGTTCAGAAGACGAGGTGGAATCTATCAGCAAGACAGGTAATGTCTCGTAACACAACAACATGGCAGGTGTAAGCTAAAACTAGGCGACATCAGCAGCAACATAGTCATGGAGATTGGAAATATATTCCTTTTCACAATAAGCCACAAGGCTTTCCACCACTACCAAAGAAGTCAGTTTGTACACCAACAAACTATCTTCATGATTATGTTGACGAAGATTTCTATCAAGAGGTTGCTAGGTGCACAAACTTGTACTACATGGTAAAACTGAGGAAGAGCTAAAAACTACCAAAGCCAAAATTGCTAAAGTTTTTGGTGTTCATATTCTGATGGGATGTCTGCCTTATCTACAATTGCTGATGTATTGGCGAACTAATATGAAGATAGGACTGAAAAAATAGCTCGTGATCGCTTCATTACCTTACGCAAGGCCATTCATGTGGTTGATCAGAACAATCCACTCTAGAAGGTACAACCAATGATTTAACAGGTTCAGGATGCCTGCCGCATACTCGTATCACTCACTCAAAGGAAAAATAAAACAACAATGTTGAATTCTACTATGCATGGGTATGATTTTATAGACGAATCAAAACAAACTAAACTGAATCTATCTAAAATTTCGCAACATTGCCATCCTTCTCCGAACAAGTACATATTAATGTTACCCAGCCTTAAACTACAACAAACGCTGAAATTTTGAGCATGTTTGATAGCTCAACAAATGCTACTGGACATATAACACTAAGCTTTTGAGGATGTTTGGTAATTCAACAACTGCCCATCGACACTCTATTCTATGTACTGAACGAACAATATGCATATTATCAATTTTAAATATAAAAATCCTTCATTTAATTTAATTCAGCATTCATTCTATTATATCACTTATCAAATCTTTTTGCTGGTTCTAATATAAGCAAAAAGATTAGGATTAATAGTTTTTCTACAGTCTTTTACGCTCTCGTCAAAATCGCCGAGAAATTTGTATTCTAGACGTACGATCTTTTGAAACATGACATATTCAGTTATGTCAAAGGAAGGTACTTGACCGGAGGCCATCTGGAATACTAAATTACATCAACATAAGTAATGTTTATACTGCTAACATGTTAAATTACTAACCTACGCAACCAAGCGCCCCGAATTCTGGTGAATAAGATGATTTTGTTTGACGTAACATTTCGGGACTAACAAATTGCGATGTACCAACAAAATGTTATATTTGGCTAGAAGGCTCATAAATGGTATGTTCAGAATCACCTGTAAAAGTCATAGTCGTAGATACAAACCAAAAACACAGTAATCATATCACCATTGGATTGATTTTGTTTATCTTTTTCTATTTTAGCACTACCAAAATCAACAATGAGTATGTGAAAATTATCATCAATCAAAATATTATCTAGTTTTAAATCCCTGTGCACATTTTTTTTGAACGAAGGTGTTCCAATGCAAGTACCAATTCGGTACTGTAATACCTAGAAATTTAAATATTTAGTCAATAATTTTACTTAAAATCGTTCCATATTTACAATACCTGGTACATTCAATATTAATTTTTTTATGTAATTTTAAATATTTTAAGAGTTCCCAATTTTTCGCATAGGTTAGAACAAAGTAAAGCCTTTCTGGGTCTTGAAATGTATTATTTAGATGTAAAAAGTACTTTGAGGAATTATCTAGTAGGCATAGAATTTCATATTCTCGCAATGGATGCTGTTTTGTTTTCTTTAACCACATGACCTTTTAGTAATACTTTAACTAGAAGCAAATATTTACAGTTTTTGTTAATGAAATACCATCCTTTTCTACTTATCGGAAAATTCTTTATTGATCCGGATATCTTTTGCTGATAGATAATATTGAAATTTCCACATCCAATTTCTTTATCAGGAATAAAGTCTGAAGCATTCCTCGGTCACTAAGTTTTCTAAGTTTTTTGGAGATTCACTTTTTAAATCAGTACTTATCAGTACTTAAATCAGCACTTTTTAAAGCAGTAAAATAGCAAAATAAACTAGTATAAAGTTATTTAGAAAATGTGTCTATTATATAATCTGTGTAAAACGTAAGAAAAATATTTAAATATCAACATTTATTTAGTTGCCTTCAAAGTAGGCCCCATCGAGTGAAATACAACTATCTCACCGCTTGACCCAATTACCATACATTGCTCATAGGCTGATTGAGGTATGGACTTCAACTCCTGCGAATTTTGTTTTATGGCCTTAATTGATACAAATTGTCTTCCTCGAAGTGGTAATTTTAGCTTTGGTGCATTACGGTGCTTGGTCAGTGACATTTTGACCAAAAACTCTTGCACAACGATAAATTTATGCGATGGAACATATGGTGGTGCAAGATCCATAAATTGTCCTTCCACAAGTCTGGGCGTTTTTCGCGGATATTGTCGCGCAAGTGCCCCAGGACGTCTAAATACTATATCTTATTCACATTGTGTTTCTCTGAAAGAAAACGCATATCTCGTCGCCTATTACGATATGTTTCATGAAGATGGGGTCCGTAGAAGTTCGGGAGATCATATCTTCAACGACTTACTTTCGATGCTCTTTTTGGATAAAATTGGATCGAATTGACAGCGTGAGTCGAAAAACGCAGCCATCTTATATCTCTGCTAGACATGAAGTCTACGCGAAATGAGTTTACGCGGGCTTGGGTTTTTTTTAAGTTACCTGTACTTTTGTATACCCTCTAAAGGTATTTCCCTATATATATATATATATATATATATATATATATATATATATATATATATATATATATATATATATATATATATATATATATATATATATATATATATATATATATATATATATTGCTAAATGTTAAATGAGATTTTAACGAAATAATGAATGGATCGACACATGGAATGATTAGAAACATTATCTACCACCCGTGAAAATATTAGATATATACATATTGTTTACAACATTAATTGCTTTTTTTGAATAGCAGTATAATTCTTTTCGTCTAAATTTTCAGGATGAAAATGCAAACATTAAAAATAATCTAGTGGTCTATGTAGTCAATGTCTATGGAGATTGAATGGTTATTTCTGAACAAATTATGGAACCGATTTTTATTGCTTTAACAAACACTAAAATGCTCTCCAAAAATACATATCAACTGCTTCAATAATATCTGAAACGAATGTCCAAGCCTCTGACCTGATTCTAATTCCACCTTGTCTTACCGCTGTCAATATCTCTAATTCTACTGTCCAGAAAAACATTCCGCCAACTTCTGAAATATCTGACGAAAAGGGCTGAACTGGTCAGGTAATTCCAGAAACACTTACTATTTTTGCTACAGATATTCAAGAACCTTATTTCCTGGAGCAGATTCCGAATTGAATCAACTGAATCAGATGGCCGTGCTCCAGAATCAACCACAGAGCAACTTCAAGACAAATTTCCGCTTAAAAATATAGTTAATACTGATCCACGCATAAATAATTTCTCAGAACCCCTTAAAAAGCTATATTATTGACCTAAGGGTGACCTAAAAATAATAATAATTAAATAAAAAACGAACTAATAATTCATCTCAAAACCCATCTGTTTTGTCTAGCTATCAATGGCAACATATTCAGAAAAGTAAGGTAAAGGTAAAATCTAAAGAATTATTACAAAAAAGTTAGGCCGCTGAAATTTAAAAAGAAGAAATAGAATTACAAGAAGGCAATAATAAGTAAAATATAAGATATACTCTTTAAAATATATGAATATTCTGGTCAGTTATCAATGTTTTAAGACTTGCTGTGTTAATTAATCGTATATATTTTTATAAATTTAAGATATTTAATTAAATAAATTATAAGAAAACAATAATAACTAAGATATAGGATATACTTTTTAATAATATATGAATATTCTGGTCAGTTATTAATATCTTAAAACTTGCTGTGTTAAGCTATTGTTTCTATTTTTATAAAGGTATTGAATTAAATAAATTATAATCTTTCTAATAAGTTTAATTCAATTTTTAACTAGATCCCAAAGTTTTGTAGTCATTGGGTTATCAGCAGTAATAGGTACGCAGTAACTGGATCATTCGCAGTAATTGGCAGTAATAGGGGTAAACTACTTTTATACCCGCAGTAATACCTGCATAAATAAATGAAAATATTTTATCATGTTAGATTCCTAGTCTAAAATCAGTTAAATATCATTATTAAATATATATATATGTATATATATGTGAATAGCTTTTAACAAATTCATAATATACCGTATCAAAGTTGATGCAATATTAAAAACCGCAGTAATGCCCTCATTTACCTTATATTAAATTTAATTGTTAAGGATGCATTGGCTTTAGTAGAGAACCTTATAGCGAAACTATCTAACATCGTAATATATTTTAAAGTGCGACAGCAAAGAGTGAGCTAGATTTGTAAAAAAAAAAGAAAAGAATTAAAGAACACGAAAGAAGCATTCTCAGTCATAAACATAATTCGAACTATGCGTTTAAAATTTAAAAACGGTAATTTAACTCCAAAATACTGGTGTCAGTGAAGATGGATTGGCGGTCAGAATAAATTTCAGATTGATGATCCGAGGAATCTTCAATTATTTTATCCACTGAAACAGCATCGGCAAGGTTTGCGCTTGCAGATGTAATGCTTTCACTCCTATTTTTGATGGGTTCAAAAGAAACATTGTTTACATTAATTGTAATAAGTCTACCGTTATTATGAATCCCAAAGAGAACGCTTGCAGCCATGTTTGGCATGAGAGTCGAGTAGTTGCCACAATAGTTAACAACTAGCCAAACTTAATTAAGTTTAGATAGTTCGGGAAAACATGAAAATTAAATATGTTTGTTCGTTTGCTAATCCTACAATAGGATTGGATAAATCATTGTTTTAACATAAAAGGTACAGCAGACAACTTTTGTATGAGAACTGTTTTCATGGGCTGTTTGTTTATACACTGGACCTTTACAATCGCGAACAGATAGCCCAACCATGGGGATAATTATAATTATTTGCACTGTTTGCGATGCATTTGGCGTTATTATAAATTCAATAAGAGCAAATATCTGTTTCATCTCTCTTTGATATGATAGTAGAATAGTTAAAGTTCCTCAACGCATGGTCTTCTTTATTGTAATGTATGTGATGTTGTATTGTATGTAATCATGGCATTTGACAATGGCCCTATTTTTGTTTGTTGGTTTCTTATACCTTGTACAAGAAAATCAGAAAAAAAATATTGTTCTACCATGTTATAATAGTCACGTTAAGTTATATTGGCTTTATTAGAGAATACTGTACATACAACGAGATTGACATAGATGACATTTATTGCTTCTATGTGTTTGATATTGATATACATTTTTTTGCCTTGATAAGGCTTGAGTGTCCGTACTGAACAGTGCCAGTGCCTAGTTCACCAAGAAAGTTCCCATCTTTAAGACGCCAGGCTCGACAAAAGGGTTTCACCATTCGAGCTGTGCGCAGCTTGGGACCAATCGTTGGTGAACAATACTGACCTCAGTCTAACTCAGGGTTAAAAATATTACCCCTACCCCATAAATGAATGTTCAAAATTACGTTATTAGTACTTCAATGTTTTATTTGTGTACTTAAAGGATGCATGTCCATTTGGGTTAAGAAAAAAAATGGGTAAAAGAAGAAACATCCAGAACTGAAGCGAAATAAAAGAACAGGTTACAAAATGAACTATATTTAAGATTAAGTTTATATCAAACCAAAATAAACTAAAAACATTAATAATACACATTTCATAATCATCTAAACGGCCAGTCATTTCAATTAATCGTAGCAAATCACAAGTAGTGGCAAATCATGAGGAGTTCATGAATTAGATTTTACACTTGAGGCCACAACAAAACACGGCAATTAGCCTAAGGAATTGCCAAAAGGTTTACCTAATTCAAATAAGAATTTAACTCATTGATCAGTACTTAACAGTGGGAAAATTAGCCATGACCATGTTGCTAACAATCTAGCCAATTATAACAATCTCTTCTCCAAGAAAGAAAAAGTCCAAGACATGAAGTATCGTAGCAATCCTTTCTCAAAGAGAAGATTCCTTCCCCATGCAATGCAAAGAAATATTTCTCAAAAACAAGGTGATTATTTTAATATTGATTTCTTAGCAGTGTTTTATCTGATCCAACTGTAGTACACTTAGGAACCTATTATCACATTATTATATCAAACAAATTTGAAGGCATTCATTCTGGAATTTATAGTGAGAGGACGTTTCAAACTTTGCAAACAATTATAGCGATTGTACAGTAGGGCGGCCTGTTTGCTGTTATAATACACCAGTATACCAGGGAACAGTCCAATTAAACGTTTCTAAAATACAAGTAACTATTTTAGCTCTACTATTAGAACAATGTTTTATTTAGCTCTGTTGAATAAGGATCAGGAAATCAACAAACGTATCTAGTGTTATTTTCACATGTTTCAAAATCTGCCAGTATTATTTGATGTCTTACCCGACCGCAGCAATTTTAAAAAGCAAATTAAATCGTATTTAAAAACTCGCATTTGATACCTTACTAAAAGAATACACATATCATACAATTCGGCCCATAGTTATAAGAGTCAAACTGTGGCGGTCCTAATCACTGTTAATTTTTATGTATTCAGAAAATGAATTTTATCCATTACATACATTTGTACAAAAATGTACAGTATTTATCCAACAAAATATATTTTCCATAGTGTTGGAAATTATGTGTCCATAGAATTGTATGTATTAATGTTAGGTTGAATTAGAGCTGCATTACCATGCCAATACAACATCGCTAGCATAGTGTAATTTTTTTTTAATAGAGAAATAAAGCGACAAGTCATTCAACTCACATTTTCTTTCACAGTGCTTAACGATATTATCACAAAAAAGCGTCATCCCCAAAAACTTTTTATGTAAAAGTATGCAATATAATGATGTACACAATACCTTATGAATCGAATGTAAATTTCTACGTAATGCAGACAAATGCTGCACTCAACGCTGCAACTCGCTACTCTCGAACACTCTACGTTACATAAACTGCATTGTCATTTATTTAAATCTCCATATCAGCCACAAATAACTTAATATAATCAACAATATTAGAAAATAAAATATGGTATTAACATTATTTTGTCTTCTTTTAACAACTTGAAGTAAGATTGAAGAACGAATGAACGCATATGTAGTTTTGGGTTCTGATTAGTTTTAAAAAACAGTTATTCCTTGTGAACCATTATAAAAAAAAATATCGTTGCTTGACACAATGAAACAAAATTAAAAAATAAAGTGGAAAGAAGGACTTTAATAAAAGAGGTCTTGTCTACTTTTCATCCCGCTTTCAGTAGTGAAAGCAATACTGACCGCTGTCGAATTACAGTAAAATACTTCTTATTGCGAATTTTTAATTTTGATAGTAATACTATATGTCCGGACAACGAAAAGATGTAAATACTACCTCGTCCATTATTTCGGTAAGAAATGACCACTGCATATCTGAGTAACAGTTTTAAAATTTAAAAACGGTAATGTAGACAAAATTCTAAAAATAAGTCACATGTGTTTGAGAAACGTTTAGTTGGACTGTTACTTGATAGACTGGAGTATTACAACAGCGAACAGACCGCCATACTGTATAACCGCTATAATTGTTTGCAAAGTTTGAAACGGGTGTCCTCCCACTATAAATTCTAGAATGAATGCCTTCAAATTCGTTTGGCATAATAATGTACTGTTAGTTTCCCAAATCATCAAAAATATGTTTCAAATTCTTATTTCAATTAAGTGGACCTTTGGGCGATTCCTTAGGCAAATTGCCGTGATTTGAAGTGTAAAATCTAATTCATGAACATATTCCTCCATAATTTGCCACTACTTGTGATTTGCTAATATTAATTGAAATTACTGGCCATTTAGATAATGATGAAATGTGTCGTTATATTAACGATAAAATATTATTAATATTTTTAGTATATTTTAGTTTGATATAAATTTAATCTTAAATATAGTTACTTTTGTAACCTATTCTTTTATTTCGCCTCAGTTTGGATTTTTCTTCTTTTACCTCTTTTTTCCTAACCTAAATGGACATGCTATAGGCACTGGCACTGTTAAATACGAATACTCGAGGCTTATCAAGGCAAAACAAATATCTATCAAAGACATAGAAGCAATAAATGTATGTATGTCAACCTCATTGTATGTATTCTTTAATAAAGCCAATATTTCTCAAACTTAAGGTGACTATTTTACTATGGTAGAACAATATTTTTTCTGATCTGATCGTACAAAGTATAAGAAACCAACAAAGATATATAGGGCCATTGTCAAATGCTAAGATTACATACAATACAAAATCACATACATTACAATAAAGAAGACCATGTGTTGAGGAACTACGTCGAAAAGAGATGAAACACCTGTTTCATCGTTATTAGAAATGCCAGAGCGAATACCTATTCGCTCTGGCATTTCTAATAACGCCAAACGGTGCAAATAATTTTAATTACTCTATGATTGGGCTGCCTGTTTGCGATTGTAAAGGTCCAGTATATAAACAAATAGTCCAAGAAAACAGTTCTCATACAAAAGGTGTCTACTGTACTTCTCATGTTAAAACAATGTTTTATCTAATCCTATTTTAGAATCAGCAAATGAACAAATATATTTAATGCCATTTTCAAGTTTTCCGAAACTAGCCAAACTCAATAATGAAAACAATGATTGTAGGGACTACAACTACTCTACTGTCATGCCAAACATGGCTGCAAGCATTCCCTTTGGAATTCATAATAACGGTAAACTTATTACATGTTATGTAAACAATGTTTCTTCTGAATCCATCAAAAATACGAGTGAAAACAATGTGTCTGCAAGAGCAAACCATCATCACTAACACTAGTATTTCGGAGGAGTTTTAATCATTGTAGTTATTTTTTGAATTTTGCTTAAATTACCGCTTTTAAATTTTAAAACTGCTACTCAGAAGCGCAGTACTCATTCTTTACCGAAAGAATAGAAGAGGTAATATTTCCATCTGTTCTTTACCCGAACATATATGATTACTATCAAAATTTAAAAATCGTAATAGGAATTATTTAACTGTAATTAACATCAGGATTGTTTTCAATACTGAAAATGGGATGAAAAATAGAAAAGATCTGTTTTATTAAAGTCCTTGCATCCATTTTATTTTTAATTTTTGTTTCACCCCAAAGCAATGATAATTTGTTTTATGTTTCCCAAGGAATAACTGCTTTCTAAAAGAAAATAATCGGGACCAAAAACTACATATGCGTTCACACCTACATAAAAGAAACCTTAGTTCAAGTTTTTAAAATAAGGCTAAATATATGTTATTTTCTAATATTGTTATTTATATTATGTTATGTGCAGCTGATATGGAGATTTAAATAAATGACAATGTGAGTTATGTGAGTTAGAGTGCTCGAGTGCAACATTAGTCTGTGTTACGTTGAATTTTGCTTTCAATACATAAGATATTCTTAATTATTATACATTTACATAAGATATTTTTTATAGATATTTTTATGTAGTAACATTGGAATAAATACCGTTGCTGTTATATTGCAATAATTTTACCTAAGAGGTTTTGAGGATTGCGCTTTTTTTGTGAGAATATGTTTAAATACTGTGAAGTACAAATAATAAGAAAATGTTAATTGAAAGATTTGTCACATTATCTCTCTATTAAAAAAAAATAAACTATGCTCGCGATGTTTTATTCGCATGACAATGTATCTTTAATTCAACCTAACATTTATTCCAACACATCATTTTCAATACTATGGAAAATATGTTTTGTATGATAAATATTTTTACGCACCATGGCGATATTATGTAACAAAACAAAAATAGAGAAATTTCATTTTCTGGAAGCACATACATTAACTGTAAATAGGATGGATCACCATAGTTATTATAACACTATAACTATGGGCCGAATTGTAGTATTTTGTATTATTTTGATAAAGTATGTATTATTTTGATAAAGTATCAATAGCGAGTTTTTAAACATACTTTAATTTGCTTTTTAAAAATTGCTGCAGTGGGAATTATTGCTGAATATTTTGAGTAATGCTGTTTCAAACATGTTGAAACATGCCGACGAAAAGAATCTCGTCGGTCAATCAAACATTTTTATTGCAGACTCAAGATTAGATTTAAACCTATTTACAAAAATGATGTAACGATGGGCGATAAATTGTGCTTGCATAATGGAGGCATATAAACCTTATATAGTGGTTAATATACTTGGTTTCAAAAAATATACTGCCCCATACAATAATTGCTACGGTGATAGACGTATGACCTTTCGATCCAAAAATTTCGCCTTTTACCACGAAAACGCCATCATGACCATATAAATAAAATCTAGGTTTAACACTAAAGCAAATAAATCTCCATTTTTGATCGCATTTCGTTCTAGCCTGGCACCATTATCGATGCATCTTGATATCGTTATAAGAAAAAAATCATCAATTAAGGATAATCAGCACGCATCCTCGTCACAATGTCGACAAACAGTTATCCTCGAACTATTCCCATTTATACCTCCTACAAGAGCAGAATGCAATTGCCGAATATTTTCATGAAAATGTTGTACAACGAAAGATTAAGATGCTCTATTAACATCCTTCCATACTTCTAGGTCAAACAAACCTGTTTATAAACATAAGATTGGTTTAAGTACTTCTGCAAGTCTGGTGCTTAAACCATCTTGTCCAAATCATAACAGTAGATACAGAAATATGCAGTTGTTCCACTAAAGCTGCTAAAACGTATACCTGCTTCTTTCATATAAATAGCTTGTCCAATGCATGAAATGACTTGGTGAATTCCTGGTATTTTTGTAATTTTTAAATCATGTCAAATAGATCTGAAGGCATTAATTATGAATCATATTGTGGCGGAAAACTTTCATGTTTCATTTTTTTCTGAGCTTTCTGCATTTCTCGGGGAGCCGCATAATTCCGCTCTCATAGAAATTCTGATGTTTCCTGTTAAAGAACTGATCCAGGTGATTTTCAAGTCTTCCAAGGATGCAAAGTTTTTACCATCAAAGCTATTTTGTTCGCTTTAACGTACCGTCAGGTAATTCCTCATAATAAACGATCCCCTTCCAGTCCTATCAAATACATAGGCTGACCTTCTTCGGCCATGAAGGGGCATCTCCGCGCGGCTGGCACTACGAGCTCTTACGCTTAATATTATTATACACATTCAATTTTTCATCACCTCTAACTAACGGCTTTAAAATAGATCATTATTTTTTCATTCCTTTGCGTTTTAGAAAACGTAAAAAAAAATGGAAAACGTAAAAAAACGTAAAACGGACGAGGTAATAGATTACCTGGTCCGTTTTACTTCTACTTCTATTTCAATATAAATAAATTCTTTTACTAAGGAAAACTTGGTTGATAGGGACATTTAGAAGTTATTTTTGAGTTCGAAATTTTTCAGCAATATCTTGTTTCATTTCACATGTGCAGATTTTTAAATTTTTTTTTTATTTCCCGAGTTGTAACTGTATGTACGCTTGGATAAACTAATAATCAGTTCCAGAGACAGGTTCCCTAATTCGCTCACCCCAAAGTGACCAGCGGAATTTGGCACCCACCGGAATAAAGTCCGAAGTTGGTGAGTCCTTGCCAGAATGGGGATAGCTCCGTTTCAAAACTAACCATGTAGAGTATGTGCGTTTTGATGGTACCATCTACAGTGAGGCCGCCAATCCGATAGAAGTCTGTATCCAGTTATGCTCTTTACTCCATTCACCTCCATACACCCGCTTCTTTCCTCCCACCATCTCAAAGTACACGAACGTCACTCATTTATCATCATTCAGTACGTTCGACATTCAGTAAGTTCGACAACGCATTGATAACGTCGTATCCATATCGGCTTTCTGGGAAAACCTTGTATCCAACCATTATTAAGAATTTACCCCTGCCCCAGATAAGCATTAAAATGAGACATCATCACTCCCAAAAAACGTCACACACTTTCGTTGGTCCAAGTGATTTGTAGTTTCGGCGAAATCATTTATTCTGGAACAGAATAGACTAATATGGTTAGCAAACCGTGGATCGAGAAGAAGATTTGGTATTTAGTGGTAAATCTCATCGAGTTTTTTGGTACAAAAGCTGAAAAATATTAGTTTATCAGTATACTGGATAAATAAATATTTTTGGAACAAGATTAGGCATGTGCGTCATTAACGAGAAATATACTGCAGAACAAAGAAAGTACAACACACAGTATACATATTTGAATCAAACTGAGCTTTCTTTTGCTTCTTTACCATTTTGGTTTCATATGCGATTGTTTTAATGCTACTAAGCTTTCTCATTAGAATGCTCGTCTAAATATTATTTTACACAAAGAAAAAACCTTTATCTCGCTCTTCAACTTTCCATTTCTCATTCCAGCAGGATAATGGGAGAACCTATACTGCTAGTCAAATAATGCTAATTATAGAAATGTCTGCGATATCGACATTCGGATGGGCAATCAGATCTCCAGATTTATGGCCAATGGAATGACTAAGGTTCTCCCATATGTTGTATAGGAATTACGAAATTTTGAAAACTCTCATTGAACCATTGCTCCGGCCGCCAGCAATTTAAAACATGGTTATCAATTTGGTCCATGCTTGGCAAAATTTTATGATAACCCTATTGAACATATTCCTTATCAAATATTTGTATGAAATTTAAGTAAAATGTTTTGATTTTTATAACCCTTATTTAATATGATCTTTGGGTTAGAACAATTACATAATTAATATATCAACATATATTTTGTATTGCATATTTTTATTTCAGTAAATAAATATATAACAATCAAAAATTTTAAAATGATAGTGTAGAATATATCAGAAAGAGTGCATGATGAAAAGGGGAATAGAGAGAAAATTACTAAGAGAGTTTTTAATTGTATAGCCATTGTCCTAAATAAATTTAATATTTTTAGACGGTATAGTTCAGAATCCTACATTATTATTAAAATGCACCATATAAAAGCTTAAAATATCATCAAAACATTCAGTATACAAATTCTTTCGGTTAATATTAGGTGCATATCCTCACAGACAACTGTAATTTTGAACTATTAATTGTTAAAAACGCAACTAGTCACCACTAATTGTCAAGAATGACGAATCCAATTTATGTCTCATTCATATTATTCCTAATTAGATTTTGGGGTACAGCGGTTAGCTAACTTGATTGAGCTAAGATTCACACGTTCAACTTTAGCAAACACTTGAAATATCCAATTTCATGGAACCAGACGCATACGTTAGCAAGAACCTCAACAACAACACTTATTCCACGGTCCGCTAGCAAGCACCTGCACGTCTTACGACGCTGCAAGTCCCAACAGTATTTAAAGGTGGACCCGGCGAATTCGCAGTCAGTTCAAAAGAATTCATATTAGTTTGGTCTCATTTTATAATAGTATATAATAGTTTAAATTTTAATCATTGTCTACATATACTTAAACTCCAAGTAACATTGTACCAATATTGTTGAAATAAATAAACGTATTTTTTTTTGTTCCTTTGGCGAACCTACGTCGAAAGAACTTGGAGCAGTCGGTAGGATGGAATTGTAATGCCGTAGAACAAGATAATTCTACCTATAGGCAATGGATTATAATCCTTCATCCAAAAAACAAACAGAAGAAAACTGAATACAAGAAAAGCAACAAAAAGCAGAAATATCCTGAGTCCTCACTCAAAAGCAAAAGGCAAGTGGGAAAGTGTGACAAAAGAACACGACGAATGATTTCTCCCCTACTGTAAGTACAACGAACATCTCGTATTAATATTATTTTATAAATTGAAGAGTGTCAGTTCTAAAGAGTCTAAGTGCCAAAATCGAATATTTTCAAATATACATGTAGAAAAGGTCCATATTCCATGCGTTGCAAAAGTAGTAAGGGCCAGCGATTTATTTAGGTATTCATCTACTGTCGGATAAATGGCATTTCCTATATGTGCCAACATAAATTTTATTACAAAAGTGTCTTGCCTTGTATCAGTTGGGTTATTATAATATTTCAAACTAAAAATGAAGCAAAAACGGTTAAAAGGTTCAGAAAATATAAAAAAACAACAAAAACTTCTAAAGACAAGTGGCTCAGAGTACAAAACGTATCGAGGTGATTTGATTTAAAAGCTGCGAAGAAACCTCTTCAAAATGTTTTTTTTTTGTAAATCTATTGAGATTAGATTGTCATTTTTATTTTATGTATAGATTGAATGTCGCTGTAAATTGCAATGTAAATCCATATATATATATATATATATATATATATATATATATATATATATATATATATATATATATATATATATATATATACATATAAAACAAATATTAATTTTATTTCATGGTTTCTATAAAATAGCTGATCATATAAAACAGAATACTTATTTACTTGGATTCATACAGATCGGTAAAATCTAACTAAGTCATCATGATTATGATAATCCTGGACAAAGCCGCTGCCAAGTAACTGAGTTTTATGCTCTACCTAATGGCCAAGGCGAACATATACAGGTATGCCGCAATACGTTCAGCAAAATGTTTGCGTTGTCTCATAAGAAGATGCAGGTTTTAATAGACAAAAATAAATCAGGCAGCAGTATCTATGTGGACACCAAGAGCCAAGAAAATATACTCAGGAAATTCAACAGATGTTGATGGAGCACATTAAGAGTTTCCCTACAGATGAAAACCATTATAGGAGACAAAAATCTTAATAATAATTTCTTAGCCCCGATTTAAACATAAACAGCCCGTTTATCGCATTAAAAAAAATCCCAACACTGCAGTAAATTACAAATATTATTCGGACACATGTCACAAACAATTTTCACATCTTCGATTTGGAAAATCAAAATCTGACCTGCTCAAACTGTGATTTATTAATGCCAAAATAAAAGCAAGCACCGCTGAAGAATAGAGGCCTTTTAAAAGTAAACTTGAATTACATCAGAGAAAAGCTGAATAAGCCAGACAAGTGCTAATCAATGATACAATCGAATCACAACAACCAACTTCTAATAATATGGTAATTTCGATAGATTTGGAGCAGGTGATCTTTATACCAACGCTTACTCATAGTGATATCCTACAGCCGTCAGCTCTCGAATTATAACTTGGGCATACATTTGGCCGATACCAGCATTGCCTTTATGTGTCTCTGGGATAAGTCGGTAGCAGGAAGAGGAGGTTGTGAAATCGGATCTGCGCTCTTAAAAGTTTTCCTTTCCAAACGTAAGTTCGCAACAAAAACTAAACTGCATTTCTGTATAAATGTATAAAAATCGAATGCTTCTTATAGCGGACATTCATATCTCCTCTGTGACAGGGACTTCGCCCAAGTAGGGACACACAAACGAATTTGCAAACTATTTGTACGATCAGATATAGAGAAAATAATTAAAGAAGCTCATCACCAATATCCATTTGAGTTTGTCAAGTTTTTCAACCAACTTGATTTCGAAGATCTTTAGAAGTTCGCGGATGCGTTTGTAAATATACCACACCTGCAGATGCCTCATGAATTCGAATAAGTAATGAAAATCCTGGACATGTAAAAGTAAAGAAATCTTTCAGCGAACGTCGAAGGATAAATAGTTTGCAATGTAGTGAGGAGAGGAAAAAGTATCCAGAATATCTGTTCATACCAGATACCTTTCCTGGAGTACAGAAATCGCATTACTGTAAAACTGAAAGATTTGACAGCTGTGCAGATATATAAGATTATACACCACTAACACATTATCGTTTCTATGAAGACAAATTTATAAGCACTATAAAAGTTCAAATATATATAAATATATATATATATATATATATATATATATATATATATATATATATATATACAATATATATACATATATAAACATATATATATATATATATATATATATATATATATATATATATATATATATATATATATATATGTATATATATATATATATATATATATATATATATATATATATATATATATATATATATATATATATATATATATATATATATATATATGTATATATATATATATATATATATATATATATATATATATATATATATATATATATATATATATATATATATATATATATGTATATATATATATATATATATATATATATATATATATATATATATATATATATATATATATATATATACATATTCAAATCGTCCAAGCTTATGCACCAACTATAAGCCATAAAGATGAGGAAATTGAGGAATTTTATGATGATGTGGCCCAGCTTTTATACAAGGAGAAATGTAGGTACAAAATCCTGATGGGTGATTTTAATGCCAGAATGGGAACAACAAGAACAGACGAAAATGCAACTGGCCCATATGGAACTGGTGAGCGAGACAATAGAGGTGACAGATTAGTTGATTTTGCTGAAGGACAAGAACTATATATTATGAATTCATTCTATAAGAAAAATATCAGCAGAAAATGGACATGGAAAAGTCCATCTGGGCTCACAAGCGAAATTGACTACATCATGACCAACGAGAAAACAATATTTACCAATTGTACTGTCCTTAACAATTTTAATGTTGGAAGTGACCACCGAATTGTACGAGCAAGGGTTCGGATTGACTGTCGAAAAGAGCGCGAAAAAATGGTAAGATCAAAGAAGGGCAAGGTGGATTCTGGAAAACTGCTGGAGAGAGGAAGCGATTTTGAGATTGCTTTGTCAAACCGGTTTGCTGCGTTACAAGATCCAGAGGAGGTGGAAATATCAGTTCAATATGAAGAAATCGCCAACAATGTACTTCAAACGGCTGCTTCAATAGCACCAGAGGAAAAATGTCTCAAACAAACAAAAATCTCCAGTGAGACCATTGATTTAATGAAGAAACGGCGAGCAATGAGAAATGCAGGTAGTCCTTTTGGCAGGGTCGAGTACACTGAGCTCTGCAAAACTATAAGAAAACGTATCAGAGAGGACACGCGCCGATTCAATATGCAGCTAGTGCAAAAAACCCTGGAAGAAAACAAAGGAATTAACAAAGCTAAACAGAAGCTGAGAAACAAAAGAACGCAAATATATGCTTTAAAGCGTGAGGATGGCACAGTGTGCAGGGCGCGTACAGAAATGTTAGAGATTGTCAGAAGGTTTTATTCCCAGTTATATGAAGATCAGAGCCAGTCAGGGACAGCAACACCCACGGAAGAACAATATATAATACCAGATATCCTAGTGGAGGAAGTAACAAATGCTATAGAATTGATGAAGAACGGCAAGGCTCCAGGAAAGTATAGTGTAACTGTCGAAATGCTAAAAGCTGGTGGTCGGACGTTACATAAAGCACTGGCAAAATTATACTCAAAGTGCCTCAAAGAACAAAAAGTACCTGACTTATGGAAAAATGCAGAAGTGATCCTTTTACATAAAAAAGGAGCACAGGAAGATTTAAAGAACTACCGTCCAATAAGCCTCCTATCAGTGATGTACAAAGTTTTCACTAAGATAATTTCTAAAAGAATATTAAAAAAACTGAATGACGCACAACCAAGAGAACAAGCAGGATTCAGAAGTAGATTCAGTACAATGGATCACATCCAGGTTGTACAGCAGGTCATAGAAAGGCACAACGAATACACCATGCCACTGTGCTTGGCTTTTATCGACTACGAAAAAGCATTTGATTCCATCTCAAAGCATGCGATAATGGATGCACTGCTTAGCCAAGGTGTAGAGAGAGCCTATGTAAACCTATTAGAATCGATATATGATGGAGCTACAGCCACAATTCACCTTGATGATCTTGAAGTGGGAATTAATATAGACCGAGGTGTACGGCAGGGTGACGCAATATCGCCTATTCTTTTCTCGGCTGGCCTTGAAGAAGTATTCCGTAAACTGGATTGGGAACAGGATGGGGTAAAGATCAATGGTGCAAACTTAAACCATCTTAGATTTGCAGATGATTCTCATTTCACAAGACCCAGAGGAGCTGCAAAGACGCATACAAGAACTGCAAAGGGCTGGCGAACCATTTGGCTTGAAAATAAACCTGAAAAAGAGTCAGGTTATGTTCAATAACTTCGCTCAGGACAGAAGAATTTCAGTTTTAGGAAGGGATTTAGAGATTGTGGACAGCTTTGTATATCTTGGGCAGAGGATTTCCATGGAGGGGAATACCGCCCGGGAGGTGGAACGGCGTGTTAAATGTGGCTGGCAGGCATTTGGTAGGCTCAACATAGTGTTTAAGAGCAGACTCCCACTTTGCCTGAAAAGAAAAGTATTCGATCAGTGCGTTCTACCCGTTATGACATACGGAAGTGAAACCTGGACACTCACATCGCAATCAATTCAAAAACTTCGGGTGGCACAGAGGGGAATGGAAAGATGTATGCTTGGCATTACAAGACGAGACAGAAAGTCCTGCGCATGGATCAGGGAACAAACAAAAGTCTGTGCCATCATTGGAAGAGTAAAACAGTTGAAATGGAGATGGGCAGGCCATATAGCGAGGCGATGGGACAACAGATGGACCAAGGCAATCCTGGAGTGGATACCGCTTGATCGCAAACGTCCGCGAAGAAGACCGAAAGCACGATGGACTGATGACATCGTTAAGTATATTGGACACGAGTGGCAGAGGAAAGCCCAGGACCGTGAAGGTTGGAAGCATGCTGAAGAGGCCTTCATCCTGCAGTGGATCCGATACGGGCTGATGATGATGATGATGATGATATATATATATATATATATATATATATATATATATATATATATATATATATATATATATATATATATATATATATATATATGTATATATATATATATATATATATATATATATATATATATATATATATATATATATATATATATATATATATATATATACATAGTTAAATATTTGTAGTTAATAATCATGTTAAAAATAAATAAAATGTTGGCTGTACACAAGCAGAATGAACTATAATATACCTTAAATATTTTGAAACGTTTGAACTAGTTTTTAAGATCAAGAGGGTCCGATTAAAATTCATTAGTTTTGCAGTATGAAGTCGAAAAAGTCATAATCACTCGAAAACACTCTCACTCGAAAACACTCTCACTCGAAAAACAAAAAATTCGCATTAAAAAAAAATCACTGAGAAATTTGTCTTCGTTTGGTTTTTTGCTTTTACCCAGTGATTCTTTATTTACATAAGAATAGATCTTTTTGCTATTTTTTGAGTTTTAGATCGTGTCGAAAAATCCAAATAAATAAATATGAACACGCCACAATCATTCAGACTTTACTTAGATTACAAATATGGGCCTGAGATATGTTTTTTATTTAAATATTTAGAAAGTAAATATATTAAATTAGAACATTCTGAAAACAGCTTAACATTTCTTTACACATGTAAAGATTGTGACATAATGCCAAAAGGTTTACGTTTAAATATACCATATAACACAAACAGAAGCATATATATTTTACAGGGCTAGAAATATGGGTCTGAGATATGTTTTTTATTTAGATATTTAGAAAGTAAATATATTAAACTACAACATTCTGAAAACAGCTTAACATTTCTTTACAAATGTAAAGAATGTGACATAATACCAAAAGGTTTACGTTTAAATATACCATATAACACAAACAGAAGCATATATATTTTACATAGGGCTAGTTTAGCACTTTTAAGAGATTGCATTCAACATCACATATACACTAAACAAAAATTAAAGACTGACATTACAACAAATATACGAAAAAGTAACTGAAGTAGATTTTAATCATATTTATAATAGCGTCTATTCCAGTTACATATATCACTTCAATGTCCAAAAAATACTCACATTAAGAAATTTAAAAATTTAATTCTTGAAAAACATGGAACAAATACAAAACACATTAATACACATACAGACAAAAGTTTCATTAATAAAACTGTAGTTAACCTTTCAAGTAAAATATTATCTGATTCTGAAAAGTATGTACTTTCTAAAAGACTAAATTTTAGTGTTACATCGAAAGATTCCTAAATTAGACCTTATTTCGGCAGTAGAGTCTGTTGCTCAAAAACTACCTTTGGAAAATTTATACCATGAGGAAAGGTCAGCTATAGATAAATTAAAAAAAGACATCTATTAAAATATTGCAATCTGACAAAGGTAACGCCACAGTTATTCTGGACACTACAGAATATAATAACAAAATTAAAACTTTAATTGATGAGGGAAATTACACTAAAATACCTACAGATCCAATATTAAAAATGGAGAGACAAATTTATAATACATTATATAAACACAAACGTGAATTTACAGATCTAGAAAGATCACAACTTATACACATTATAGTAAACCACCTCATTTCTATAGTCTAGCAAAAATACACAAAACTAATATATCACTTCCCATGATATAAACTAGCCAAATTTGTATTAAATATTTTAAATCCACTTTCGGGTAGAACAAATTCATATATTAAAAATAATTCAGATTTTTTAGATAAAATTTCGAACATTAAAATTAGAAACCAAAATTTAATGGTAAGTTTTGACGTGGTGAGTTTATTTACTAATGTACCAGTTAATAAATCACTTTTAATAGTTAGAAAAAGATTAGAACATGACACAACATTAAAAAACCGCACTAAACTAAACATAAATACAATTTTGAAATTATTAACTCTGTGCTTAAAAACCACATATTTTCAATTAGAAAATGATTATTATCAACAAAACTTCGGAATGACAATGGATTATTATCTTTCTCTTTTGATGAGTAATCTTTATGGAGAAACTCGAGAATGACATATTAAATAAATCTCTTAAAAAGCCAATAATATGGCTTAGATATGTTGATGATATTTTTGCTATATGGCAACAATCTAAATATTTTTTACAAGATATAAATTCTAGAGAGCCTTCAATTAAGTTTACTTGATTACAATTAAGTGACTTGACACTTTAATATTAAAACAAAACAACACATTAAAAACTACAGTTTACAGAAAACCGACAAACACAGATAGGTATCTCAATTTCTTTTCCAATCACCCAAAATCGGTCAAAATAGGAGTAATTAAAAGTTTATATGACAGAGTAAAACTTGTTTGTACCGACAGTGATACACTACAAAAGAAACAAATCACATAAAATATATTTTAATAAAAAACAATTACCCAAAAATTTTTATAGATAAACCGTTTAAAACTTTTGATACCAGACAAAACAGACAAGTTATTAATAACATAATAATAACTCTCAAACAATTAACATCACAATTCCTTATATCCGCGGTTTTTCTGACACAATTAAAAGAGTAGGAAATAAATACAACATAAGAACGACATTTAAAACAACAAATACTCTTAGATCTCTACTAACAAAAACTAAACCAAACAACACACAATAAAATACCAAAAATGTGGTTTATAAAATTCCTTGCGAATGTGGCAAATTCTATATAGGTGAGACATCTAGACCGTTAGATGTTAGAATAGAAGAGTATCAACACTCATGGGAATCGGGTCATAAAATCAACTGGAATAATTCCAAAACGGTATTAAAAGAATCGGTAACAAAATACGAAGATTGAAATAAATCGCTATAATTTAAATAAAAATAACTGTATTGCTATGCCTTCGGTAGATTTAAATTCAATATAGTTCCCGATTCTAAAGAATATAATTAAAAACATTTAAGAATTTCAATAAACGATTACTCGGTAATTGTCAATGTAAGTATCATTGACATACACAAAAAATATATTTATTTTCTATCTTTTCATAATTTATAGAAATTAATATACTTTATTTTTAAATTCGTTTTGAAAACGGGAGGAGAATACTTCCCGAAACGTTAACGTTAAAAGTGTGTATACATTTTAGGAAAATTTTTATTTTTAAAATTTTGTTCGTTAGGCAAATTTATTACAAAAAAAAATCACTGAGAAATTTATCTTCGTTTCTTCTGTATGAAGTTCTGTATGAAGAGGAGCTCATTTGATGTGTTAGGCGTAAATATATGTTATATCAAAATTATCCACCTTCAAATAACCTTATTTATAAACTAGACGTATATCAGTTTCAGTTAGAATCCTTATCTAAGAAAATTCAAATCTCAACTGCTGATTCA
The DNA here is from genome assembly GCA_031761425.1 of Cosmopolites sordidus. Lineage (NCBI taxonomy): Eukaryota > Metazoa > Arthropoda > Insecta > Coleoptera > Curculionidae > Cosmopolites > Cosmopolites sordidus. The sequence continues at coordinate 108,527 of JARFXV010002050.1, forward strand.
GGTTCCTACGACCAACATTAGATGGTGAAAACCTGGCATATCCATTCCATGGTATGTTAGCAGAAACCACAACAACAACGCCTATCCCACGGTCCACCAGCAAAGACCTGCACTTTTGATGACTTCGCAAGTCCCATCCATATTTAAGAACAGACCAGGCGAAGCCAAGTCAGTTATCGACAAGTTATTGACACCCAGTATTAAAGAACAGTTAAAGTTAAACAATTATATAGTATTATATAAAACAGTCATAAGACACAACAAATAAGTAAAAATAATAATTGTAAACGAAAAAGTAACAAAATGTAATCAAAGCAAAAATAATATAAAAATAAAGTGAATATATATATATATATATATATATATATATATATATATATATATATATATATATATATATATATATATATATATATATATATATATATATATCTCACAGAGAAAGAGCAGACCCGGTCGTCAACTGGAAATTCAAGAGGAAAATGTGGCATGACAGGATACTAATTAGACGTGAAGCTTGAAATACTAATGATAAATCATTAGTGAGAGGCATCATGATGTATGCATCGATCGCGTGGGGCTACGCGGCAAAATCCTACATCAAGCTATTGGAAAGCTATGAAAATAAGCTGGTGAGGCTGACTTTGGATGCCCCCTGGTACATCTCGAATATAGAGATACAAAGAAAGATGATGTGGACTCCCATTACGCAATACATGCAAGAAAATGTAGAGGAAGCCTTCTTGAAGATCACTGACCACCCAAATCAAGAACTGCGAAGGTTAACGGACTTTCGTCCGGAAGACATCGTAGCTTTAGTGGCAGAAGGCACAGAAGATCGAAACCCCAACTTTTGGAGGACTAGGTTGACTGTTGCCCAACCTTTGCCGACGCGGGAATGGGTCCACCACGTCACACGTTTGTGAAAAGGAAATGATTTAGTGAAGTAGGACTATTTTTTAATCAAGGAACAACGGTAAGAATTGAAGTATAATAAAGTACAGCCGAAACACCTTTAGTGTCATCGGCAAATGAGATAAATACATATACATACATAAATCCACAGAAGGGAGTGGTGAGAAGTGCTTGACCCACCTCATCCAGCGGCCAAGCTGCGGAAACACCACGAAAAAAGAAGAAGATAAAATAAGGAAGAAAGAAAGAAGATAACGGTTTTGCCAGTATTTTCCAACTAGAGTCTTCTCGAGAGCCCTTGAGGAGAGCAGACGTGTTTATCGTAGCTCCCTATATACACACAAGTGTAACGCATAGGTAGCGTGATTTTTAAACCGTTACGACCGTTAAAAACCCGTTACAGGTTCGCGACGGTTGTAAAAAACAGTGGAAAGTTCCAGCGCCGACGAGGCCATCGTGGCAGAAATCGCGATGAACGAGGAGAGAAACGCCGAAGTGAAGAGTCTCTAGAGGGAGATAAAGAGAATGACTGCGAAGTAACAGGAGGACAGTCAGAAAATCAGGGAGCTCTTAGAAGCAATCGCGAGGCAGCGAAGAGCGTAGGATCTATAATATCAAATATTTGGTCCATCAAAAGATCAAAGTCGAGAATATCAGGTCTAATGGAGAAACTTCGTAGTGTTATAACTGCCAAGTTTTCGGCCATACTGCTAAAAAATGCCATGCACCGACCATGTGCATGAAATGCTCAAACGGTCACCATTCGTGTGACTGCAAGAAACCGGAGAGTGCAAGGTCGAAGTGCGCCAATTGCGGGGGCCCTCACCCCGCTAATTCTCTCGCTTGTCCTCGGCGTCCCCTTAAAAAAGAACAGGCTAAATCTCAGCCAAAAGTCACAAAACCTGCCCCAAAAATCCCGCCCCGACCTTTGTCTGGGGCACACAAAACAACTCCAGCGCGGCTTCTTCTCAGATCGTTGTTTCAAAACAATTTACTCCTACTGTGGAAGTACCAAAGCTCCAAATGCCGGACATCGTGGCTCTGATGGGGCAAATGATGCAGCAAATGGCTGCTATGTTTCAAAAGCAAATTAATGCTGCCCTAGCCCAATTCCAGACTCACAATGAGCAATGAAAACTCATTCAACATAATCACATGGAATGTTAACTTTCTGAAGGGCAAGAAAACAGAACTTACGGTATTCCTGGAATAACATGGTGTCGATGTTGCTCTCATCCAGGAAACTTTCCTTAAACCGGGCGACAGGTTCTGAATAAGGGACCTTTTCTGTTACAGGGAAGACAGACTGGTGGGTGCGTCCGGTGGACTGATGATTCTCGTCAAGAGAGGAATCAGGCACCACCTCTTCACCAGCCCCCGGCTGGTCCTAATTCCTCGGAAGTGATGTCGATACAAGTGTTCTTAGAAGAAAGACTCCTAAACCTATCATCATGGTACCAGAAAAACGGCAATTACTTCGATTCTGGCGAAGTCAGTGGTTTTCTGGTCAACAATACTCCTGTCATTGTTGGAGGAGATTTTAATGCCCATAACAGAGAATGGGGTTCACTTCAGACAAATAAGAGGGGTTCGAACCTGCTAGCTTTGGCGCGCAGGCACGGTCTGAATCTGCTTATCCCTGATGAACCGACTCGTTTCAGAAGTTATCTAGATCTCTTCGTTGTCAAGAATCTAACCAATAAGGTCGCATTGCAGGCGATTCATAAGCTTACTTCTGATCACTATCCCGTTTTGCTCAAAATAGGAACAACGGTTGATAACCTCCCCCCCCCCCCCTCACTTAAACAGTCTTCAAATATTAACTGGAGCAAATTCCAGGACTATTTGCAAAATAAAAATAGGTCCAAATCCTAAGATCGGGAAACTAACTTCAGATATTTTAGAAGCCACCAACGTGGTGACTAACACCTCATCAGTGTCCTCTCCGGCAGTTCCGAACATTCCTCCGGAGCTAAAGGAGAAGATACGAGAAAAGAAATCGATACTATCATATCGTAAACTACGCCAGTACCAGAAAGGAAAAAGCAGAGCTCTTTGCAAAGACCTACAAGCTACAGATGACCTCGATTCGACCTTCAGTCGAAAAGAGGAATAAAGTTGATAGGTTAAAACAGGAACTTAACCCAGGCTACTTGATCAGCCTTCTAGTCTCTCCAAAGATAATACACACTATTATCCGCGGACCAAAAGTAAGAAACGCACCAGGCCGTGCACGCATGTCTCCGGTGTAGCTAAAACGGTTACCTAATAAGCAAACAGCGCAGCTGACAAACATTGTCAATGCGATATTCAGACTCAAACACGCTAAAATTATTGTAATGCCCACGAAGGGGAAAAGTTCCAATGACCCAAGAGGGATTAGCTTGCTGAGCTCACTCGGTAAAGTCGCCGAAAGGGCAATTCTCCATGTGTTGAGCGACTATCTACTGACAATAATATACTGCCGAACGAACAGTTTGGCTTCCGTAGAGGCCCCGCCCCTCTTGAACAGACGGGAAATCGGCAGAAAACGTAATACGGGAGCTGTCTTTTTGGATCTCTCTAAAGCTTTTGACAGGGTCTGGCACCTCGGTCAAAATGTTTAGACAAGGCATACCCAAGCATCTTGTGAGATTAATAGCATTTTTTCTGACTGGACGCACCAAGTACTAGTCGACAGTGCTTTATCTAACGTCCAGCAAATCCAAGCGGGTGTCCCGCAAGGATCGCCTCTCGCCCCCATAATCTTTAATAGCTACATGGTGGACTTTCATAAAATTCCGCTTGTAGAAACAGCGTTCTACGCTGACGGTACCGCCTTCTATACATCTGACTACAAAGCCTTGACGATCACGTCCAGTCTCCAGAAACAGATGTTGAAGGCTTCCAAATGGTTGATCGAATGCGATTAATCGTTCCAAAACTCAGGCCATCCTCTTCACCCGAAGGAGACCTAAATTGGATCAGTAAATCCGGATTCACGGAATTCCAATTAAGTGGGCTGAAACGGCACACTATCTGGGCCTTAAATATGACAAGGCCCTGACGTGGAAGCCGCATCTCAAGAAGGCAATGGGGAAAGCATACGGAATGCTTCGTGCGCTATACCCGCTCATCAACAGTAGAATTAAGCTCTCCACTTGCAATCAACTAACGCTGTACAAAATCATGCTCCGGTCGATCCTTATTTATGGATTCCATACATGGTTCTCTTACCTCCCAGCTTCTTCGATTAAACGACTTCAGTCGTTCCAATCTCATGCTCTTCGCACTATCATCAACGCCTCATGGTTTGTTAGGAATGTACAAATCCATAGGAAAACAAACACACCAACGATTCAGACATTCCTATTCAATTTATTGGATACATTTCATTTAACAGCTTCCCTTTCGGATAACCCCGAATCAGTGCCCCGGCTGCTTCACTGCCCGTCTCGTTGTCCCTGTATGACCATTCACTTCGGTCAAAAATCCTGTCCACAGAACGGCAAATAAAACCACACCAGTCCGGTGACCTTGTCACTAGTCTGGTAACAATCAAGAACAAAAGTAAGGGCCCTCGGGTCAACTTCCCTCACAGGCAAGTAGTATTAGTACTAGTACCGACATCCTCCGTCGGAAATTCTGGCCAGGCTGCTAGCAAACCCCGGGTGCCGCCAGTTGTTTTACACAACAAGGCGGCATTTCAAGAAGTCGTGAGGCCACAAGCAGCTTAAATTTTTGGTGTTACAACCACTAAGCCCAATAGGGTTAAAATCAAAGGGCGAGAGGAGCATAGGGCTTTGAGCCGATTCCTCGAAGAAATGCACATAATTCCTTTACTACCCCTGAAGAACGCAATTTTCACCTTCTTTTCCGTGGTGTCTTTGAGCATATCGCAGTCAAGGACATCAAAGCTGAGTTAGAGGTCCTGGGCTATCAACGTGTCTATCAATCATAGCCAAACCCTACCAACGTAGAACGTTGAAAAACAAAGAGCCCTCCCCCGTCTATTGTAAATACTCACGCCTACTTGACCTATTTGCCTGGGTTGGGTTTTCGATGGTCAATTGTGTGCCTACCAACAATAACGTGATTCCGTTTCTTCCAAGGAAACAGTTGGCGACAGTTGGTTCTCAGGAACCAGTTGGCGAACTCCTATAAACAAACGTCTGATGTTGCTTCAAAATGTCGGTAGTTTTGCCTTTTGCCTTTTGTTATTTTTTTTTCGAGAATTCGCATTGATGATGAATGTAACCTTCTTTAGACAAATCAGTGTGCGACGTCGTACCGAACAGTAATTGGCAGAACCTTTATTTGTTATTTGTTCATAATAACACAAGCTGACGCACCAATAAAAATCACCGTCTTAAGCCAATGTCTCATGTCCTTGAGAGCATGGTTAATGCATTTACGCGTAAGTTCTTTTTGGAATCAACTAAACTATTTTTTCAAGTTCTTATTTCAACTAGGTAAACCTTTTGGTAATTCCAAGGTCAATTTCCATGATTTGATGTAGCCCCCAGTGAAAAATCTAATTCAAGAACATTCATAATTCATGATTTGCCACTACATGCGGCCATGTGGATGGAGATGACAAAATATATTGTTATATTAAAGTTAAAATATTATTAATATTATCAGTTTATCTTGGTTTGATATAAACTTAATCTAAAGCCGGTTACAGACGGCATGGCCAATGTGGGCTTGCCCCAACGTTGGCGCATCGTGTGGAGGAAAAACATGAGGCCAGGCAAGGCCAATGTTGACGCTGGCCAACGTTCACCTAGTAGGCAGTAATTTTAACAAATATCAAAGAGACTTGGTTATACTAGTAAGCGGATAAAAATCCACGTGGTATGACTCGAGTAGTACATGCACTCTAGTTCACCATATTTTCTCTTGCACCGAAGGTGAACACTGATGATAATACATGATACCATAAACAATATCTGTTCTCAATTTTGTTTAACACAAATAATTGAAAATTGATCGAATCGAAAGTTAGGTTATGGTTTTTTTTTGACGTTTCGTTTGTTATACTATAAAAAATATTTTGTGTTATGAGTGGTGATTATTCAAGTTTATTGTTACTTTTTAGAGCAAAAAGCAAGCAAGAGCCTGGCATTTTATTACATATCCGTTTCTTTTCAGGAATGGCATCTTCTGACGCAGAAGATATTAACGATAACCCAGATCTTCGTTCTGGTTCTGAGGTGTAATAATTGTGGTAAGCAGTAAAAAACCACCGGAAATACCTCAAACCTTAATGACCATCTTACAAGATTTCATCCCAACTTATTCTCAAGGGACTCTTTTGACAGTAACGACAGTGCTTCAACTTCAACATCATCAAGGTCTTAATCCTCAATTAGGTCTATAAATCCTTTTTTTAAAAGCGAAATTGAATATGGGAAACATTCCCAAAGAAAAAACAACTTGACAAAGCATTGACAATAATGATTTCCACGGATTTTCAACCTTTTAATGCAATTAATGATAGTGGTTTTAAAAAGTTTGTACATACGCGAGATCCCAGATATGTTCTGCCAAGCAAATACACTATACGAGAAAAAATCATGATGCAAATGTATAATGATGCTTGCAAAAATCTGAAATATATAATATATGGGAAATGTAAATTATATTGCCATCACTTCTGACTCCTGGACTTCTACCATACTTGACAGTAACATATCATTTTGACAAAGATTTTAATTTACATTCGGCTGTTTTGTCTACAAAACCTTTCGAAAATGGGTTAACCACACCGCAGAGGATATTTCTGAAATGTTAAATGATATTTTTGTCGGATGGGGCATAAAATCTAAAATATCATATATTGTTACAGATAATGCTGTTAATATGAAAAAAGCCTGTGAACTTTAAAGAAAAAGCATCTTCCCTGTTTTGCCCATTCTATTAACTTAACTGTTCAGGGCAGTATTAACATAAATCCCATCAAGAAAGTTATAACCAAATGTAATGATGTAAAGGTAGACACATAAAAAGATACATACAAAGTAGTAATGTCGCCACCGAATTATTTAAAAAGTAGCCAAACACCGAAAATCCGGACTAGTTAGTCCAAGAGGTAGCAACTCGCTGGAATAGTGCTTTCCAAATGATTAAAACAATCTTTGAAACTAATGATGAACTTAATTGAACCTTGCTTAGAGTTTCTAAAATTCAGGATGTCTTGTTATATGTTTATGAAGCAACAACAAAAATATCGGACTCCAAATATGTGAGAATATCTCTTGTTGCTGCACTTATTAATGAAATTCATAGGACCCTGGCAAACAAGATGCCAAAATTAAAAACAGATGAGGACAGAGAAATTTGTGTTATACTGATGGATTCTGTACAAAATTACCTATTCTATAGAACAAGAAAGGAACTACATAACCAGAAAAGAAGCAGGAAATACAGCGAGTACTCCATTAGACGAAAATGTCATTCCAGGTACTACCACAAGTTTTTCAAGTTAGGGTTATTTCACTTTTTTCGTTTCCAAAGTTCCACAAAGCGTTGCGCGGTATGACGCACGCGGTAGGCACACAATTGACGATAGAAAACCCGGTAGGCAAATATGTCAAGTAGGTTTCAATAAGCAAATACTTTTTGTACTTAACTTGTATGGACGCATATATTTCTCTCAAATGTTCTTCTGTCATTTGATTTCAATTTAATTTTTAATATAAACCGTTGTTCATTTATGATAGATAGATGATTAGATATATTTATAGGCACACCGAAAAGAAACTATTCAATATAAACAAACCCAGAACAAAAAGCAGTACGTGAACAAGCTGAACAGCTGACGATAAATTCAGACGGTTCTTTTATATGGTCTTAGAGGGTTGCACGTAACTTTTATATTCATATATATGGAGAGCTTTGTACTTTTAAAGTAAATTTGGATTTTTTGTAAGCGATACAAATTTGTATTTTTTATATTTTGTTAGCCAGCTTGCGGCAACCACCTTCCTTTTCCGATGCATTAAACAAAATGAGATAGATAAATTTTCGCACATCTGAAACGCTTCTAGACGACAACAAATTACTCGTAGATACATGTGAGAAATTACATATAGTAACCATGGGATGGAAGAGGGGGAAAAGCAGGCCACGATCAAATTGGAAAGAATAAACTCCATGACTTCCATCACCAAATAATTGAGGAAAACTTTAATCTTTCAACCAAAAGAAGTAAAACCGCTAAAAATAGGTAGTACTACATAATTCCTCTTAATTTTCATCCAACTTCGGTCGTATCACTTTTATTTAACATCTTGCATAAAGAACAAAACAAATTTTACGTATCAGGGACATATGTTGAAAAACAACTACACCTTCCAATTCTAGAAGTTATTTCTATTATATTATAGCTATATTTTGAAATTTTGAAATTTTCTTTTATTTTCGCGGACAATGATATTAAACTTTCAATTTATCAAAACCACGTAAAAACACCTAACACAGTCGAAAGATCTCAAATATTAAATCATTATCATAATGGAGCGCCAAAAATTAAACCTCCCCCTATTTTTTTCATCAGGAATTGTAAAAGCTGATTTAACAGTTAAACTTTAAACAGCTATGAAGGATTAAAGGATAAATATTCCCTTAAATTAATAAATGGTGAAATCAAATTAATGACCGAAAATGAAGCAGCATGTCAATCCTGAAAGAAAACGACGTAAAGCATCATACATACATGCCAAGAGATAAACAAAGTTTTCGAGTTGTTATTAAAGGGCTTCGTTACACCATCAATACTGAGCTGCTCAAAAAAGAAATCTCTATACTCAATCATAAAGTTAGAAATGTATATAACGCAAAAAGTGGCAATGAGAAGAAACCTCTAAATATGTTCTTCCTGGAACTGGGACCAAACGATAATAACAAAGAAATTTATCAAATAACAAATTTGCAACATTACAAAGTAAAAATTGAAACTGTAAGACAAAAAAGACAGATACCGCAATGCGGCAGATGCTTGAAATGGGTACACACTCGAAATTATTGCACCCGACAGCAGAAATGCAATAAATATGGAGGTCTACATAGAAGCAAAAACTGCACAATAAGTGAATGAAAAGATCTTCGGTGTGCATCCTGTGGCAAAAATCACCCCGCCAATTATAAGGGTTGTAAAATTTATAAAGAACTTCAACAAAGAAACTTTCCCTCTCTTAGACCTAAAATTCAACAAGGCCAACAAAACAATAATACCTATATTGCTGATAATAAAGTGAGAGAAGGTACTTAATTTGCTTCAGTCACTAATGGACTCAAATCGTCTAATAGTAACTTTGATGTTGCAGCTGCAAACCCTAATCAATCGGAAGAAAGGATTAACAGACTAGAGAAAGTAGTCAAGCAAATAGTGCAACGAGTGGATACAATGATGAATGTTGTGTCTAAATTGCTTGATAAACTCAATTAACGTTCAAGCATTTAAAAATAGACCTTTGGAACGCTAATGGCCTAGTTAACCATGGCCCCGAAATATCAGTCTTCCTTAGAGAACATAACATTGACGTGATGTTGATCTCTGAATCGCATTATACCAATCGAAGCTATTTAAGAATTCAAAACTATATAATATATAACACTCAACATCCGGATGGTACAGCCCATGGAGGTAGTGCAATAATAATTAAAAAAACAATTAAACATCATGATGCACTCAAGTTCCAGACAGCACATATCCAGGCAACTAATGTCGTAATCGAAGATAAGAGAGGTTCAATAACTTTATCTGCCCTTTATTGTCCTCCACATCACAATTTGAAAGAAGAGCATTATGCTGAGTACTTTTCCACATTAGGCAGTAGATTCCTGGCTGGTGGTGATTACAATGCCAAACACTTCAGATGGGGATCAAGGTTAATAACTACTAAAGGTCGAGAGCTCATAAAATATATCGACAAAAATAATCTAAACACTTTGTCTACCGATAGGCACACATTCTGGCCTAATTATAGGAACAAACTACCAGACACTATTGACTTCTGTATTACTAAAGGTATTCCTACTAGCAATTGTCTAGCAGAACAAAGCCTCGATCTTTCTTCGGATCATTCTCCCACAATAGTAACAGTCAGTTCAAACATCATCAATGCACAAAAACCAGCCGTACTCAGTAATAAAAAAACTAACTGGGATTTGTTTAAACACTTGCTTGATGAAAGAATACATACTGATATCCTGTTAAAATCTCCTGAAAATAGACAAGGCTGTAGAAGATCTAACTATTACAATACAACAAGCCGCCTAGGATGTAACTGAAATGAGTAGTCAAATCCAGAAGCAGAATTGCTCAGTAATAGCAAAACATGCAATTGCCGAAAAACAAAGACTACGCAAAAGGTGGATGACAACTAGAGCCGCAGTAGACAAGACAAGATTTAACAGAGCAGTGAAAGAGGTAAAAAAATTACTCAGTACTAAAAAAAAATAAGGCAATTCAAAATTACCTTGAAGGTCTTACTCTCACTGAAGCTACTGATTACTCTCTGTGGAAAGCTACAGTAAAAATCAATAAAACACAAGAGAGCATACCACCAATCGGAAAACAGAATGAAACTTGGGCGAGAACAGATGCTGATAAGGCTGAAACTTTTACAATACATCTAGCTAATGTTTTTTAGACATTTCCAATAAAAACTTTAGGAAAAGAAGAGAAAGAAATAACTTCATACCTTGAAACACCATTCCAAATGGCACTTCCCAAGATAAAAAGAACTGCTCGGCTCATTCAAAAGCCTTCGATAGAGTGCGGCATTCAGGCTTCTAAACAAACTTAAATCAAAACTCCCTACACCATACTATCAGGTACTGTTGTTATCATACTTGACGAACAGATACTTCGCTGTCAAATATAAAGGGGAAATAACTAACATATATCCGATAAAATCAGGAGTACCTCAAGGTAGTGTCTTGGGTCTCATGCTTTTTCAAATCTCCACTGCTGACCTACCAACTACGCCAAACACATCTATAGCCACCTTTGCAGATGATACACAGTTATGGCAATAAGCAGGGTACCAAGATATGCATCTGAGAAACTTCAGGAAGCTCATGATGGGATAGAAGAATGGATAAAAAAATGGCGTCTAAAAATTAATGAGGCTAAATCTCAGCAAGTCACTTTAACCTTAAGGAAGGAGTCATGCCTGAGTTTAACACTTAATGGACATGTCGCACTCTCCGAGGCAGACTGTGCAAAAATCTTGGAATGAGACTTGATCGAAGACTAAACTGGAAACAACACATTTTTATGAAGAGGAAACAACTTGCCTTAAAATTATCCAAACTCTACTGGTTAATAAGTAGAAAATTCAAATTATCGTTGGTTAATAAGTTAACCATCTACAAAGTGATCCTCAAACCCGTATGGAGTTGTGGCATACAACTGTGGGGAACCGAGAGTGTATCCAACATAGAAATACTTCAAAGATTCCAGTCCAAAACCCTGAGAATAATTACTGCTGCTCCTTGGTTCGTGACAAATCAAACTTTATACCATTTTAAGTGCGCGACTGCGAAGTATCTATCGCGTCTTGAAGTGCACCCCAACTCCCTTACTGTCAGCCTCCTGGATAATAGCCAAAAGCCAAAGAGACTGAAACGCTGTGATCCTTTAGAGATAAGCTATAGAATTTAAGATATAATTAAGATATTCCATTATTCTAGTTATAAAGAACCTAAGTTCCTGTAAATGTTAGGCCTTTGATATAAGCGCCATATCCTCTGATGCTTGGCAATTCTTTGCCTTGACCTTAATGTTGTAACAGTTGCTTATTACCTTCAAATATATGGGAGATTAAAAAAAATCATAACGGAAACGCAATTTTTATGAATGAAAATTAAAACGTAACGGCTAAAATAGAAGAACTATCACCAAAGAAGAATATTGCCGAGGTAGCAGTTGGATCGTCCGACGAGCAAACACCGAAAAAGGCAAAAAAAGACCGGCAGTCTCCTCGGATGAGACTGAATCGGATCCCAAGTTCCCCACCATATAAGAAGTCAATAAAAAGGCCAAGAAGCCAAAATTAAAGCAAAATATTAAAATTAAATGTAAAAATATTAAAGATTGGATTCTGGAACGCAAACGGGATCCGCAACAAGAAAACTGAAGTAGAGCAGCTGATAGCTGACTTTGAGCCAGACATCCTCGCTTGGACTGGCAGGAGACACGTTCCAAACTTTACAATTATAGCGATTGTACAGTAGGGCGATATGTTCGCTGTTGTAATACTCTAATATACCAAGAAACAGTCCAATTAAACGTTTCTCAAACACAAGTGACTATTTTAGCTGTACTATTAGGATTTTTTTTTCTTTAATTATATTAAACAAAAATTAGGGAATCAACAGATGTACCTAGTGTTATTGTCAAATGTTTCAAAACCTGCCAGCGTTTTAGACCAAGACCAGCCGTTGTTGAGCTTCAACTACCCTACTGCCACGCCAAATAGAGTTAAAGGCAGACTTATCACAAACTGTACAACTTATCAGAGTTTAATCGATCACTTCTGTATAGTCAACGAAAAAAACAACTTTCGTAATGTTTATCTCCTAAATTGTTTGATTGGCAAACTAACTGGGAACACTAAAATTGTAATAAATATCCATAACGTCTGTACCTGGAACGACCTCAAAGAAACTCTGCATAAACATTTCGCTGATCAACGCGATGAAGCCTGCCTAAATCGTGATCTAGTGATGTTTCGGCAAATGCCTAACGAAAACCCAAACCAATTTTATGATAAAATTCTCCATCTCCTAAATTTACGCTGTTCTATGTAGACATTCACGAAATAGATGATGGTGTGAAACATCTTAAACGCAAACTACATAACGATTTAGCTCTGAAAACATATTTATCAGGAGTGAGAGAACCGTTGGGAATACAATCCGTTGTATGTCTCCGAAAGGACTTACCCAGTGCATTACAGTATATAAAGCAGGAACATAACAGCAAAATATTTCCAAGACTTTTCAAAACCATTTTCGAAACCCAAAATCAATGTTCAACCAAAAGACTACAGGTGTTCAATCATAATTTTTCAAACATTCCACAACATAACCCTGTAAACCAATTTGCTAATTTTAACAGTCAAACTCCAAATAATTTATTTAGATCAAAACCAAACTTTCCGTCACAACCAATAAATATTAGACGTAACTTTAATAATCCGCCCCATAGATTTCCAACCAATTCGCAAGTTTTCAAGAAACCAAACAGCTTAAATGTTTTCAAACCAAATACGCAGCAAAAACAATTCTTACCAAAACCAACCCCTATGAGCATATCCACGAGGCAAACAAGTAACGTGAGGCCAAATAATTTCAATAGGCCACATCAACCTCCAAAATTCGTCTTTGAAGAATTGTATAACGCAAAGACTGACCCTACAAATTTATCAATTCATGATTTTACACACGAAGAATGCGATCAGAATTATCAGTTCGAAAATTACTCCGAACCACAATATCTTTAAGAGGGAGATCAAGGAAACAATTTCTCTGAGTATTATAAAAAATATGTCAAAAATTAAAATTCTAATTTTATCTATTTAAATTTCGTAATGTTTTTGATGGTCTTATAGACTTAGATAATCGGAAATTGTTGCAAGCTAATTTAGACTTCGATTCTGGTTATTCAATCACACCACACGTAAGATTAAATTACATTTTCATAGAACCAAGCCTGAGGTACATTCTATTTCAGTATGGCCACGTGTAGAACAAGTTATTAAGATAAGGACAAACATCCGTAACGGTGAGATTATTATCCCGTATCAAAAACTGCAAAATTGCAAGATTCCATCGTGTCTAACAGTTTCTCAGAACATGACGACAATGTTCAATAAAACAACTAGCCCTATATTTCTGAACCGATTCAAGTGGAAAAATGTAATAAAAAAGAATTTTGAAGATTCAATACCAGCCGAATTTGATCCATCAGTAATTCGAACAGACCATTTAAATATCGAAGAGAGTTCGAAAATGATTGCTCTTTGCCAGGAATTCTCGGACGCATTTTACTTCGAAAATACACTAACATTCACGAATAAAATTAAGCATAACATTAGAACAAGCGACGAAATTCCAGTGTACATTAAAACCTACAGGTATCCGGTGATCTATAAGAAAGAAGTCAGTAACCAAATTAACAAGATGTTAGAACAAAAAATTATAAAACCAAGCAATTCACCCTGGCCTTTACCAATATGGGTGGTACCGAAGAAATTCGATGCGTCTGGAAAAAAGAAATGGCGCGTAGTCACTGACTTCCGGAAATTGAACGAAAAAACTGTTGATAACAAGTATCCGGTGCCGAATATTAATGACGTTTTCGATAAATAAGGGAAGTGCTAGTATTTTACTACCCTCGAGCTGGCCCGCTGGCCGCTGATTCCATCAAATCGAGATGAATAAGGAAGACATCCCGAAAAAGGCATTTAGTACCAAAAACGGGCACTACAAGCTCTTGCGTACGCCTTTTGGGCTGAAGAATGCCCCGGCAACTTTCCAGCGAATTATGGATAATACATTACGCGGTATCCAAAACGAAAAATGCCTGGTGTACTTGGATGCTATAATTGTGTATTTGACATCCCTACAAGAGCCCTTGGAACGATTAAGATCTGTTTTTACCCGATCACAAGAATCCAATTTCAAGACACAGTTAGATAAAAGCGAATTTTTAAGGCAAGAAATCGCATACTTAAGACACATAGTAACACCAAACGTAGTTAAGCCGAACCCCGACAAAATCAAAGCAGTAATAAACTATCCGATACACAAAACAACTAAACAAATTAAAGGATTCTTGTGACTACTAGGTTACTATCGACGATTCATAAATTATTTTGCAAAAATTACGAAACCCCTCACTAAATGCTTAAAAAAGGGCGCAAAAATTGAACATAATAAAGAATTTGTAGAAAGCTTCGAATACTGCAAACATCTACTAACCAATGAATCCATCTTACAGTATCCGGATTTCTCAAAGTCCTTTAATCTGACAACGGATGCCAGTAATGTGGTTATTAGTGCAGTTCAATCACAAGGTCCGTTTGGTCGAGACCTTCCAGTCGCATACGCATCCCGAACGTTAAACGATTCGGAGTTAAATTATTCTACCATCGAGAAAGAATGCCTTTTTCTTGCATGGGCTACGAAATACTTTCGACTCTATCTTTTTGGCCGGAAGTTTAATATAATAACTGACCACAAGCCCCTACAATGGCCCTTCTCATAAAAAGATCCAAACAGCAAGCTTTTCGTTGGCGAATAAAGTTGGAGGAATTAGACTATTCAATTATCTACAAAAAAAGAAAGTTAAATAGTGAAATATCTATGGAAAGAAATTATATGGACAATTTAAATAGAAAATTAGAGGAAGAGATGGAACATGAAAGAAAGGCCCATAGGAATGACATATCTATGGTAGTGCAACCAGACACAGACCTACCCGATGTGGTTGATGACGCTGAAGCAGACGATGCTACAATACATTCGAATAACGAACAAGACTCTATCGTAAAAATCCCGATCTTCGAAACTGGTGTTAACTACGGAGCTAATCAAATAATATCCTCAAAAGTGTTTCATAGTCCGGCAAAAACAAAGAAAATCATATTATTCGAGAAAAAACGTAAATTGTTAGTGCAGATGCTAATTTCGAAATTGATGTTTTAAATTTTGTTAAAGAAAATTTCGTGCCAAACAAGATTTATTTTTTGTATTTTGAATCGTCAGATATGTACGAACCATTTTGCGAAATAATTAGAAAAACATTCAAGTGGTCATCTATTCAATTTAAAAGATGTTTAACTATAAGGTAATAGACGTCACCAGCGAAAACGATATTCCAGAAATAATCCGAAACTATCATGAAAGTAAAATCAATCACAGAGGGATCGATGAAACTGAATCCAAAATAAAAAATAAATATTATTAGCTAAACATCAAAAGTTCTATCCAAACATTCATAATTGAATGCGAAATTTGCCAAATCAGTAAATACGAGAGACATCC
The DNA here is from genome assembly GCA_031761425.1 of Cosmopolites sordidus. Taxonomy (NCBI): domain Eukaryota; kingdom Metazoa; phylum Arthropoda; class Insecta; order Coleoptera; family Curculionidae; genus Cosmopolites; species Cosmopolites sordidus. The sequence continues at coordinate 124,484 of JARFXV010002050.1, forward strand.
AATAAATATTAAAATGAATGTGACACCTACGGCTACTAAACTTTTTGAAATAACCCACTTTGACAGTTACACACTTGAAAATACAAAATTCTTGACAATTATAGATAGCTTTTCATAATATGCTCGAGCATATTCTCTAAAATCTTTGGCAGCAACTGAAATTGACGATAAATTAATAACCTTCTTTTCTCACCACGGTATACCAAATAAAATTATAGTAGACAACAGAACCGAATTTAAAAACGTAACTGCAACTGAACTTTTACAGCTCCATAGGATAGCTATTCATTTTTGTTCGCCTAACCATCCACAACCGAATGGTGTAATAGAAAGACTTCATTCTACTTTCATTGAACACATTCTTCTGCTATATAACCAAAATTTCAATAAAACACCCATTGAACAAAAAATGAAATATGCGATCTTAGTGGAAGGGTTGGTTGGAGGGGTGAGTGGTTGCAATCTTACTTGCTTGACCGACACCAAGTTGTACAAATTGATAAAGCAACATCTGAAAGATTAAGGATTATTTCCGGAGTGCTCCAAGGATCTGTTTTGGGTCCACTATTATTTTTAATTTTTGTTAATGATCTGCCAGATGTTTGCAATAGCGGAAATCTGGTAATAGTTACTGATGATAGCAGCTATTTAACAGGAAATACAGACATGCAGGGAGCCATTGAAACTATACAGGAAATACTTAATAAATTTTGTAGTTGGTTTACAAATAATAAGTTATCCCTTAACGTGGACAAAACCAGTTTTATTGCTTTTACTCCACAAACACACACTATGTGTTTGTGGAGTAAAAAGTCACAGAGTCATATTTACTAAAAATTAACGGTAAATCTATATAGCAAACATCCTGTACTAGATTTCTGGGTATTCATCTCGATAACAAACTTTGCTGGGATGAACATATAGCTGAACTATGCAAGAAATTAACCGCTATCTCATATGCTATTTATAGACTGAAACGGGTTGGTACCACGGATATTGTGTGTACATATATCTATGCAGGTATTTTTGGGTGGGTCGCTTCATCTGATGCGTGTTTTCAAAATATAAGAAAAGATAATTCGAATGATGGGTGGGGTGTCACTACTGGCAACATGCCGACCAATTTTTAAACAATGCAGGATTTTGACCCTATCATCACTATATATTTTGGAGGTTGTCATTTTTGTTAGGCGAACTTTGGTAGCATTCGTGAAAAATAGCAAATTTCATCACTACGACACACAAGGCTCTGATTATCTTGTTTTACCAATACATTCGTAAAGATAGTTGAACATGTTTACTACAGGGGTGTGAAGGTGTATAATAAGTTGCCACAACGATTTAAGCAAGTTCAGACTAACAACGAATTTAAAAAATTAGTCCGCGAATTTCTTTTAAGTCAAAGTTTTTATAGTTTAAAAGAATATATATCCTACTAATAATTAGATTCAATACTTATCTATATTTACAATGTTTATTACTGTATGATTATCATATCATGTATTGTTTCTGAGGTCGTGTCACTGAACATTTTGTTAATCCGACTTAATCATGGATATTTTGTATTAATATTAAATTATTAAATTATATACCTTATCAAAAATAAAAAAATTATATGCATATTTAATTGTTATATATTCTTTGTATTCGCAGTAATGTGGCACTGTGAATGCTCTTGTTTTGACTTGTATATTGAAATAGGAGTTCCAAAGAGAAAAAAAAAACAAATCATTTTCAATGCCCAATCCAAGCGAAATTCCTATAGGAATTAAAGTGAATGAACTTAAATTAAACGATGCAAAACTTCTAGAAAAACATTTCGGAAAAAAATTGGGAATCCATGGAAAATCTTGACTGGTACAAGCAGATATTGCAAGACGCATCAGCAACTTCAGAAGAAGAGGATTGTTGCGATTGTTTAGGCGAAGATTACGTTGATGAGTAAGAAATTTACTGTGCAACAGCAGCCACACTATAAATTTAATTTTTTAAACAATGACGTTATTTCTTTCCCATTAATTTTTAATCATTATTTCATAAAAATAACATTACCTATAATGTTAATAATAGGTATTATATAGTTGGTAATTAGAATATATTTTAACGTAATGTAATAATAATATGTTGTATTTTTTCCTTTTTCCTTTAACCTGATTTTATTTTTTTAAAAATGTTACAAAAGCGGCCATTTTAAAAAATGTTAGTAACAAAAACGGCCATCTCATCATTCTGGTTACAAAAGGGGCCGCATAACATTTTTGTGCTATTTTCTTTTAATTTAACTAATGTGCAATGACGAAATTTATCTTGGTTATTATTATTAAGATATCATAAAAAATAATATCAAAAAAATTCACCTCTATGCATCATATAGTTTAATCACAACAGAAATAGTTTTTTTTTCTCAAAACGACAGGACATGGAGATGGCCGAGTTTGTAAATAGCCATATCTGAAGAGTTTACACTTCTTAAAAAATTGTGTAGCAATACATAAGTCTCATCGTCGGCGGTCAGATACCCATCTCGGCGGTCAGATACCTCCAGAAACACCTGGACGACTTAATATAATGGATGATAGCCTGGAAGATCAAGGTGAATATCACCAAGACACAGGCTATTCACATCTCGTAGAAAAGGAGAGGATCCGGACGCCAACTGGAAATAGAAGATCAAAACGTGGCATGGCAGGATACTGCATAGTATCTGGTCGCCACATTTGACAAGAAGATGACTTGAAGTCAACATATCAAGAGCGCACGGATAAAAGCCGTGACGGTAACGAAGATGGCTTACCCGCTAATTTGCAGAAAAAGCAAATTAGACGTGAAGCTAAAAATGCTAATGATAAAATCATTAGTGAGAAGCGTTATGATGTATGGATTGATCGCGTGGGGTTACGCGGCAAAATCCTACATCAAAGGACTGGAAAGCTATGAAAATAATTTGGTGAGACAGGCTCTGAATGCCCCATGGTACATATTTAATGTACAGGTTCAAAGACAGATGATGTGAACTCCCTTTAGACAGTGCATGCAAGAAAAGGCAGAGAAAGCCTTGCTGAAGATTACTGACCAACCAAATCAAGAACTGCGAAGGTTAATGGACTATCGTCCGGCAGACATCGCAGCTTTGAGTGGCAGAAAGCACAGAAAACCGAAACTCCCAACTTTTAGGGGACTAGATTGACTGTTGAAACCGTCGCGGCAATGAAACCAACATGTTCCAAGTTGGAAAAAAGAAAGAAAGAAAATCAGTGAAGTTAAAGTGTTTTCTCTTTCACGAAGTGCCTTTTGTTTCAACACAACGGTAAGTACATTGAGCTATATTATTTAAAAAAGTTGCTCAGAATATTATTTTAACCCCACATGCCGAGTTTCATGACAAAATTTGCATTTTTATTTTTTTCATTATTTTGGTCTACACACAAAATTTATAAAAGTTTACTTTTTTAATTTGATAATTAGTGTGCCATCGAAAGTAAAATCTTGATACATTGTCAATTTAATAATGTCGTGTATTAAAATATTTCAGTCTCTACCTGTACACAGATAACATATCAATCACCGCCACTAATAGAAAACCACACTAGATCCTCCACAATATTCAAGAGTATATCAACTGCTTCCATACCTGGGTTTCCAAATGGAAAATCCACTTCAACCACCTAAAAACCCAAGCTATCTATTTCACTCGTGAATTCCAAAAACCCACCTGCAACTTATCAATTCAAAACAACCCCATCATGGGGAAAAACTCCACACGCTACCTTGGAGTCACCCTACAATCTAAACTCTTTTGGAAAAATCACATCGACATCAAAATTCATTCTACTCTCGATCTAATTTCTTCCCTAAATCCGCTCTTACACCGCAATAGTAAATTAAACATAAAAAAATTACTATCTTTAAACAAGTTATCAGACCTGCCCTACTTTACGCCGCGGCTTCCTAATTCTTCTACCACCCGTCGGCCGCCACTAAAGTAATCAAATGCCAAAACAAAATTCTCAGGCGTATCATGAAGTGTCTGGAAGAAATAAAAAAAATCAAATCAAACCTCCCCTTACAGCCTAACAAAAAACATTAAAAAACAATCTCCGCCCTAAATGTCTATCATTCCACTAGAGAAAATACCGAAGTTTCTCTGAACAGCAACCCCCATTTTCCCTAGTTTCCCATCAACCTTCCAACATAGTTCATTCGCTAAGTGCTCCCCAAGCCTATTCATGGCTTCCTAGCAAATCACTAACACAACTAGCTCGCGCGTACTTCGCTGATGCCAGCCCACCCTCCCCATGAGGAAAACAGGCATTGTGCCAAGTTTCTATAAGCATTTCACAAAGAAGGTGTCGTGCGTCAGGGTGTGTTGTACACAAATAAAAAATATAAGTTCCGCAAAACGTTGCCCAGTATGACTAAAAACTAACATTACGAAACTTCATGAAAATCTACAATCATATTTACCACCATATTCTCATTGCTCTGTACACATCAATGAAAAAATTAGCTATGGCCATGTTGCAAACAATCTAGCCAATTATAAAGCTATATCTCAGACTCTTCTCCAAGCAAAAAAACAAAGATATGGAAAAAATATTGAAACAATAATTTCTCAAAGAGAAGATTCCTTCCCCATACTATGCAAACAATTGCCAAGCAAATATTTTTCGAACACAAGGTGATTATTTTAACATTGATATCATGGTAGTGTTTTATCTGATCCCACTGTAGTACACTTAAAAAAAAATTGAAGTTCCCTCAAAACTACAGACCGATCAGCGTATTACTACCAATAAGCAAGGTCATAAAGAAAGTGATTTTAAAGAGATTAGAGAAGATGCTCGAAGAAAACAGCATTCAACACTCTTGACGAGAAACATCAGACCACCCCCCGCTCCGCCGAGCCTGTTCTCTCTGTAACAGAAGAAATTCCTCACACCGAACTTTTCGCACCGTTTAAGGAAGGTCTCCTGAATCAGGGCCACGTTTATGCTGTGATCTTCCAGAAACGCCGTGAGTTCCAATTTTTTCCCGTTCAGAGAATTGGAGTTCCATGTTACCACCCGCAACGAATGTTTATTATTCATTGCTGGTTTGGAACATGGCTAGTGCAGCATTTAGCTGCTCTTGGACCATAGCAGCCATCTGCTGCATCATTTGCTCCATTATTACCGCAAAATTCGGTAATTGAATCTTAACGCTTCCAATTTGGGAGCGGCCGTTGCAGAAGCAACCGGAGCGGCAACCGAGGCTTTATTCTTGTTTTGCGTCCCCCAGACAAAGGTTGGGGGCGGTATCGTTGGCGGCGGATTAGCTGGTGTCTTCTCCTGAGCTTTTTTGCCCTCGCCCTTGTTCGGGGGTCTCTTGGGGCACGTCTTTGAATTCGCTGGGTGGGGACCACCACAGTTAGCACATTTAGCCGGAAGATTCTTCGGCTTTTTGCATTCCTTTGAGGCGTGATTGGCGGCACACCTCATACATTTGGGGGGTACATGGCATTTCTTTGCCGTGTGTCCATAGACCTATCAGTTAAACCACTGCGAGGTCTCCCCGTTGGCTCGGACGTTCTCCACCTTTATCTTTTGGTGGACCAGGTATTTGATAGTGTGAATCCCCTTCTGCTCTTTGAGGAGAATCACGTAAACCAACGCAAGAGGTTGGCCCCTCTTATTCTTCCATCTTTGGATTTTAGATGGAGTAAAACCTAGCTCAACGAGCTCTTCCCTTATCTCTTGTCCGGAAACCGTTTCAACGATGTTCCGAAGAAGGATGTGCAACTGCTTCTCACTCTTCGAACAGAAGGTGTGGTAAGCAATCTTCTCATTGTCTAGATAGGCCATTAGCTTGCGATAGTCGCTGTTTTGGGCTGAATTTTCACATTTTCGGGACAGTTCAGCGCCTTATCGGTACCTATTTTTTCTTTGCTTATGAAGGTCGTAACCTTCATGTACTGGTTTTTGCTTCTGAGCACCACAGGAGGCACTTTCTCGGCCTTCGCAACCGATGCTCTTGCATCAGTAGCCTCTTTTGCTACTGGCGTTGGTGCCCCACTAGGACCCGCCTCTCCAACGGTCTTTTTTCTAGGTGATTGATGTTTCTCCTCTTCGGAGGATCGTCTAGAGCGCTTAGTTTTGCGCTTTTTCCTTGCACTGACATTCTCAAAGTCAGAGTCCGTCGAGTCCCCACCAATGGAGACGATTTCTCTTTCACTGACATCCAGCACCATCTTTGGTGTCTCGGTGATCTTTTTTATCGGGGTAACTTGGCCCTTAGGAGGTTTAAGCGGAGGAAAATTACTCTCGCTTAAAACTTCGTTCGTCACAGGTATTGTAACATCGACCGGCACATTGGCGCGGGCGGTCTGTTGTTGATTTTAATCAATTTTGGCCGCCAGGACGGCTACCTGATTTTTGAGGTATTTGATCAGCTCTTTGAGCTCAAAGATGGTCTCGTTTAAGACATGGTTATCGCGCCTTGCTTGCTCTAACTCGGCTTGCAAGCTCGCAATGATCTCGTCGGGACTAAAGTTAGGGCCCGACGCCCGTGTAGCCATATTATACCAACAATGTCACCAGTAATACCTTGAATACTTTAAATAACTAAATAAACACCAAAAAATGTCTAAACGAAAACCTAAAGTTTCAAAAAATATACTTAAATATGCCCAAAGACCAATCCTATTACTCAATGACCAGGATCGTCGTGGTATCTTCTCGATTTATCAGTTGGGGTACCCGTTCGGCAGCCAAACCAACACAATTCACTTCACACGGTCGCAACTGAATGCGATTAACACGTTAGAACTGTGAAAAATTAAACTGTTTTCAAAAAAACAGAGTAATTAATGAAGAAAAATCGTTGATGGTGTCACAGGTCACGCCACACAACAGGCCACAATCGGAGCTCCGAAAAACACTATACGGTTGCTTTGATTGGAATCGTTGAACCATCTTTCAAAATTCAATTTAAATTTCGCACTAATGAAACATCAATACGGTCATTGGTCGCGCACGGGAGGCCAATCACAAGTATGCCGTCATTTTGCACGATAGCTGATTTGTTCAGCTATCAGGGTGTGAAACGTGTTTTTTTTTCGCTGCGAAGTGATTTTTTATAATTTTAGTAGTTTTGAGATTACGATCGTGTTTATGAGGCACGTATTGTGTTACCACTATCGCGATGCCTGGTAATTGTAGTTTGACGTGAGCTAAGCATTTATTCTCTATGATTGAAGGTGATTTCTGTGACAAAAATTAAATGTCAAAGTAGTGAGTGCGGGAGATTGGGGGATTGCACCATGGAGCGTGGGGGAGACATATTCAGTAGTTCCCTCTATGTTATAAACGGTAGTTTCATTTTTTATTTTAAGTTTTAACCTTATTTTTTTATGCGCAGAAAATCTGAAAATACACTGTACTGTACAAGAATAAGTAAGACTGTACAAGAATATCCAAAAGTGATAGCCAGTAAAAAGTCGAAACCGGGCGGATAAGCCGCATCTCCAAATAAAGGAACAACTATGACACTTTGTTTCGCCGTCAATGCGATTAGCAACGTTATACCTCCCTTCTTTATATTTCCAATGGCTAGGTATCAAAATTATTTCGTATGTGACCGAAAGGATTATCGGAAATGCATATCCAGGTGGTTAAATGACCACAAAAAGTTTTGTGAAATTCCTTGGATATTTTGCAAAATATTCTCATACCTCTTAGAACAATCGCGTGCTCTTAATACTAAATAATCATGAGTCATGTAAGCATTGAAGCAATTAATTTTGCCAGAAACTCTTCCGCAATCTGAGTAATAATTACAGCCCCTTGATGTTGCAGTTTATTCCTCCTTTAAATCTCGAAACAACACAGCTATGAACAACTGGATCTTATCGCATACAGGAAAAAACAATTACAATTTACAATATTCCTGAATTTATTACCAAAGACAGTTATGTCTCAAGCATTCAGCCAAAGCAATATATTAAGTGGATTCCAGAAAGCAAGCATTCATCGGTTTATTCCAGAAGTTTTTAGTGACGACGATTTTTTATGTTCTGCTGTCACGGATAAAGATTTGCATCAACCACAATCATCAACAAGAGCACCAATGCGTTTAGAAAATCAGTTTGTGTTCTCCGCCGAACTAAAGGAATCATCTCAACTTCAACAAAACGCTGGAATCGCAACTGTTTCTCTGTAGAAGTCTGAAAATAAACAGAATATATTATAATATATATATATATATATATATATATATATATATATATATATATATATATATATATATATATATATATATATATATATATATATACTAGAAAAAAAAAACGTTCCGACGAATTGGGTAATGCCATTTCAGCATATTCATCAAACGAAAACCTGACTATAGTAGATGAATTCTTCTATTGGAACCTTTGGTGTGAAACACTAAACTTGAAGAGATTAAACCTCTTCAAGTTTACTGACTATAGTAGTTAATGAGTTATCGAGTCCTAAGCTGGAATTTCCTAGTATTCTGGAATTGTATACGAAGCCTCCGCAGAATATTCCTATACTGATACTGCTCATGCTTACCGCTACAAAATTGTTAAGATGTAAAATTCATTCGTGCTAATTCAGAGCCTATACAAAACTCAAACAAATATCACGTGGTCATAATACCTCTACGAGAGTGCTGTACTGGCAAACGAGCATCCTTTGTCCCACCACAAAAAAAATATATCTCTGGAGTCATTAAATGCTGGCACGCCGATTCAGAATATGCAAGAAGTTGTTTTACAATGCCCTTTTACTGCTCTTACGGGACCAACACAACAAAATACACTTGAACGGTGCACTTTCTCACCAATCAAATCTTCAAATGCTAAAATAGTGACTTCAGAAATGGTGAGACCCTTTTCGAGAGCGCCTCAAATAAAGATGGCTTGACGAGACCGCCAACCCGGCATGACTAAAATATTAACGAAAGTCCAACCCTAATAATGACGATAAAAGATCAAATAGAAAGTTTGAAGAAACTCAATCAAATGTTATGAAGAATGATGTGATAAGAAACAAAAGAATAATAATAGTAGGAAAAGAGTTTTTGACAAAAATGACACTGAATCAGAAAATTAAAAATCATACTAATAAAAAAACTAAGAAGACTCAAGGGAAAACTAAAAGAAAGAAATGAAAACCAAACAAGATCCAAAACAAAAAAAAACAGGAAAAACAAGTACCTACACTCAAAAGAAAACTGGGAAAAAAAAGCAAAAATAAGAACTATGGCAGTGAAACGGAGTGTGAAGATGAATATATTTCGTACGCTGATAGTTCCACTGATAATGATTTTAAAGAAAATCCTGACATGAACGATCTTTGGTACTGCTTCGTTTGCCAATCAGAAGAAATTATGACTATGCGTATATGTCGTTTATGCCGTATATGTCCTACACATATCTATGAGATGTGTAGGACTTACAAAAGATATCGATGATTTCATTTGTCACGAATGTAAATAGAATTAGCTTTTTAGGCTACCTTATTAAAGAAATTAATTATTGAGACTGATCGATGATGCGAATTTATTAGAATAAATTACTAGATTAAATAAAAATGTTAAGAAATACCAATAAGTCTGATT